>JASVEL010007389.1:0-171857 GCA_032618575.1 Nicotiana noctiflora
GAATAACTAATACGGTTTTTGTTTTGTTTGTTTGCCTTTCTTTTCCATGCGCCGATGGTCGATTGGAAACAGCCTCTCTGCCCTCTCGGGTAGAGGTAAGGCCTGTCTACATATTACCCTCCCCAGACCCCACCTTGTGGGAATATACTGGGTTGTTGTTGTTGTTGTTGTTGAGGTGTAGTAATCTGAAACTAGAGGCGGAGTCAGAATTTTGAGTATATGGCTTCTGGAATCTTGGACAAGATAAGTTACTCGGTTCGGGATAGATAATTTACACATATTAAATAGATTTCTAACACATATACAGAGTCTGAGCTGAAGGCCTAAGGGTGTGCACTTGAATCGGTTTATCGATAAATCAAATCGATTATTTGTTATTGAAATCGAAATCGAAGAAATGAAAACCTTATTGAAACGATAATGGTAAGCATATGTACAAATCAATAATCGATAAGTAATTATCGATAAGGGTCAAAATCGAATCGATAAATTGAATGCACACCCCTAAACTGTAGACACTTGTAAAATGAGTAATTACCTATTTGTGTAGATTAATATAACATACAAAATGTATATATATTCTGCTACTATTTTGAAAGCGGTTATACAATATCATTTTCCCTAATCTATACCCTTTCCTTTACCCTAAGTCCCTTACCCTATTATTTCCTCTATCACATTTAACGAATGGTCATATTTAAAGATCAAAAGAATGAAGTTTAAATTAATGGAAAACAGAATTAGCCGTTATGATGTATTTTGTTTTGTTTTTTTATACCGTTGGAGTGTTGGTGACATACATTTGATCCCTTACTTTAGTTTTGTTGCATGTGCTTGTTGACACAATTTTTATGTTATAAATGGTGTTCGTCTTATTTTAGCTTCTTTTGTCCATATTAGTTAGGCGCGTTTATAGTGATATACTTTTCGTGGAATCCCGCAAATTTTCTTATTGGTGTAATCGATAACCGAATCGATAAGCCCCCAAAATCGATAAATCGAAAC
The DNA here is from genome assembly GCA_032618575.1 of Nicotiana noctiflora. Lineage (NCBI taxonomy): Eukaryota > Viridiplantae > Streptophyta > Magnoliopsida > Solanales > Solanaceae > Nicotiana > Nicotiana noctiflora. The sequence goes on from JASVEL010007389.1 coordinate 1,006, forward strand.
CTTATTGAAACGATAACGATAAGCATATGTACAAATCGATGATCGATAAATAATTATCGATAAGGGTCAAAATCGAATCGATAAATCGAATGCACACCCCTAGCTGAAGCTAGTGGGTTCTGCCAACCCCATAGCTAGACTTGTCGCTCCGGCACTGGCTAAAACACATTTAGAAGTAGTGTAGATTGTTTTTAGGTTTTGTTTTTCGTAAAAAGGAAAATGTTCAAAAGAAAGGGCTCACCTGTTCATGTATATATTATGTACGTAAAGATATCTAGTTTGTTTTTGTATACGAGGGCCTTCTCATTCTGTAGTTTAGTGCTTGGCTTCTTTTGCCAGAAATTTTTACTTACTGATAGAAAAAAAGTATCAATAAGAACTAAGTGAATGACTGAATGCAATGACCTTAATATAGTTCATATGAGGATGCAAAGTTGAGACTTCTGATTGGAGCTTAAAAGGTGTATAGGCCGATTGGAGGATAAGAGATCAAAGGCAATGTATTTGATTAAGAAAGAATGAGGGTTCTAACTCCTAAGATAAGTTATTTCTGTCCTTTTCCTTGTTTGTGAAAGTTCAGCCGAGTTGTGTCCAAGTCATATTTAAAAACAAATTAGAAAAGCTAGACATTTTTCTTCTAGCTGGTAGGGTAGATATTTGTGTTTTGCGCTCTTATACAAGCTTGCTACAACTTGGTTTATAAATTGCCACTGAAACTATTCTGCCCAAGATAAGACATTTTCCATGAACATGGTTCCACTTTCCACTAATATATTCTAATTTTTTGTTCTTTTCGGATGCTTTCTATACTTGTCTTTTCTTTTCTTTTTGATGGTTTTCACTATCTTAAGTGTTTTCTTGGATCTTACCTAATAAATTCTTAGATTTGTTTAAATCTTAAGCTATTCCTTGACATAATTTACTAGTTATTTGCATCCTATTGTTGGTTCAGTCGTGTCCTTTCTATTCCACAGGTTGTTGAGAATCGTGTTGAATTGCTTGATGAGCTTGGTGAGTTAGATCTGTCAGAGAAATCAGAAGTGGCTTCTCTTATGGAATCCTTACAAGTATCCTGATGACTATTAGACATACTTTTCTTGATTTGACAGTCAAATGCCATGGATTAATTGTATTGAGAGAAGGAGAATTCGGTTTACTGTCTGTAAAAACTCAAAAGCTGGGAACTAGATTGTGGGTTTATCACTGCCATAGGTGTTGTATGTACATATTCCGGTTACAAGAAATGATTTTCTATAATCACATGGAGACCACAAAATTTGGTTGAGAGAACTAATGTGCCAAGGCTTGAGAAATTGGGAACACCATTTTTAGTTTTTGTTCTTAAATTTGCAATTAAACATGGAAAGGCAACTGAAGAGTCACTATTCATCAGTTTTATCTTCTCTATGAGTTTGACCTTTGAGCATATGTTTAAGTAAGAGCTACAATAATTCACTCATTCATCGAGGCTTTACCTGTGTTCTTCAGCATAAATTTGAATTTGCTACAGATGACAGTGTCTGAATTGGTCATTCCAAATGGCTTCTTTTTGGTGATATACAATTGGTTAATGCTTTCTTCCTCATTGCTGTTTTATCTTGTTTATTTTTTTTGTAAGCAAACAGAGCTCTTGTTGCTATATAGAGGTTTTGTTAGAATGAGTACCATGCCAGAGCTACAGAAAAACAAGTAAATGTGTTTATGCCAGATCTATATAAAGGTTTTGTGTTTTATGAATGATGTGCAATTTTGATAATGTATTTATGGAAGATCTGGCTCTCATTCTTCTGGTTTGGTAAACAGCTAGCTTGATCTCATTTTAGTAGCAACTCTTTGTTATCTACCTTGACACTTTACGGACACTCTGGGAAGACTTCACATGTCTCGACATTTCTCAATGCAAATTGAACAAAACCATTTTGCATGTGGCTGCAAAATATCCACCGTCAGACGTATCTGCATGCTTAGGGCAGTTCGTAAGTCTAGGAGCCAAAGTAAGTTTCATTTCATCCCTTTTCTCCTTAATAAGGTGACCTGTGTTCTTGATGATACAGCTTGCTTATATTAAGTTCTTAATCATTAGGCTGTCGTATGGTGTAAAAAGCATCTACAGATGACACTCATGTCGACTCAGGAGTCACCTGAAGAACATAGTAGCCTCTTTTATCAGGTCAAATCATTACTTTTAGCATACGAACATTGGTTTTACATTTTGAAGTGAGGTTCTCATCTTACCTATGAGTTCTTGAGATCAATATGGTTGCAATTTTCTTTATTTGAGTTTTAATGTTGCATCAGAGTCGTCCCACCTGCATAACAATCAGAAGACTATAATTCTTTCTCTTATGAAAGCCTCTTTCATTATTTCCCCAGCATGTAAGCTTTTTCTCTTTTTGGTTACGAATTTTTCTTTCCATTCTAACTTTGAAAAATCCACTGCACTTTTTTAGTTACATTGTCTGGTGTCGTAATATTAAATCTTAGCACCACATGCATAAACAAGCAAATGCAGTCAACATACCAAAACCGACCAAACTGTCTATTACACTTTAAACTGAACTGGATCGCATGAGTTTACCTGTTGATAACTTTATTTTTGTATGTTGTGTCATGAAGCTGGTTGAATATAGTAACTGGTAAAATGCCCAAACTGAACTGTGTAAAGTGGAAGTCCCTTGTGCATTCCGTAGTCATGTTTTAGTGTTATAGAGTTCAGCTGGTGATTGTTTTATGTGCTTTGCATTTCCTTATAATGTAAGTTTCCTTAACTTTGAAATGCATGTGGTGTCTCTAAAAAGGCTATCAAGTTTTAGCTTCTGACCAATCTCGTTTTTTCTCAGTTGCTATTGGATTTGCTTGGCTACTCTGCCTCTATTTTAGCAGCTTTGACCAGATATCCCATTGCGGTTGATAAGGGGTTAATGTCTATTGTTGAAAATTTCATATTGGAGGAATTAAATCTCACAAAGGACTGTATTTTAGCTCAGAAGGTAGACACTTCTGATTTATGTTGACCCTTTTGTCGTGTTTCAAGTGAATACTTTTATTTTAGCGTTTTTCTCTCTCTGTTACACGTATCTGTCTAACCCAAAAATGTCAATATATATACTCTTCTACCATGGTAAAATTGTTATTTGTGTTACTTTAATTTCTGCTTTTACATTGCTGACACTTGCTGCTGACCCTCTTTTTGCCCAAGTACCTTCCGCCATGGCCATTGCAACAGCTTTGGTACTCGAGTTAAAACTTTTTTTATATTAGCCATTTTGATCTAAAAAACAGGATCCAATGTTTGCCATTTTTCATAGTACAGCAGTTGGTTGCATGTCGCTTCGCAACTATTACAAGTAATGGTAACTCTTAAGATATTTGCTTGAATTCATTAGACTCATCATAATATAGATTGAGAGATCTTGTCCAAACCAACCGATGGTTGAAAACCACAATGATCAGGATACTCTTGAATTGAAATAAATTGTTGACTAAATTCCAGCAGACAAAATAAAACCATATATTATTGCATTTAACCATAAATTGAACACAATACAGGCTTCACAGCAGCAAACTACTTCTACTTATCAAAAACGAAAATAGAAAGCAGTTGTATCATCTTTTCTGGTACATGCGTCCTGTTTCACCCATATTCTATTCCCATCTTTTCCTTACCGACCTCTAGAAAATCTGATACAGAAACTGCTTTCTTTTTCTAATAAGTGGATGTAATGTAGTCAAAACATTCTGAATATACACAGGTATATGCAATGGAGATAATTTATTTGAGCTGTTCAGAACTGTTTGCTATTATTTTCTTTACTGCTCTAAATTTTCGTGATTGTCTCCAGGCAATTTCCTCATTTGGTTCCGAAGTGCAGAAAATTGCATTAGAAGTTCTTGAGGCTCTGGTACGACTTTGTAAGGTATATTCCCATGGCATAAACTGGGATTCTTACCTTAAGATGATGGAGGAGGAAAGAAAAGTTGTGGACAATGAAGAGGCTGAAAGTGCAGATCACGTTAACAAGATAATGAAATTTACGGTTGAGAAATTGTGTGAATTGGGCATCTTTGCAGCTAATGACGGAGGAAATCTTGTGAGCTTAATTAATTTGTCATGGAAAGGTGTAGTTAACTTACTTCAGCTTAGCAAGGGTGCTTTGGCTGTAAAGTTAAATGTAGGAGATATTATTCTGACTCTTATATCTCTGGCTAACGGATCTTTGAGATGTGCGGCTGAGACTTGGTCATCCACATTGGAAGAAACAGTTTCTGCAGTGGAAGCTAGACGAGTATTTCTTCCAGTCAAATTTTACCTGATTAATGCTGTACGGATTATCTCTCAGTACCCATCCGAGGCATTTTATGTGTTCAAAGATATAATATTATCTGTAATAATGATCTCAACCTTTAGAATTTTCCTCATGAAAAATGAGCTGCTCAAATTTGCTGGTGATGCAATTGCAGAAATTTTGGAGCCGACATCCTTTCATATGCTTAACTCTTTCCTTAATTCAGCTCAAGTGAAATCAGAGCAGAAGTTTCAAATTTTGGACTGGTTGTTTGGTGATGAAACTGATTTAGAAAATGTTCCTGGGTGCAGTATTAACGAAGCTGGTGGAATGAGTGCAATATTCTCTGCAAGTTCTGGCACTATGCAGGGAGCAAAGGTGCTGTTTATTGGTCGAGTAGCCTTATTTGTTAACCTTCTGAAAAACGTACCTGATATTGAAGATGATGTGAGACTAGGGATGGCCAGAAAACTTGGATGGTTATTGTGCATACTTACTGATGAAGATGTGTATGCTTCAGTTCTTGTCTTGGAACTTCCTACAATGTCTCGTATTAGTCAGAAACAAGAATCTGATGAGCCCCTGTTCCACTTCATAATTAATGCCTTGAAAACCTTCATGATAGTTACCTCTTCAAGTCAAGCTTGGTGTGACATAGTGTCTTTCCTGCTTGAAAACCTTTTTCATCCTCACTTTCTATGTCGTGAGATTGTTACTGAACTTTGGTGCTTTATCTCACGTCATGCTGACAGAGTTGTGGTAGATATCATTATTGAAAAGCTTTGCTCATTAATGAAGTACACAGAAGCTTTTGACTTTGCACTAAACCCTAATAGTCTGGTGCGAAAACTGGCGAGATTTCTATGTGTACTGGTTACATGTGGTCCAAAGTTTATGGTAGATAAAGTTTATAATACAGTTGTTGGATATAACACATCACAGTATTCACCAACTACTTACTTAGCACTGCTTATGGAGGGATTTCCACTAAATTCACTTTCAGAAAAATTGAGAAGTGAGGCAAAACAACGACTTGTAACTCAATACTTTGACTTCCTTGAGAGTTTTGGTGGTAAACTACCGAGAGAAGATGGATCTGCTATTTATGGTGCTCCAGTTTTTGCACTCTCTGCTGCTCTGCAGTTTCAGTATGTAATCGGCTCCTTCTGCATGAATTGGCTTATTCTCTCAAATTTAATTGGCTGAGCCACAAATGTCTATTCTTGTCAAACTAGCATAGAATGTTGAAATTTGCAGTTTTAAGCTTATCGTGGAACAGCACTTAACTATTTAAACTTTTTATTTTCCTTATTACCTGCACTTAATGATAAAACAAAAGCCTAAGAAAGTTGGTGTTTTAATGATAAAGCAAATGATTAACAATGTTAGTGTCTTATGTTGGCCTCTGCTTTTAATGATAATAGGCTTTTACTATTGATAAATTCAAGTTACCAACTAAGATGCCCTATGTTTCTTTTTTTCTTTTCTCTTGTTGCAGCCTAATCAGCATATCCGACGCTGAGATGAAGACTATAAAGTTTCTTGTTGCTATTATTCACAAATACAGAGATTCTTCAGACATCAAAATAAAGGATAAATACCGCAGGCTTCTTAGTGAGACACTAGGAATCATTTCCAACATGAAGCATTTGTATACTTGCAATGAAATGGAAGAAGTAATTTTGGCACTTCAGAACCTCTTCATCTCTGGACCAGCATTATCAGACGGAAAATCATTTCAATGTAAACCAAACTTGTCATCTTTCATGGCTGGCCTTGGTCACATTGAATTGGAAGACCGAGAGGACAGTGCAGTTAGTTCAGCTATGTGGGAGCTGTATCACATGTTGCTTAAAGAGCGTCATTGGGCACTTGTTCACCTTGCTATCACAGCCTTTGGATATTTTGCTGGCCGCACTACTTGTAGTGAGCTTTGGAGATTTGTGCCTCAGGATGCAGCTCTTTCTTTTGATCTGGACACAGGAAAAGTAGCCGATGAGGAGAGATTTATGTCCAAGCTAAAAGAATTTCTTGAGAAGGAAACAGCATGTCCAAAGATAAAACCTTGTGCTGACACGATTAACATGCTTGCTATAGATGGGCAAATGCTAAAAGAAACCTTAAAAAAGATAACAGATGTTGATCCAAAGCTTATGGTCTGTGAGCCAATGGAGGTTGACAATGAAAAGCAAACCAATAGAAAAAGAAAATTTCCTGACAGAGTTACCAAAGGGGTAGAATTACTGAGGGATGGATTGGATGTTATGGGTGATGCTCTTTCTGAGTGGCAGCATAACCAGTACGACTCCACTGATATTCGAGACAAGTTCTTGACTCACTTCTCTCACCTGGAAGATGTGGTTACTCATTTGGTGAACCTAGCTGACAGTGGCTAATTTATACTGGAGTGGTTCACTTCTGCAATGACTCATGCAAATCATAATCAGGTATTGTTTGCGTTGGACTTAAATCTGTTCTAGATAAAGGGACATCACTAGGATTGTCCACAAAACTCTAAGTTTTGTTTCGACGATTTCGGGATAGCACCATAAGATGTTCTTAGTACTCGTATTTACATATTAGTGAAGCGAGTGCAGAATTGATGCAGTTAGACACTTCTAACATGTGGATATAACAGAACAGAAGCACTATACACTAGCTGTACTGTTGGAGAAGGAATGTTATTTTAGTAAACGTCGTGAAATTTCTTTACTTCTGTACATGCCAGATTTCCCACTAGTGAGATTTTTTGGGTATGTTGTACATGCCAGATTTATTATGAAGCTTTAAGCACCTACTAAGTAAGAAATAGAGCTGGCTTTCTTTGCGGCGGTAGGTTGGGTGGGAGTTGGGGTTTGAATAATTCATCTCAAACTTTATTTGAGCTATTGATATTGTGATAAAGCTTTTCGCATAACAAAAGAGCACACGTTTAATTCAGTAAGACCATTGTTATTCTTATTCCCAAGTCTTTGTTGCACATCGTATGAAGGGATGATAGTAAATGAGATCTGTTCGGGTGAGTTGGTTTAATCCCAGTTCAATTTTTATTAATTAAAGAATCATAATACCTGCTTTAATTGCATATTACTATACAAAAGGGAATAAATGCTTTAGTGTCTTTTGTCACGATACTCAGAATAGAAATTATCAGTGATTTTAGTAAGACTTGATCTTAGAAATACATGAATAGCAGCATGCTTTGTGTCTTCCCATTCTGGTGACTGCTTTCTGAGACATCCTCAACGTCATTAGCCCTCAAGAATAGATGTGAGATTGAGGGTCTGTATTTCGTAAGCTATAATAGTGGTACTATGTCTAAAGAAGTCTTACGAATGAGCATTAAGAACAATAAAGGACAAGAAACATATCTAATGCTTGCATAATTAGATGAATCCAATTGAGGGTGAGAACCTAATGAAGAACATACTGATTGAGGTTTATATTGGAATTCTGTTGAGCTACCTGGTTTAGGCCGATTCCAGCTGTAGTTATGAAGGTCAAAATGAAGGGATTAGTAATAAGAGCTTAAGTTTCGTTTGTTGAAGGAAAAACTGTATACCTTCAGATTACTTAATGAAACTTTAAAAATAGAGTAAATAACTTACATTAAAAAGTTAAAACCGTGTCATAGAAGTTTTTGTGACTACTTTCTATGATAATTACTTTAATCAATTAACAGTGCAACATTAAAGTTGATAATGTCTTCTTTTGAATATTTTGAGATCAAGAAATTCGTATTTTTTACCTTAATTAGTAGTATAGAAATTTGTTTACAATTTGGTTGGACGGTTGTTGCATATAATATATTTGGACGTATTTTGAATGTATTATTTTAGTGTATATAATGTTTAGATAGATTGTATAGTTTTTTGTCATTTTACATTAGTAAGTTAAAAATAGGCATACAATGTTACGAAAAAGTAGAGTAGGAGTTAGAGTGATTATTAAAATGGTAGGGTCAAAAGTAAAATAGAATTACAGTAAGGCCAAATAATACAATCACACCAAATTGTAAAAGGGGTCTTTTCATCGTTATGTAATAATATATTTAACGATATCATACAATAAAATTAATTAAAATAACACTTAAAATAAACATGTATTTATAATAATGGCTTGTTTGGATGGTTGTTATGTATTGTTTCATAATATATTACTGTATCGTATAGTATTGTATTATATTCTACCATATCATTTTGATGTACACAATATTTTGATAAATTGAGATTGTTTGCCGTTGTTTCATGATGTCATGCACCAACAATGAAGAATAAATTTCCAATATTATAAAGGAAAAGTAAGGTACAAGGTAGAATTATTATATAAAAAAGGTATGATAAAAGATAAAATAAGACTATTTAATAATAAGAAAAGACAAGATGAGAAACAAGAAATAAGGCAACGTGACCATACCAAATTAGTCCTTTCATAAAGTGACACTTTTTGTCAGTTACATAACAATAAAATTTAAATAACAATCAAAACAAATATTGTTATGAAATAATAAAAGAAGAAGAACAATATTGCAGAGAAAGAGAGAGAATTCTTATTGAATTATGAGATGATTTACAATGGGGTAAGACCCCTCTATTTATAAGAGAAATATGACTTAGTCACAAAGTAAAACTCTCCACAAGATAGATATTCACTCTAAGTAGAATTCTATTCATAACAAATATTATATTTTAAGCAACAATACAACACAAAACAAAAGGTAACAACCATCGTAACAATACGATTACAACCATCGACACAAATTGTTAAGCAATTAAGGCACGAATTTCAAACAATTAACTCTCACAAACAAGCTTACATTCTATAAGGCTCTGTAGTGGCTAGAATTTTTTTATCTTTTGGAACCCAGGAAAACTTACAGGCTTCGTGCGTACTGGGCAAACCCCTCACTATATAATAACTTGCAAATCACACAGGAATGTAAACCGTACTAGACAAGTCCTGTACGACAGACTCAGAGGACATTGAAGGAGGATCGAACCAGCATCGCCCGTGTGGGCAACTCCCTCCAAACGGTTGTTATTAATCGTTATAATAAGAGATTTACTCTTACAAATATATAAAAGCTGATTGTTCTAATTAATAAATCAAATAGAATAAATAATTGCATGGATCTATCATCTCTTTATATGTTTACATCTAAGGAAAAAGTACCAAATATTATCCGCTAATAGAATAAAGAACAAGTATGACATCAATCCTTATTGTTCCTCAAACTCGTATAACCTAACCTTAAGGAATGCTCCATCCTCATTAATCTCCCAACTGCACCTTTTATTAGCACATCTATTTTTATCTCTCTGATAATCAAAGAGAACAAAATTCAAGCCAGACATAATTCTAGCAGATCCATAATCCAAATCACACGACAAGACATAATTACCACCTGGTCTTGGTAGGTCAACGTCGACATTGTAAGTTTGAATCGCACCACCATTAAGTTTTACTTGTGGATATTGCGAGCCATTTAAGTCACACTCGACGTGCAAATTATAATTAGGTATTGAATCAATGATGTCGATATAGTATGTCTCTGGTGCTGAAGCTACTAATGAACAAGTTATGAACAAAAATAGAACAAAGATTGGAACGTGTAGTAGTATAGAAGAAGCCATATGTTCTTATTGTTTTTCTCGTTCATTCTTTAGAATATTATGTCCTTTATATATATGGTTCTGAGTTTCATGAATCTGCAATATGGGGAGAAATAATGATTCTCGATCCTTGTAATGGATTAGTTTATATGAATTTACTGTCAAATTTGGAAAGGATTGTTTTCTTCCAATTAGGGAAAGTTTTAATTATGAAACTTCTATGTTGAGCGTGGAATATCAAGGTTCAAGATTCTCATTTAAAGTTGCTTTTATTTAAGTTTATTCGATTTCCTTTTTTTGTTAGATTACACTATATATGGTGTATGTTCTCTGATTTTTGAGTCTCGAAGTTTCTGTTATTCTTTTGATGAGCCCGTGAATTGATTTGAAGGGATTAAAAAAAAAAGGGAATCACAAATATTTCTCAACTTACAAACATCTAGCTATTAATCATATACTTACAAATAGAGCTGTTGCTATAGCTTGGCCCGTTGGGCCAGCCCAGCCCAGCCCAGCCCAATCCATAATTTAGCAGGGCTGTGTTTGAATTATTGGAGCCCATTTATGAACGGGGTTTTTAAGCCCGGCTCGAAGAAGCCATGGCCCGTGATGCTTGATTGAGGCCGGGATGGGCCAGTCCGTGGGCCTTATAAAAAATATGTATTTAAAATATATAAAAATAAAATTAAAATTATATGACATAAAAAACTTCAGGAAGAGTATTCCAAGCTTAAAGTTTATTAAGTTCATCATATTAAAAGATCAAAGTCTTAAAACGTTAAATAGTTTTAAAAGTTTAATTATTTTTAATATTTAACTAACTAATATTGCATATAAATTGTAAATGTAAGTGAAAGTGAAGATGTTAAGACAGATATTATGACAACCTTCTCACAAACGGATTCAAACGTGATTGATGAAGATAATGTGTTGGATATTGTCACACCTCCTTTTTACGCACCCGCGGGGGCACGATGGAGTTTTTTCCAATTAAAGGACAATCGAGACGGGATCCATTTATTAAATTCAGAGTCACCACTTGGAAAAATAATGGTGTCCCAAGTCACCGGTTTGATCCCGAACCGAGGAAATTTATGACTTGTAATATGGTCTGCGAAACTAGAAAACCGGATAAGGAACTCTGTTAACCCGGGAGAAGGTGTTAGGCACTCCCGGATTCCGTGGTTTTAGCACGGTCGCTCAACTGCACTTTTTGCTTTTATCTGATTTCTTTATATGTTTTAACTATGTTTTTTAATGCTCCACTTTTATTTTTTAGAAGAATTGCGACGTCACGAAAACACATTTCGAGTCACACCGCAACCAGTACGCCTGTGACTTTAATGTATTTCAGTTCCGCCGAGAGTAAGATTTGGGTCACATAAATGCGCACCCGTATTTAGGAAAGTAATTTACTTATAAATCGCGCCTAAAGAGTCTATCGTCTTTATTAACTTTGGGAAAGGACCGTGAAATTCACTAAACGGTCCTTCCAAGTCTAAGTTTTTATAACAACTAATTTGAGGGCCCCGCAATTGTGTATTTACGTTTGGCGAGGCTCGTCTCGTTATTATTTAAGGTCATACCTAGCATAACTAAATTTTCTATTGCTTTGTTTTTCCTTCCTAATACATATTTGTTTATGTGTTAGTTTCTTTTTTTCAAACTATAATATTAGAATCCAGGCCATTATTCATTATTGGGCCTGGACTTCAGACTGCTTAATAGTCCAATATCGAATACGATTGGGCCTCCGGAGCCCAATGCATACCAATGTTTCTACTCGAGAACACAAGTGTCACATTAACCCGATCTGGGCCTGTATACATGACGAGGCCCAGACTATATAAGCGAAAATAAGCTAACGTTTCAATAACCGTGCTTGAGCAAATATTATTCAGCATTACTAATTAATCATTTCAACGATACCAAGTCACACTTTCAGACCACTACTAATTTTAATATTTTAAACCAGTAATAACCAAACACTCAGTACCAAACAACACTAACAGTGGCCAAACAACAGTCACTTAGCAAACCAAACACAATCACTCAGCAAACCAGTGACAATCTCTCAGCAAACCAGTAACACCACCTCGACCAACAAAACAAACGACCCCAAAATCTATGCAAGGGATCTGTGTGAACTTCAAATAGGAATCCTATGAAACAATAGTTATTTTCAATCTCTCTATCACTGCCCCAGATTTCTATCTCCCAGCCATATATCTCTGAATATCTAATCCCTTATATGCTTTTCTATCACTGTTTTTCTCTCCAGGTATCTCTGTGGATATCAAAACTGTCCTCCTCTTATATGCTTTTCAATCCTATACTTATAGCTTTTTGAAATCCATCCTGAATGAATGCCCCTTACTAAACTAATACCCCTGCCCATTCCTATCTCTGCCCAGACCCTATTGCTCCCCTGAACTCCCACTATCCATTGTCCATGTATGGGCCTTATTAGTTAACTATAATCTCTCTCCAGACAAGGCTAAGTGCCCTGCTGTGACAGCATGCTCCACTGTCCAGCTTCATGTGCAGGGCATTAGAAGTGTTTTAAAATGCCAAGTCTGACTAATAACTGGTGCTAACAGCCACATCATATCCAGGACTCAATTTAGTCACAAACAGTTCAAGCATTTAGCTTGGTAATGACTTCGGATCAAATCACCAACCTTAATCACCATCCAGTGTTTTAACGGGAAAATTCGTATAACTAAGCGACGACATTCAATTAATTACAACACATAACATGGATAACAAATTAGTCGGCAAAACAGTGATTCTACAAATCTCGGCTAAAATGCAAACCAAGTATTCAACGTCGCTATTCGAAGCGAATACGCATTTGACCACATATGTAATCAAACAAACAACATAGAAGAGTAATTGACCAAATAAAAGGTCCTTGAGAAGAAGTGACAAATATGGACGACCAACAGGAATGAAAAGAAAATCAAACGAATTGAACTAAACAAATATACAAACAACAAATATCTAATTGAAATAGATAGGAAAAGGGAGGTTACCTCGAAAGAAATCGAAATCGAAGCAAGAACCGGGCCATTCTGAGCTTAGACTTGAATTTGGAGTCTAACGGACTTTAATTGAGATGTTTTCAAACGAAAACATCCCAATTAAATTATGTTAGGCCTCAATTTCTCTCGAATCTAAACGGAGACCCTAATTTTGAAATCTAGGGTTCATACGGCATTTTTGGGGTTTGATGGTTTCGGGTGGGATTCGAAACAAAATAAGCTTTGATTGGCTATGGGGGAGGTCAGGTGAGGGTTTTGTGGGAGTTTGGGCTTGAATGGGGTAGTTTCCGATTTTGCTCGAATCTTCAATTGAAGATTCGAGACGTTTGGGAATGATTCAAAGTTAACGGACCACGGATTCGTGTAGAGGAGGGTGACGGGATCAATTGGTGTTAAAATGGAAGTGTTTGGATGAACGCCGCCGGCGGAAGCGATTTCCGGCCGGCGGAGCGCGGTGGTGGACGGCGAGGTTTAATTCGTCTCTAAGAGAGACGATGAAGGTAAAGGGGGGGTCTCGCTTGGGGGCGGGGTCTATTTGGGTGGTTATATATGAGGGGGAAAAGTGATCCTGGCCGTTGGATCAACCGTGATCAACGACTAGGATGGAACACTTAAACAGAGTGGGGCGGTGCAGACTTGGACCGGGTTGGGGCGAAATGTTTGGGCCTGGTTCTGGTCCAAAAACGAAACGGCCCAGTTCCTGATTTCTTTGAATTCTATTTTCATTTTTTCTTCTTGTTCTTTCATTTTTCCTTTTAATTCCTAATTACCAAAATTCCTAAATTACATTGAAAAATTAACTTAAAATACCAATTAACTCATAATAATAAATATCACATATAATTAAGCACCAATTTAGAATAAAATCACACAACTAGACCTTAAATGCTAAACAATGCAAAGTACATATTTTGTGATTTTTCATTTTTTTGTAAAACAAACTTAATTACTCCTACTTGTAGTACTAAATCCTAGATACAAATGTGACATATATTTTTTTTGTTTAATTTTTGTTAATTGAAACAAATAAACACGCACACACAAATGCAAACAACAAAAGAAAAATAACATAAAAATCTATAAAAATTGCGAATAACACAACAATATTTAATCTTGAATTTTTGGGAGTAGTTCTCATATAGAGCAAAAATCACGTGCTCACAGAACGCCCCTCTTTGCGTGAAAGCACGAAGAGTTTTCGTGCAAAGATGAGTGAGCGGATACGAGCGATTTTTGCCCGTTTGAGCACTCCGTATGAAGCACTTTTTTGGAAAAGTTCGACCGAACCTTGCTTCGAGGGTCTCCTACATATCCCTGGCTAAAAGGGAATCAGGTCAATGTAGTTCGGGAAGTTTTGGTAGCTGGGACTACCATGATTGCTGTGATCTTGCTGTTACTGTTGTTGCTGTTGCTGCCACTGCTCAACTGATCTCCTTATTACATCGTGCTAAACAAAAATAAGAAGCTAGACTAAGTTACAGTGCTACAAATTCTTATCTATCCTTTTTAACTTGATTTTGTCATGTTCCTTGCTATTCTGTCTGACTTGATGTTCCTTCTGATGCTTCTTCTCTTCTGCCAATTGTTATTTCGGCCTATTTTGATTGCCGAACTCCGACCATTGGTTCCTTCTTTGTGATCTTCGAACTATTCTCCTTTGCAATCTGAATCTATCTTTTCTGATCCTTGTTGCCTCCCTCTGCTTACGAACTTGGATTCATGCCGGAGATTTCTGTTACATTCAACCACTTTCCTCAACCAAATTAAAAATAGATCGCCACTCCATTCTTCAGGCGGGCTCCCTGACTTCAACTACAACTTCAAAACTAAATCGCCACTCCATTCTCCAGGCGGGCTCCCTGACTTCAACTACAACTTCAAAACTAAATCGCCACTCCATTCTCCAGGCGGGCTCCCCGACTTCAACTACAACTTCAAAACTAAATCGCCACTCCATTCTCCAGGCGGGCTCCCTGACTTCAACTACTACTTCAAAATAAAATCGCCACTCCATTCTCCAAGCGGGCTCCCTGACTTCAACTACAACTTCAAAACTAAATCGCCACTCCATTCTCCAGGCGGGCTCCCTGACTTCAACTACAACTTCAAAACTAAATCGCCACTCCATTCTCCAGGCGGGCTCCCTGACTTCGACTACAACTTCAAAACTAAATCGCCACTCCATTCTCCAGGCGGGCTCCCTGACTTCAACTACAACTTCAACTACAACTTCAAAACTAAATCGCCACTCCATTCTCCAGGCGGGCTCCCTGACTTCAACTACAACTTCAAAACTAAATCGCCACTCCACTCTCCAGGCGGGCTCCCTGACTTCAACTACATCGTCTAATTTCATCCCATCCTGACCGCCTTCCTTTGTGTTCTGTACCATTTTCTTCTTCCTGCGTCGCCTCTTGGGCCACATTTTCTTCTGAATTATCTTGTCTTGGAACTGCTCTCCCCCTGGGTCGTGATACTTTTCCTTCGGCTGCTGGAGATATCTTTGAAACGGTTTACTCACCCGCTGGGGATGATGCTGCTGAGGAAGTATTCTTCGTTTCCTTCACCCCTCATTCTCTCTCGGACTCGCCGGGGGTTGAAATGTCATGGACTGGGGGTTATCCTGGAGGGGGACCCCTTTTCCTCTTCCTTCTTCCCATACCTCCTCTGGGACTCACGCTTTTGCTTCCTTGAACAAATTGTGGGATATAATACTGCTGGGGGAATCTTGAAGCCAGTGTTTCATTTTTCCAACAACTGCTGGGGATGATACCAGGCTCAAAGATCACCCCATCGTGTTGTCTGGCCTTTCTCAAAACTATTCTGCTCGGAACTGGTATTTCCCGAAATCTTGTGTTGCTTTCTATCCTTATCCACTGGGTCTTTGCTTTCAAGAAAATTTTCGCAACAGGAGAAAATTTTCTGCCCCAGTTTGATAAACTTCTAGATGGTATGCTTTTCCACCGACGAACCCTCTTTTCCTGCTTTAAATCAAAGAAAAATTGTTAGTTTCAAAACGCAGCGAGTGGTTGTGCCACTCTTGTAGGGGCCATTTTCTTTTCTCTTTCAGCTGCTTGGCCTCCCTCGAACTTTGGGGACGACGTTGGCGCTTGCTGGGGACGATGCTCTTTCCACAAATGGTTTCTCATCTCTCCCTTTTATTCCAACCTTTGGTTTGATCCGACTCTTTTAGCCGGTGATCTGTTGTGAGAAATCATCTTCCGGTCGTGCCATATGTGTCCATCATACTCCATAATCCCTGTGAACCTTCCAATCAACCTGTCGTTCCAATCTTATTATCGGAACGACTTTTGCCTTATTGCCTCGTTCCACGCCTATTCATTTTCATTATACTGCTTTGGGAGACTTGGTAGTAAGCTTTGAAAAATCAGTTTTCGAAAACGAAAGAAAAGAAAAAGAATGTTGATCGCAAATGAAAAAAGAAAAGGAAAACTTTTCCGAACTCAAAAAATAGGAAAACAAAAACTTATCTGAATGTGTGGCTGATCCAATGGTTATGCCGCGCCTTTGAGATTAATCTACCCAGTCTATTCATGTCAATCACTTTCTGATGGCCGCGCTGTGTTAGGAGTAAATGAATGTTCAAACCTTGTCTCATGCAGACACCTTGTAACCATCTCGTCTTGTCACCTCATAGTGCCCTTCGAAGGGTTTTCACTAATGAGATTCTCTCATTTCTCTCTATCTCCCGTCGCCTTAGGGTGCCCGTAAAGGTTTTCACCGTAAGACTCTCTCATTTTATTTCTCTTGACTTTCTTCGCCTTAAGGTGCCCGCGAGGGTTTTCACCGTTAAGACTCTCTCATTTTCGCTTTCTTTCCCTGCGGTGGGCTGGGGTATTATCCGTGGAATTTCCTCTAAAGGGGCCATCCCTTTTCAGCTTGTAAGTCCTAAATTCAGTCGAGGACTCGTAGTTTCACTCGCATGACTTGGCATTTCTCAAGTACTGATCGAGAGGTCTTTTTGGTTCTTACTGTGGTTTCTGCGCGTGAGGCTAAACAAAAGGGGTTTAACCTCAACGGTTAGCTCATTACAACTTTCGGAATCCACACAATCTTTCAAACGAAACAATGACTTCTGCCCTAGTTTTGTTGCTTGGGGAATCTTTGATTTTTATTTCATTATGACCGAGCCGTGTGGCGCCTACGTATCCTTCTTGAGGAATCAGGTCGAACGTAGTTCACTTTTTCTTGTGTCTTTTCTTTGTTTCTTTTTTCTATTTTGTTACACATCTTCCTTGGTGATTCCGAAAGAGGGTATATGAAAGAATTATTAAGGCTCAAAGGGGAAAACAAAGGTTAAAGTGTTTGGGTAGTAGAAAAATTGCCTCTGTCATTTCATTCTCCGAAAAATGCCAAAATACACACAAATGAAACCAAACGTTGACAAATACATTAAAGAATTACACGTAATATCTCTTAACTTCATCGGAATTGATAGCCATATCAGTGCATCTTCCCTCAATATCAGTTAGACATAGCGCGCCGTTGGATAATACCCTAGTCACAACAAACGGTCCCTGCCAATTTGGAGCGAACTTGCCTTTCGCTTCGGCCTGATGCGGTAGAACTCTCTTCAACACATGTTGTCCTACTTCAAATTTCCTGGGACGTACCTTCTTGTTATATGCTCTTGCCATTCTCTTTTGATACAACTGGCCATGACATACTGCTGTCAATCTCTTTTCATCGATCAAGCTCAATTGCTCTAATCGGGTTTTGACCCACTCATCATCGTCAATCTCAGCTTCAGCGACAATTCGGAGGGATGGAATTTCAACTTCTGCGGGTATTACTGCTTCAGTCCCATACACCAACAAGTAAGGAGTTGCACCTACCGAAGTCCGGACGGTAGTGCGATAACCCAACAATGCAAATGGTAACTTTTCATGCCATTGCCTGGACCCTTCTACCATCTTCCTCAATATCTTCTTTATATTCTTGTTTGCCTGCCTCAACCGCACCATTTGCTTTGGGACGATATGGTGTGGAATTTCGGTGTGTAATCTTGAACTGTTGGTAGACCTCCTTCATCAATCCACTGTTAAGATTGGCACCGTTATCTGTGATGATTATCTTTGGAATTCCAAACCTGCAGATGATGTGGGAATGTACGAAGTGTACCACCGCCTTCTTGGTTACTGATTTGAAGGTTTTAGCCTCCACCCACTTGGTGAAATAGTCGATCATTACCAGAATGAACCTATGACCATTGGAAGCTGCAGGTTCTATAGGTCGAATAACATCCATTCCCCATGCGACAAACGGCCATGGTGCTGACATTGTATGCAATTCAGTCGGTGGAGAATGAATCAAATCTCCGTGTATCTGACACTGATGGCATCTTCGCACGAAACTTATACAATCACGCTCCATAGTGAGCCGGGAATATCCTGCTCGAAGAATCTTCTTTGCCAATACATACCCGCTCATGTGTGGTCCACAAACTCTCGAGTGTATATCTGTCATCACTGTTGTGGCTTGACTCGTATCTATACATCTTAACAATCCCAAATCTGGGGTTCTTTTGTACAGTACCCCTCCACTAAGGAAAAATCCGTTCGCCAGCCGCCGAATAGCCCTCTTTTGATCTCCGGTTGCCTGCTCTGGGTATATTCCTAACCTGAGGTACTCTTTGACATCATGAAACCATGGCTCACCATCCATCTCTTCTTCTATCACATTACAATAAGCATGTTGATTCCGGACCTGGATATGTAACGGATCGACACGGACCTTGTCTGGGTGATGTAGCATTGATGCTAAAGTAGCTAGAGCATCGGCAACCTCATTATGCATCCTTGGGATGTGCCCGAATTCTACTGATCGAAAGCGCTTGGTCAGATCGTGCAAACACTGACGATACGGGATAAGCTTTAAATCTCTGGTTTCCCATTCTCCCTGAATCTGATGTACTAGAAGGTCCGAGTCCCCCAAGACCAAGACGTCCTGTACATCCATGTCTACCGCTAATCGTAACCCCAAGATACATGCCTCGTACTCAGCCATATTATTGGTACAATGAAAACGCGGTTGAGCAGTAACAGGATAATGATGTCCTGTTTCAGAGATAAGCACAGCCCCTACTCCGACTCCTTTTGCGTTCGCCGCTCCGTCGAAGAAAAGCTTCCACCCTGGATCCTCAGTTAATTCCAACCCATCAATTTGCAATACTTCTTCGTCCGGAAAATACGTCCTCAAAGGTTCGTATCCGTCATCGACAGGATTCTCGGCTAAGTGATCGGCTAGGGCTTGAGCTTTCATAGCCGTCCTTGTCACATATATGATGTCGAACTCTGTAAGTAATATTTGCCATTTTGCCAACCTCCCCGTAGGCATAGGTTTCTGGAAAATATACTTCAACGGATCCAAACGCGAAATGAGGTAAGTGGTGTAAGAAGACAAATAATGTTTCAACTTTTGGGCTACCCAAGTCAAAGCGCAACATGTCTTTTCTAGATGAGTGTACTTGACCTCGTGGACCGTGAATTTCTTATTGAGGTAGTAAATGGCCCGTTCCTTCCTGCCAGTAAGATCATGCTGCCCCAGTACGCAGCCGAACGAATTCTCCAAAACCGTCAGATAAAGAATCAGGGGTCTACCCGGTTCAGGCGGAACTAGTACGGGTGGGTTTGACGGATACCCTTTGATTTGGTCAAACGCTTCCTGACATTCTGTCGTCCATTCTATCGTAGCGTCTTTCTTCAACAGACGGAATATGGGTTCACAGGTTGCTGTAAGCTGAGCAATAAACCTACTGATGTAATTTAACCTTCCCAACAGACTCATTACCTCTGTTTTATTCTTTGGCGGGGGTAGCTCTTGAATGGACTTGATTTTGGATGGGTCCAACTCAATGCCCCGTCGGCTGACGATGAATCCTAGCAACTTTCCTAATGGAACTCCGAATGCACACTTGGCCGGATTGAGCTTGATGTCATATCTTCGAAGTCTTTGAAAGAACTTCCTGAGGTCGGCAACGTGGTCTTCTCGACGTCTAGATTTTATGATCACATCATCCACGTACACTTCAATTTCCTTGTGTATCATGTCATGGAATACCGTAGTCATTGCCCTCATGTATGTTGCCCATGCGTTCTTCAAACCGAATGGCATCACCCGGTAGCAATAAGTCCCCCACGGTGTGATGAAAGCCGTCGTTTCTGCGTCCTCTTTATCCATCAAGATCTGATGATATCCCGCATAACAGTCCACAAAGGATCCGATTTCACGTCCAGCGCAATTATCAATCAGGATGTGGATATTGGGAAGTGGGAAATTATCCTTAGGACTCGCCTTGTTGAGATTGCGGTAGTCCACGCATACTCTGATTTTTCCGTCTTTCTTTGGCACTGGTACTACGTTAGCCAACCATTCAGGGTATCGAGTGACACGAATGACTTTCGCCCGCAACTGCTTGGTTACTTCCTCCTTGATCTTTACACTCATCTCCGTCTTGAATTTCCGCAGTTTTTGCTTGACGGGAGGATATGCCGGATCAGTGGGTAATTTGTGAACCACTAGATCAGTGTTGAGTCCTGGCATGTCGTCGTACGACCATGCGAAAATGTCTTTAAACTCCATGAGTGTTTTGATCAACTCTTCTCTCGGGTTGGGTTCAATATGGACACTTATTCTGGTTTCTTTGACGCCATCTGTGTCCCCCAGATTAACAGCCTCAGTATCATTTAAATTTGGTTTGGGTTTTTCCTCGAAGTGACTTAATTCTTCACCGATTTCTTCTACGGCTTCATCATCGCCGTATTCGGATTCACTCTCGTCACCTCTTATTTCATGCGTTATTATTTCCAAACCCGATTGACTTTCTAGACTGGGTTGATTAATCTTTAAGCACGCCATATCATTAAGATCAGTTGAAAGAAGGCTGTTCATAAAAGTAAAAAGAAGGAAAATAAACAAAATTAGACGCGAAGGGAACAAAATTTCATTAATGGGAACAGTACAAGGAAAAACAAACTTGCAAACTCAAATCAAAATGAACTAAAACAAATGGATTTTACTCCCGGGACAACCCCCAACACAAAATTTCGAAAGAAAACAATCCAAAACAAACTACCAAGACTCCTTCCGGACAGGGAGAGGAGTAGCCTTCCAATTATTCAGTTTTGCTTTCGGTCCACAAACTGTATCTCGGCATGGCTGGATCCTTCACCATCCTCGAGCATACATACATCTGCGAATAGGTCCTCGAACTTTCTTAAGAACTCTTCGTCTGGCCTAACCATAGGACCGGAAATCTTTGTCGTCGGATGTCCTCTTACTCCGGACCTGACGAAAGATTGGGAAAGGCGTGGAACAGGCTTCGGGAGCACCCATGTTTTCTGCTTATTCCTCTTGGCTCGCTGGATGTCCTCTGATGTTGGCTTGAATCCCAAGCCGAAGGTTCCCACGTTTTCGACCACAGAGACCGGTTGTACGATTCCTTGCAGAGATGCACCTAGACCTTTGCCGGGTATGAAACCGTGTCTCAACATTTCATGAGCCACCATGACGTCTGCAGTAATTATTCTATCATGGGGAATGCATTCCCCTTTCGGAACTCGGTGGGCGGATACCACATCACAGATCTGGTATACCCATGCCCCAACATCTTCTTCCGTCTCAACAAAAGGGACGATGGTGCCTGATTGTAGATCATTCTCTCCATGGACGACGATCTCCTGTTGGTCCCACTCAAACTTGACGAGTTGGTGTAGGCTGGATGGAACTGCTCTTGCGGCATGGATCCACGGTCTCCCTATCAGAAGGTTATATGATACTACCATGTCCAGCACCTGGAATTCCATGGTGAACTCCACTGGCCTAATTGTCAAGATTAATACTATGTCCCCGACCGACGCCTTGCCTCCTCCATCAAACCCTCGAACGCATATGTTGTTCTTGCGTATCCTGCCGATGTCCACTTTCAACTTGTCCAGTGTAGAGAGAGGACAGATGTTAGCACTGGATCCATTATCGACAAGGACTTTGGTAACCACCGAATCCTCACGCTTTACCGTAAGATATAAAGCCTTGTTGTGCTCGGTGCCTTCCTTAGGCAACTCATCATCGGTGAAGGTGATCCGATTCGCTTCGAAGATCCTATTGGTGATCTTCTCCAAATGACTCACTGAGATTTTATCAGGTACGTGGGCCTCATTCAAAACTTTCATCAAAGCTTGCCGATGTTCTTCAGAATGTATCAACAAGGATAGCAATGATATTTGCGCAGGCGTTTTCTTCAGCTGCTCTAAGACAGAATAGTCATGCAGCTTCATCTTTTTCAGGAATTCTTCTACCTCTTCGTCAGTTACCGGCTTTTTCAATGTTGCCGGAGTGATCTTCCTCAACTCCACGGGGGCAAAACATATCCCCGAGCGGGTCAAACCTTGCGCTTCGCAAACTTCCTCTTTCACTTCCTTTCCTTTGTAGGTTGTTGTGATCCGAGCATAATTCCATGGAATAGCTCTGCTATCAGTTATTGGCAACTGTATTGCTGGCTTGATGATGAAAGGATCCATTCGAACGCCTGCTACCGTCAAGACGGGCTTGGTTGCTGCCCCTGGTACAACTATTTTTGCTTCCCCGGCCTCACCGGTACTCCGCTCACACTTCCCTTTCCTGCTTCCGACCCTCCTGGTATGTCCTTCTTGCAAATAGATGACTCATCAAGGCTCGGCCCCTTTCTCATTCCTACCCCGCTAGACTTGATCATCATTACGGTCTGGGAGGCTCTCTCCTTTCCCTCTTCTACCCGTACCAACTCGATCATGTTGGTCTCATGATGAGTCGGAAGTGGATTTTGGTTGATGTTGGGCTCCGCTGGAGTCTGGACCTCAATTCGGCGGGTGTCGATGAGTTCCTAGATGGCTGTTTTCAACCTCCAACACTTTTCCGTGTCGTGTCCCGGACATCCTGAGCAGTATGCACAATTTACTGAATGGTCCAAGTTCTTTGGAAGAGGGTTTGGTAGCTTAGCTTCAACCGGATTTAGCAACCCTACTTGCTTCAACCGGTGGAACAGATTGGTGTAAGACTCTCCCAAGGGAGTGAAAGTCTTTGGCCTTGGCGCCCTGTCGCCCCTGAATGCCTGGTTCAGACGAAAACTCGCGCCCGTGGGGTTTCTGTAAGCTCTTGGGGGTGGATAATTATTCTGCGGGTTTGGTGCACGCCACGGTGCATGGACGGGAGGTGCGGAATAGGACTGTGCGTGATGGACAGTAAAATGGGGATCAAGTGCGGGATAGTAATGTTGCGGGTGGTTATATGGATTGTGGAAGTAATTTTGGTGGTCAGGCTGGGGCGGGCTATATTGGGGTGCGGGGCCTCTGTTTCTGAACCATGTCCCGGACTCGACTGCCGCGACTTCCTCTTTCCTCTTTTTCCCAAGTACTCCTCTATTACCACTTTGGATAGCCTGAGTGGTGGCCTTCAGTGCTGAATAGCTCATGATCTTGTTGATTTTCAAGCCTTCCTCGATCATAGCCCCCATCTTTATCACCTCGGTGAATGACTTTCCCACGGACGTCACCAGATGTCCGAAATAGGTTGGCTCCAGTGTTTGCAAGAAGTAATCCACCATCTCGTTCTCTCTCATAGGCGGATCTACCCTTGCTGGCCTGTTCCCTCCAGCGGAAACCAAATTCTCTGAAACTTTCGGTGGGTTTCTTTTCTAACTTGAGCAATGACAAGCGGTCCGGGACTATTTCAAGATTGTACTAGAACTGGCCAATGAATGCCTGAGCCAAATCATCCCACGTAAACCATCTGCTGGGATCCTACCTAGTGTACCACTCCAATGCAGATCCCCTCAAACTCTGACCGAAGTAAGCTATCAGAATCTCATCCCGTCCTCTGGCTCCTCGCATTTTACTACAAAACCCTCGGAGATGGGCTACAGGATCACCGTGCCCCTCGTATAGGTCAAACTTGGGCATTTTGAACCCGGCCAGCAACTGGACATCTGGGAATGGACACAGATCCTTGTAAGCGACACTGACCTGGTTGCCCAAACCGTGCATGTTCATGAAGGACTGCTCCAGGCTTTTAACTTTTCTAATAACTTCCTCATGTTCCGAACTTTGGAAGTTCTTTTCCGGTTCTGCCGGATTATCCCAGTGAGGGGTGTGTGATTGCGGTTCAGGAGCCCTAAAAGTAGGCTCTGGAGGATAGTAAGAGTTGTCATGGATCTGAACATGCGGCTTGCCGGACGGCCTTTGTAGAGTAGGAGGTGGAGGTGCCACAAAAACAGGGGTGACTGGAGGAGGATTTGGTATGGCTGGTGGAGCGTGGGTGGCATACGGGTTTTCCCCCTGAAAGTATGGATAGATCGGGGCGCTTGTCGAAGGATCGATGGGTGGATGTTCTGGAGCTGAGGCGAGAGTAGGGAGGTTTGGTGAGGATTGTCCCCTAGCCCAAGCTAGGTGCATCTCTGTTATCTGATGTCTCAACCGTTCTACCTCCTCTTTCATGATTTGCATCTCTGATTTCTCCTCCTCGAGACTTTTACCGGAACTAGACATGCTTGTTGTAATTGGCCCTTTAGATCTAGTACGGTAATGGTGGTTGGCCAGTATATTCTGTCAAACCAACTGCTAAACTTTCTGGAAATGCAACAAACTTGTTAGTTTACCGAGTTTAACAGATATGTTATAGCACGTTGGATGCAATGCACCTAACCAAATAACCCTTTCTACATGTACTCATAACATGCGTCATTCTAGCCTTTCTCTTTTTCTCTTCTTCTTCTTTTTTTTTTTTCAACTATCCTTGAAAGCCTTACTGTTATTAACCTTCATATTCTTTTCCTTTCTTTTTCGTGGTGGTCGAATCTTATGTGGATTGCCTACGTATCACGTCCCCGCGTGAATCAGACCGAGCGTAGTTCTGGTAACCAGATTGTGGCAAAATTCAGTAACTTTTATATCGAATAAAACCTTAAAGTTACAAAACACGTCTTACAACAATCAGCAAAATAAAAGAAATGCTTGACTCGAGAATGTAAAATAAAAATGCCAACTAGCTTGACCCAATATTTCAAAAATACATTTTTAATCAAAAATCTAATGCTCTAAAATTCCTGGGGGCCCGCGAGGCATCATTCGGCCTTGCCGCGGGCCTGGGTGTGAGGTCCTTGTGTAGTCCCCTTAATTCTTCCATGATCCGATGAACATAGCCCATAACTGAAGCAAAAAGGTCGGTGCGGGGCATTTGTTCACAAGCTAGGCACTTCATGGTGACATAATGCCCGATTTCTCCAATTCTGTCCTTGATCATGTTCCTTTCTCTGAGTAGCCGTTCTATCTGCTGGTTTTTCACCCCTAATCTTTGAGCATTGTTGGTGACTTGGTCTAGGAGCCTATCCACTTGTTCTTGCAGTCGGGCCATCAAATCGTGGCAACGGTCGAGGTCTGCTCTGGCATCTCGGGCTTGCTTGAAAACCCGCTCCCCGAGGATAACATTTGCTTCCCTTAGACTAGTGATGATCTCAGTGTAATCTTCTTCCACCCGTTGTAGGTGAAGTGCATGTTGATGTGCCTCCTTTCTCCAGCTAGCACGGATCCTCATTGTTTGGGCTTTCGACTCTTCCAATTCTCTTTGGACATCGGCAACTTGGCTTCTCAAACCCTTTATCAATTTTTCGTCTGCTCGACTCCTCAACTGTCTGTCAGCATCCCTTTTCATTTGCTGGATTTGAGCTCTCAAAAAGTCATTTTCTTGTGCCAACTTCTTTTTATCTCCTTCGTTGGCGGCGACTTGCATATCCATTTCAAATTGGAGCTCCTGGGTCCGTTGCTCTATCCTGCTAATTTTTGTTCTATAAGCCTCTTCTCTAGCCAACCAGTCCCATTGTTCTTGTGACGCTCCAGCAAACTCCCTGAGGTGGGGCCTTTTTGTGGGCCTTTGATGCTCCAATTCTCTGCTATACCATGCAGGGTATTCCGACGATACTTCACCCCGGGCTCGATCTCGCACTCGAGTGTCTATCTTCAATGTTTGATATTCACTCCAAATCTTTCGGACCAACGCTTCAGGGAACTGTCCTCCCGGTCCAATTTCAACCGCATGTGGGCTGAGGTCTTCTTCTTTTGGGATTATTTGGCATCGTCCCAACTGTCTCAATACTCGACCTGGTGCGTAGGGCTGTATGCTGTTGAGGCCCATTAGCAACAAATATGATTCCGTGGCCGATGCATATATGACTTCTTCCACGGGTAGCTAGCCGAATGTCCATTCTATCTTGCTGGCTGGAATCAAACGCAAAAGTCGTATCCATCCGCTAATCCCATCTGGAAAATCATGTCCCTCGACCCTCGTAGGGAATTCTTCTACACAGGTTTTCTCCTATAAACTATACCTCATAAACTGCGGGCGACGACATAAGTGATCGATCATCCACATTTGGAGCAATACGTTGCAAGCTTCAAAGAAGACCCCTCCAGCTTTGCAGATAGTGAGTGCACGAGAGATATCCGATATTATCATGGGAGCCAAAGTACTATTGTTTTGTTTCATCAGAGTGCTCACGACCCCTGCCACTTGTATGTTGATATTCCCGTCTTTTCTGGGAAATATTAATGAACCCAGGAAAGCTATCATGAAGGCGATGTGTCTATGCTCCTCCCATTTTAACTGGTTTTATCCACTGCAGATTTTGCTTTTGTGTTCGCTAAAACCCCCGTGATGACCATATTTATCATAGAGAAATGCTAGAGTGCAGAACCCTTCTGATAAGTCTGGGTTGTGTACAGTTCTGCGGATTTTCATAGTATCCAAAAACCTATGTACTGTCACTACCCTCGGCGCAATGAGATATTGTTCCCTCATAGGGACTTTTGGTCTTCCGATATACCCGGCCAATTCTTCTAATGTTGGTGTAAGTTCAAAGTCTGAAAAGTGGAACACATTGTGTGCTGGATCCCAGAACGAGATCAAGGCTCGTATGATGTCTCCTCTCGGGGGAATATTTAGTAGCCCCACTAGATCTCCCAGGTACAGCTTAACTATGTCTTGTCCTTGCTCGCCCAAGTCGCTCCACCACCTATGCAAACTTAAGGGGACCTTGTTTATGATAGCTTCGGTTGTATTCTGACTCGTGCTCATTCTGCACATTTATTAAGGTAATTTTTAGATGAAAGAGAAATCTTTATTTGACCCAAAACTATCTTTTTCTTTAAAAAAAACGAAACGGGCCACAGGAATTGACTGGTCAAAATATTAAGACTGATGAAAAGGTGGTCGTCGAAAACTTATTTTGAGATAAAGGGAAGTTGGACCCGTTAAAGGCTGCCTACGTATCTCACACCTGGTCAGAATCAAACCCGCGTAGTTCGGTCCGTCAAAACAACTATTTTAAAGAAAACACATTTTGTCAAGAAAACTATTTTGTTGGCAAAGTCAATCTTCTGCCGTTTTTTATCGGCAAACTAAATTTATTGACTTGTTGGTAAGACATATTTTTTGTATTTTCTGAAAAATATTTATTTCCCCGTACTATTTCCTTTTGTTTTTTTTTTGATACTATTTCCTTTTGTTTTTCTTCAGTATTTAAAAGCCGGTCAGCATGCCAGTCTAAATAAATGCTTACAACAAATATGATATAGCAAGATGGTCTTTTCATTTCGGTCTGCCTGTCCTAGACGGACCCAACCCCTGTGTTGAGTCCCCTAAGTCATATATGATGCAAATAAACGTCCTAAATCTAGGCTCAATATCCGGAGGTTTTCCAATGGTACTAGACCGTGTACCCGAGCAGACAACTCGGATTCGAGGAGGGAGCTACGTACCGAGGACCCGCGGGATCGTCCGGCTTTGTAACTTATCCTGCCTCTTTTCTTATTTTTGGTATTGACACTAACAGAAAGGGGAGTCTCAACCAGTAATCACATCCCCCGGAGGTAAGAAGAGAAGGGTTTTCGGCACAGTTTTATATACAATTCACGCAATATCAAAGCGGTAAACATATAGCAGTTTGTATATACAGTGCAACTAGTATCAAAGCGGTAGACATGTAGCACATTAATTAAACATATAATAAAATCAGATATAGGCAAAAACAACAATTTAACTGAGCTCGAATTCTTAAACCCTGAACCGAAGTTCTGGGTTAATTATCCCCAGCAGAGTCGCCAGAGCTGTCACACCTCCTTTTTACGCACCCGTGGGGGCACGAGGGAGTTTTTTCCAATTAAAGGATAATCGAGACGGGATCCATTTATTAAATTCAGAGTCGCCACTTGGAAAAATAATGGTGTCCCAAGTCACCGGTTTGATCCCGAACCGAGGAAATTTATGACTTGTAATATGGTCTGCGAAACTAGAAAACCGGATAAGGAACTCTGTTAACCCGGGAGAAGGTGTTAGGCACTCCCGGATTCCGTGGTTTTAGCACGGTCGCTCAACTGCACTTTTTGCTTTTATCTGATTTCTTTATATGTTTTAACTATGTTTTTTAATGCTCCGCTTTTATTTTTAGAAGAATTGCGACGTCACGAAAACACATTTCGAGTCACACCGCAACCAGTACGCCTGTGACTTTAATGTATTTCAGTTCCGCCGAGAGTAAGATTTGGGTCACATAAATGCGCACCCGTATTTAGGAAAGTAATTTACTTATAAATCGCGCCTAAAGAGTCTATCGTCTTTATTAACTTTGGGAAAGGACCGTGAAATTCACTAAACGGTCCTTCCAAGTCTAAGTTTTTATAACAACTAATTTGAGGGCCCCGCAATTGTGTATTTACGTTTGGCGAGGCTCGTCTCGTTATTATTTAAGGTCATACCTAGCATAACTAAATTTTCTATTGCTTTGTTTTTCCTTCCTAATACATATTTGTTTATGTGTTAGTTTCTTTTTTTCAAACTATAATATTAGAATCCAGGCCATTATTCATTATTGGGCCTGGACTTCAGACTGCTTAATAGTCCAATATCGAATACGACTGGGCCTCCGGAGCCCAATGCATACCAATGTTTCTACTCGAGAACACAAGTGTCACATTAACCCGATCTGGGCCTGTATACATGACGAGGCCCAGACTATATAAGCGAAAATATGCTAACGTTTCAATAACCGTGCTTGAGCAAATATTATTCAGCATTACTAATTAATCATTTCAACGATACCAAGTCACACTTTCAGACCACTATTAATTTTAATATTTAACAGCTAGTTAGGAATCCTAGCACAGTAATTCGCATCAGTGCTGTTATTCTATACGGCAGGTTCAGATATTTAAGTAATTATCATGATACTAGTTGCGGAACTTATTTTGTCACTTTATTCTTTAACTGAAGGAAACAGTGTTTTAATCCTAAACTAAACATGCTTGAACCACTGTTATTAAACATCACAAAGTTTAAAGGTCCATTTGTAGATAAATCATTTTTTCTTTCAAAGTAGAGGTAAATAATAATACAATTTTGAACTTCTAAACTACTTATCCTTTTTGGATTAACTCGATCCTGACTTGTGGTTTAACTAGTAAAAATAACTAAGTGCCAATTTATACGCCCAGTTTCAGGATCATGCTTATGTATCTAAGTGTATTAGATGTGTATTAGCTTGTTTTAGTTTTTGAATTAGGTGGTAAACTATTAACTACGTTTAACTATATTATTATCTACCACTACTTTGCTCTAGTCGAATTCACATAGTCTATTATTTATTTCCACCATTCGTAATTAATTACAAAGGATCTATGAGTTATGACTACAAACAATAAGGAAACAGGGACGGCTTCAGCGAAAGGCAGTCCAATATTTCATCCCTTCATCAAGTTTTCAATTACGTCGTATGAGTAAAGGTCAGATTTCAACTCATTCTAGTTCTAACTTGTTTTGCATTCGAAGTTCCACTACACTAGTGGAGACTATAACCACAACTTAAACAAGCTAACCAGGCAATTTCTGGTATTGTTAGCCCACTAACTCTGGTGTTCACAAGTAATATAACAACCCAAGTCCATAAAAAATCCTAATTATACAGGCCATGCTTCGTATACGTGCAAATAAGAATAAAGCCACATTAATCTATTACACTTAGCATTTATTCGATTATCAATACACAACAATCCAAACGGGCAGTGAGGAGCCAAGGAATGAGCATTTTTATTTCCATTCCCACTTCATGTGCACCAATATAACATGAGAGAAGAAAATACCTGGAAATTGACAAAGTAGAAGACTAGGTATCAGTCAAGGCAATGAAGCAACAGCAACAGTGAACCAACAACAACAACACACAACAACAAACAGCAAACCAGTAATAACCAATCACTCAGCACCAAACAGCAATCAAAAACAGACCACAGCAGTAGCCAAGATACAGCACTAGCAGTGGCCAAACAACACTAACAGTGGCCAAACAACAGTCACTTAGCAAACCAAACACAATCACTCAGCAAACCAGTGACAATCTCTCAGCAAACCAGTAACACCACCTCGACCAACAAAACAAACGACCCCAAAATCTATGCAAGGGATCTGTGTGAACTTCAAATAGGAATCCTATGAAACAATAGTTATTTTCACTGCCTCAGATTTCTATCTCCCAGCCCTATATCTCTGAATATCTAAGCCCTTATATGCTTTTCTATCACTGTTTTTCTCTCCAGGTATCTCTGTGGATATCAAAACTGTCCTCCTCTTATATGCTTTTCAATCCTATACTTATAGCTTTTTGAAATCCATCCTGAATGAATGCCCCTTACTAAACTAATACCCCTGTCCATTCCTATCTCTGCCCAGACCCTATTGCTCCCTGAACTCCCACTATCCATTGTCCATGTATGGGCCTTATTAGTTAACTATAATCTCTCTCCAGACAAGGCTAAGTGCCCTGCTGTGACAGCATGCTCCACTGTCCAGCTTCATGTGCAGGGCATTAGAAGTGTTTTAAAATGCCAAGTCTGACTAATAACTGGTGCTAACAGCCACATCATATCCAGGACTCAATTTAGTCACAAACAGTTCAAGCATTTAGCTTGGTAATGACTTCGGATCAAATCACCAACCTTAATCACCATCCAGTGTTTTAACGGGAAAATTCGTATAACTAAGCGACGACATTCAATTAATTACAACACATAACATGGATAACAAATTAGTCGGCAAAACAGTGATTCTACAAATCTCGGCTAAAATGCAAACCAAGTATTCGATGACGCTATTCGAAGCGAATACGCATTTGACCACATATGTAATCAAACAAACAACATAGAAGAGTAATTGACCAAATAAAAGGTCCTTGAGAAGAAGTGACAAATATGGACGGCCAACAGGAATGAAAAGAAAATCAAACGAATTGAACTAAACAAATATACAAATAACAAATATCTAATTGAAATAGATAGGAAAAGGGAGGTTACCTCGAAAGAAATCGAAATCGAAGCAAGAACCGGGCCATTCTGAGCTTAGACTTGAATTTGGAGTCGAACGGACTTTAATTGAGATGTTTTCAAACGAAAACATCCCAATTAAATTCTGTTAGGCCTCAATTTCTCTCGAATCTAAACGGAGACCCTAATTTTGAAATCTAGGGTTCATACGGCATTTTTGGGGTTTGATGGTTTCGGGTGGGATTCGAAACAAAATAAGCTTTGATTGGCTATGGGGGAGGTCAGGTGAGGGTTTTGTGTGAGTTTGGGCTTGAATGGGGTAGTTTCCGATTTTGCTCGAATCTTCAATTGAAGATTCGAGACGTTTGGGAATGATTCGAAGTTAACGGACCACGGATTCGTGTAGAGGAGGGTGAGGGGATCAATTGGTGTTAAAATGGAAGTGTTTGGATGAACGCCGCCGGCGGAAGCGATTTTCGGCCGGCGGAGCGCGGTGGTGGACGACGAGGTTTAATTCGTCTCTAAGAGAGACGATGAAGGTAAAGGGGGGGGGGTCCGGCTTGGGGGCGGGGTCTATTTGGGTGGTTATATATGAGGGGGAAAAGTGATCCTGGCCGTTGGATCAACCGTGATCAACGACTAGGATGGAACACTTAAACAGAGTGGGGCGGTGCGGACTTGGACCGGGTTGGGGCGAAATGTTTGGGCCTGGTTCTGGTCCAAAAACGAAACATCCCAGTTCCTGATTTCTTTGTATTCTATTTTCATTTTTTCTTCTTGTTCTTTCATTTTTCCTTTTAATTCCTAATTACCAAAATTCCTAAATTACATTGAAAAATTAACATAAAATACCAATTAACTCATAATAATAAATATCACATATAATTAAGCACCAATTTAGAATAAAATCACACAACTAGACCTTAAATGCTAAACAATGCAAAGTACATATTTTGTGATTTTTCATTTTTTTGTAAAACAAACTTAATTACTCCTACTTGTAGTACTAAATCCTAGATGCAAATGTGACATATATTTTTTTTTTAATTTTTGTTAATTGAAACAAATAAACACGCACATACAAATGCAAACAACAAAAGAAAAATAACATAAAAATCTATAAAAATTGCGAATAACACAACAATATTTAATCTTGAATTTTTGGGAGTAGTTCTCATATAGAGCAAAAATCACGTGCTCACAGATATCACATAAACATTGTGAGCACGTGATTTTTGCCTTACCTAAGAAGTACTCCCAGAAAATTCAAAATAAAAATAGTTTCGTGTTGGGCATGATTTTTGTGATTTTGTGTTATTTTATCTTTTTGTGTGCATGTTTATTTGTTTAAATTAATAAAATGCAAAAAAATATACATTAGGTTTTGCATTTCTTATGTGATTTACATTTTTCAAGTGATATGTAATTATGTGGGATAATTGTAGTAAAAAAGGTTGTGTTATAGGTCAGTATATATGTATATATATATATATATATATACACATATACATATAATATATATATATATATATATATATATATATATATATATATACACATATACATATAATACATCATAAAGAGCAGACTTGGGCCATGTTTTAGTCCAAAAGACTGGCCCAAACCCCTCATCCGTCCAGCCCAATATTCACCCCGGATCAGCTTAATGTAACGTTTGATCTGGACCGTTGGATTTTATTATCCAACGGCCCAGATTAATTGATAAATCACAGATACACCCAGGCCGTTAATTTAACCAAACGACACCGTTTGGTTATGAGAAGAGATCCTGGTCGTTGATCAAATTTGATCCAACGATCAGGATTTAACCTCTTAATTCGTATATAACCTCACAAACGCACCCCGCCCCCCCAAGCCAGACCCCCCCCTCTCCCTTCATCTCCCAAAGGTCCTTAGAGACCGGACCTCTCTCCGCCGTCCACCGCCGTTACGCCGCCTGCCGGAAATCGCCTCACGGCGGTTCCGGTAGGCCAATCACCCCCATTTTAACACCAAATGCTCCCATCACCTCCCCCATTACGAATCCGGCCTCCGCTAACCTCGAATCACCATCAAACGTCTCGAATCTTCATTCAAAGATTCGAGTCAGAACCCAAACCACGCCAAACTTCACCAAATTCACACCACAACCTCCTCACACCTCCCCCACACTCCCACTAACATTGGTTTGGTTCGAATCTAACCCGAAATGCTCGAACCCCAAATCCGAGCCCAAGAACCCTAGTTTTCAAAAAAGCCAATTCAGGTCGGATTAGTCTTCAATCGAAGTCCAATGGACTTTAGTCTAGGTGTTCCCAATCGAGAACACCTCGATTAAAGCCCATTTGGCTTCGACAAGTCAAGTTCGAAGTTGAGCCGCCTACATTTTGAGTTTCTGGGGTAAGACCTTCCCCTTTTCTGTGTCTATTTGATTTTGTTTAGTTTGTTTAGATTAATTGGCTTGTCAATTTCCTTTAAATGGTTCTGTCTCTTCTCCTCCTATTGTTCATTATATTTCTGGTGACAAATCAGTAATGGTCGAATCTGTGGGTCATCATAAGGTGCTTAAACGATTCAAATATGTGGTAACCAGTCTAGACGACCTCGTCGATTAGTTGTATAAACCCGTTTGGAATGACAGGGCAAGAATGCCCAGAATCACTGTTACATAGGGCATTTGGATATAGCTGATGGCAATTTAATTAATGTTAGCCTATTTTGGATTTTTAAAGTACCCTTGCCCATAAAAGGGCTAGTGGAACCTGCTACAGCAGGGTATCCCCACTAGGTGTGGCAGACCAGTAGCTTAGATTAATGAGAACCCATACTCAGACTAATCTGAGTGGAAAAAAGGCAGAGTGGGGATGGGCAAGGCCTTAGTCTAGTCTGCTGGCCATCCAGATTTGAGAGTTTTAACTATAAGTATAGGGTTGAAGGGATTGAAAAAGGGGGATAGAAATAGACACAGCAAAGATCCATTTCGAAAAAGACATAGAGAGACATTGAAAGCATATAGTCATTCACACATAGATCCTGGCCACTGCTTCATTAAAGTTTTAGTGGTTGCTGTTGGTTTGTTTGATTGTTGCTGCTGTGTTGAGTATTGCTGCTTGCTGAGTGTTGTTGCTGTGCATATTGTTGCTGGTCCAGTGTTGTTCTTGTGCTGTTGTTGTGGCTGTGCATATTGTGGCTGTAATTGCCACTGGTAGCTGCTGTTCTTTGGTCCAGTGTTGTTCTTCTGTTGTCGTTGTTGCTGTGCCACTGTGGCTGTAACTGCCACTGGTTGTTGTATTGCTGGCTTGGTCTATTGTGTTGCTGCTGTGCTGAGTGTTATTGCTTGGGTTATTGTGTTGCTGTGGGTCCAGTGTTATTGCAGTTGTGTCTATTGTGTTGCCGTTGGGTCTATTGGGTTGCTGCTGGTCCAGTGTATTTGTTGTTGTGTTTACTGTGTTGCTGCTGGCCTGTGTCTACTGTGGTTGCTACTGGTCTATTGTTGTTGCTCCTGTTACTGTTGCTGCATTGCCACTGCTCACTCATCTTTGTTCTTCCGCATTCCAGGTACACATCTCTGTTGTTGTAATTCCTTGGTTCGAAAAGAATGAAGCTTGAAGCTTATGTTTGAAGTCTGTTGAATCATGTAGTCGTCCAAAGTTCTTATGTTTGATTACGTTCTGTTATTCTCTAATTAAGTTTGTATTGCTAGTTTTGGTTATGGAAAAGTGTAGCTAGACCAAAGATACACTATCATTAGATATGCACGTAAACCCGAATTAGTCTGTTGTATCTCTGTTCAATCTTCTCTACTCATGTGTGTAATCTCCAAATCTGTTAACGTTAGATCTTATGTTAAAAGCAAGATTAGCTAGGGAGTTATTACTCAACTGAATGACGTAATTAGATTAAAGGAGTCGGGGGTGCATTTCATGTGACCCGACCCTAATTTCGGGCAAGAGCAAATAAAGCGTGTCAGGAACCACAGGCGCATTTCATGTGGTGTGGTTCATAGCAAGTTTTAAATAATTTGGAATCAACTCCTAAGTAAAATACAGTGGGATGTAGTTCGCTTTAGATTTGAATCAAAGGTGCGCCTCGCCCAATAGTTACACTAATCGCACAACCTTCATAAATGTACATATAAAATACTCAGATTTTGAGATGTGTCGTTTTCTTAACGAATATCACGTCCTTCTCAACAGTGTAAATAAGTAATCGATCCGGGCGCATATTTTAGTTCTACCTTCTTAAACACGGGTGTGCATTTCATGCGACCCAAATCCAAACCCCAAAATGTTGAATAAGAATATGTCGAGGATCCGGGTGCATTTCATGTGACGTGATTCGGAAGCATATTTTTAAGCAACTTTCTCTTTCGTAAATCATAATCAATAATAAAGCGGTAAAGGGATATTAATTCGCACTAAGTACATAACTGTAAAAAGCAGATAGATAAGCCAAACACGACAGTTGAGCGACCGTGCTAGAACCACGGAATTCGGGAATGCCTAATACCTTCTCCCGGGTTAATAGAATTCATTATCCAGATTTCCGGTTCGCGGACCGTTAAATAGAGTCATTCTTTTCCTCGATTCGGGATTTAACCGGTGACTTGGGACACCATAAATCTCCCAAGTGGCGACTCTGAAATAATTAAATAATTCCCGCCTCGATTGTCCTTTAATTGGAAAAACTCTTTGCATCCTTGCGGGTGCGTAAATAAGAGGTGTGACAGCTCTGGCGACTCTGCTGGGGACTTCTTTAGAATTCGAGCTCGGAATAATTGTTGTATTTGGCATATTTATTATCTGATTCTTTTACATGTTGGCATCAATGTGCAAAATGTTGTTTTTACCGCTTTGATATTTTGTGAACTGTACATATAAATTGTGCCGGAACCAATCTCCTATCTGAGTCTTCTAAATCATGAAGAAGGGTGCACTTCGTGTGACTTCTTTTCTGTATAGTGTCTAATTCCCATTTTAGAACGAGGTTTGGATAAGTTGCAAAACCGGTGAAGCTTCTGTATTCCCGGGTTGCTGCCTCCTCCTCGGCTCGAGCTGTCCGCTCGGGTAAGCCAGGTCTAGAACAGATAAACCCAAGTTTTTAAACCTAGAATAACAAAGCTTCATGCCGGATCCCTAGTAGGAAACGTTTATTTGCATCATGTTGCATTTGGCTTAGGGGACTCAACACAGGGGTTGGGTCCGTCTAGGACAGGTGACCTGAAATGAACGGACTATCCTGTTGCATCCTGTTTGTCTTGCGCATTTATCTGTTATAGACTTGCATGCTGACCGGCTTTAGAGATAAAAAAAAAAAAAAAAAAAGGAAAATGTGTTTTGTTCTTAAGATAGAAATAGCTTACTTGTTTTCCTTTAGTAAAATGAATAAATAAATAATGTCGTTTGTTTCGTCAAAACCGAACTACGTGGGTTTGATTCTCATTGGATGTGAGATACGTAGGCAACCTCCATCGGGTCCAACTTCACCTTTTGAAAAATGGCCGAAATATCAAAACTAACTTTTGTACTAAATAAGTCGGTGACGTTGTTTTTAAAAATAGCCGAATGTTCCCGAAAGGGACGCCGGAAGGCTAATTTCGTATAAACGGCCACCTTTGGGTCAATTTTGATTTCGATCAATTTACCCCACAGCCTTAAAAGCCTTCGTCCCCGAGACGTTGAGAGGCCGTGATTGAAAACTGATTTTTATTTTTAGCAAAACAAAGTGGTTTTTCTTATTTAAATCACCTTAATAAATGTGCAGGATGAGCACGAATCAGAATAAATCATTTTCAATCTTTAGTGAGGTCCCTCAGCAGCTCCGTATATGGTGGAACGATTTGGAAGACAGTAGCAAAAAGGTAGTAGGGAGAATTTTGGGAGGTTTGGTTGATCTGTTGAATATCGAGCCAAGGGAAGACATCATCAAGGCACTGGTATCTTTCTGGGATCCGACCCGCAATGTGTTCCGTTTTGTTGACTTTGAACTGACGCCCACATTAGAGGAAATTGCGGGCTATGCAGGACTAAATGGGAAATTAAGAGGGCAATACCTGCTCTCACCAAGACCGGTATCTCCACATGGGTTTCTGGATTTGTTGAGCATTAGTCGGAAGGTGAAAAATGATGATCTGCTGAAAGGATGTTGCGATCTCCAATTCTTATATCAACGGTACGACACTCCTCGGGGTTTTGAAGAGTCAAACCTTGGACTGACTCACGCAGGGAATAGAACCAAGTGGGAGGCCAAACGAATTCTAGCATTTATAACGACATTCTTGGGGATTGTGATTTGTCCGCGCGAAGATAAGAAAATAGAGATAAGTCTGGTAGGAATAGCCGATGTTGCAATCAAAAAGGCTACCAGCACGGTGGTCCCTTTGGTTTTGTCCGAAATCTATCGAGCCTTGACTGTATGCCGAGAAGGGGGCAACTTCTTCCAAGGTTGCAATCTGTTACTTCAACTATGGATGCAAGAACACCTCCATCACCGAACACGATACATGAACCATGGGTTGACCGGAAAAAACTGTATCAGGGGTTTCGAAGAACGGATGATGGGTGCTGTATTCCCTGAAGGCGTCGAGGCATGGCTTGCACGACTGAGCTCAATAGAAGCCGATCGGATTGAATGGGCATTCGGGTGGTTACCCGATACTGAAGTAATATATATGGCAGCCGAGGAGTGTTATATCCTTCTGATGGGAATCCGCAGTGTCCAACCATATGTCCCTCACCGTGTATTACGGCAACTAGGAAGGTTTCAGGTTATTCCTACCGATCAAGAACTGAGGAAATACGCCATTGAGTTGAGCCCGGGAGTTGTATTCCCCGAAGAGAAGGTTAGAAGGCTGTGGCACGAATGTCGGTTCCTTGAGCCTAAAACCATGGTCCGGGAACTAGCTAAGGGAGAGGTGGACCCAAAGTACAACGTGTGGTTCGGGAAAAGATTTCAGATTCGTCGGAAATGTTCCAAAAGAGCCCATGTCCAACAATTCACGGAAAATTCACGGGAACAATGGAATTGGTTAGCAAAGGAGGAGGGGTACAGGACGAAGATCGGCAGGATAGAACAGCAGGTCCGGGACCTTCAGTTCGAGAAGAACATGCAAGCTGCCACCGACGAAGGGGACAAAAAGAAGTTAGCACAAGAAAATGACTTCTTTGAGAGCTCAAATCCAGCAAATGAAAAGGGATGCTGACAGACGGTTGAGGAGTCGGGCCGACGAAAAATTGA
This sequence comes from Nicotiana noctiflora, assembly GCA_032618575.1. NCBI lineage: Eukaryota > Viridiplantae > Streptophyta > Magnoliopsida > Solanales > Solanaceae > Nicotiana > Nicotiana noctiflora. The sequence goes on from JASVEL010007389.1 coordinate 39,540, forward strand.
TAAAGGGTTTGAGAAGCCAAGTCACCGATATCCAAAGAGAATTGGACGAGTCGAAAGCCCAGACAACGAGGATCCATGCTAGCTGGAGAAAGGAGGCACATCAACATGCACTTCACCTAAAACGGGTGGAAGAAGATTACACTGAGATCATCACTAGCCTGAGGGAAGCAAATGTTGTCCTCAGGGAGCGGGTTTTCAAGCAAGCCCAAGATGCCAGAGCGGACCTCGACCGTTGCCACAATTTGATGGCCCGACTGCAAGGACAAGTGGATAGGCTCCTAGACCAAGTCACCAACAATGCTCGAAGATTGGGGGCGAAAAGCCAGCAGATAGAGCGGCTACTCGGAGAAAGGGACATGATCAAGGACAGAATTGGAGAAATCGGGCACTATGTCACCATGAAGTGCCTAGCTTGTGAACGAATGCCCCGCGCCGACCTCTTCGCTTCAATTATGGGTTATGTTCATCGGATCATGGAAGAGTTGAGGGGACTGCACAAGGACCTCACACCAAGGCCCGCGGCAAGGCCGAATGATGCCTCGCGGGCCCCCAGGAATTTTAGAGCACTAGATTTTTGATTGAAAATGTATTTTGAAATGTTGAGTCAAGCTAGTTGGCATTTTTATCTTTTCTTTCCCAAGTCAAAGCATTTCTTTTTGTTTTTGCTGATTGTTGTAAGACGTGTTTTGTAACTACACGGTTTTATTTGATATAAAAGTTACAGAATTTTGCCACAATCTTGTTACCAGAACTACGCTCGGTCTGATTCACGCGGGGTCGTGATACGTAGGCAATCCACATAAGATTCGACCACCACTAAAAGAAAGGAATCCATAGGTTAAATAAAGGCTTGCAAAGATAGTCGAAAAAGAAAAAAAAAAGAGAAGAAAAAGAAAAAGAAAAAGAAAAAGGGCCGGAATGACGCGTGTTAAGAGTACATGTAGAAAGGGTTATTTGGTTAGATGCATTGCATCCAACGTGCTATAACATATCTGTCAAACTCGGTGAACTAACAAGTTTGTTGATTTCCAGAAAGTTTAGCAGTTGGTTTGACAGAATATACTGGCCAGCCATCACTACCGTACTAGATCCAAAGGACCGGTTACAATAAGCATGTCTAGTTCTGGCAAGAGTCTCGAGGAAGAAAAATCCGAGCTACAAATCATGAAAGAAGAGGTAGACCGGTTAAAACAACGGATAACAGAGATGCACCTGGCCTGGGCCAGGGAACAGTCTTCACCAAACCGCCCTACTCTCGCCTCAGCTCCGGAACATCCGCCCATCGATCCTTCGACAAGCGCCCCGATTTATCAGAACTTTCAGGGGGAAAACCCATATGCCACCCACATTCCGCCAGCCAAACCAAATCCTCCTCCAGCCACTCCTGTTTTTGTGGCACCTCCACCTGTTCCTCTGCAAAGGCCGGCCAACGAGCCATATGTTCAGATCCATGACAACTCTTACTATCCTCCAGAGCCTACTTTCAGGGCTCCCGAACCACAATCACATACACCTCATTGGGATAATCCGGCAGAACCGGAAAAACACTTCCAAAGTTCGGAACACGAGGAAGTTGCCAGAAAAGTTAAAAGCCTGGAGCAGTCCTTCAGGAACATGCACGGTTTAGGCAACCGGGTCAGCGTCGCCTATAAGGATCTGTGTCCATTTCCGGACGTCCAGTTGCCAGCAGGGTTTAAAATGCCCAAATTCGACCTATACGAGGGGCATGGAGACCCAGTAGCCCACCTCCGAGGGTTCTGCAGTAAAATGAGAGGGGCCGGAGGACGTGACGAGCTTCTGATAGCTTACTTCGGTCAGAGTCTGGGAGGATCTGCGCTGGAGTGGTACACTAGATAGGATCCCGGTAGATGGTTTACGTGGGACGATTTGGCTCAAGCTTTTATCGGCCAGTTCCAGTATAATCTTGAAATAATCCCCGACCGCCTATCATTGCTAAAATTAGAGAAGAAGCCCGCTGAAAGCTTCAGGGAATTTGGTTTCCGTTGGAGGGAACAGGCAGCCAGGGTAGATCCGCCGATGAGAGAAAGCGAGATGGTGGATTACTTCTTGCAGACATTAGAGCCCACCTATTTCGGACATTTGGTAACGTCCGTAGGCAAATCATTCACTGAGGTGATAAAAATGGGGGGTATGATCGAGGAAGGTTTGAAGGCCAACAAGATCATGAGTTACTCAGCACTGAAAGCCACCACTCAGGCTATCCAAAGTGGTACTGGAGGAGTACTGGGGAAAAAGAGGAGAGAGGAAGTTGCGGCCGTCGAGTCCGGGGCATGGTTCAGAAATAGAGGCCCCGCACCCCAATATAGCCCACCCCAACCTCACCGCCAAAATTACTCCCACAACCCATATAACCAACCGCAGCATTACTACCCCGCACCTGATCCCCATTTTACTGTCCACCACGCACAGTCCTATTCTGCACCTCCCGTCCATGCACCGTGGCATGCACCAAACCCGCAGAACAATCATCCACCCCCAAGAGCTTACAGAAACCCCTCGGGCGCGAATTTTCGTCCAAACCAGGCATTCAGGGGCGACAGGGCGCCAAGGCCGAAGAATTTCACTCCCTTGGGAGAATCTTACACTAGTCTGTTCCACCGGTTATAGCAAGTAGGGTTGCTGAATCCGGTTGAAGCTAAGCTGCCAAACCCTCTTCCGAAGAACCTGGACCATTCAGTAAATTGTGCCTACTGCTCGGGATGTCCGGGACACGATACAGAAAAGTGTTGGAGGCTGAAGACGGCCATCCAGGAGCTCATTGACACCCGCAGGATCGAGGTCCAGACTCCAACAGAGCCCAACATCAACCAAAACCCGCTTCCAACTCATCATGAGACCAATATGATCGAGTTGGTACGGGCGGAGGAAGGAAAGGAGAAAGCCTCTCAGACCGTAATGATGATTAAGTCTAGCGGGGTAGGAACGAGAAAAGGGCCAAGCCTTGATGAGTCACCCAATTGCAAGAAGGACATACCAGGAGGGTCGGAAGCAGGAAAGGGAAGTGTGAACGAAGTACCGGTGAAGCCGGGGGAAGCCAAGATAGTTGTACCAGGGGCAGCAATCAAGCCCATCTTGACAGTAGCAGGCGTTCGAATGGATCCTTTCATCATCCAGCCAGCAACACAGTTGCCAATAACTGATAGTCGGGCTGTTCCATGGAATTATGCTCGGATTACAACGACCTACAAAGGAAAGGAAGTGAAAGAGGAAGTTTGTGAAGCCCAAGGGTTGACCCGCTCGGGGAGATGTTTTTGCCCCTGCGGAATTGAGGAAGGCCACTCCGGCAGCATTAAAAAAGCCGGTAACTGATGAAGAGGCGGAAGAATTCTTGAAAAAGATGAAGCTGCATGACTACTGTGTCTTAGAGCAGTTGAAGAAGACTCCGGCGCAAATATCATTGCTATCCTTGCTGATACATTCTGAGGAACACCGGCAAGCTTTGATGAAAGTCCTGAATGAGGCACATGTACCGGATAAAATCTCGGTGAGTCATCTGGAGAAGATCACCAATAGGATCTTCGAAGCAAATCGGATCACCTTCACCGATGATGAATTGCCTGAGGAAGGCACCGAGCACAACAAAGCTTTATATCTTACGGTGAAGTGTGAGGAGGCGGTGGTCACCAAAGTCCTTGTCGATAATGGGTCCAGTGCTAACATTTGTCCTCTCTCTACACTGGACAAGTTGAAAGTGGACATCGGCAGGGTACGCAAGAACAGCATATGTGTTCGAGGGTTTGACGGAGGAGGCAAAGCGTCGGTTGGTGACATAGTGCTAATCTTGACAATTGGGCCAGTGGAGTTCACCATGGAATTCCAGGTGCTGGACATGGTGGTGTCATATAACCTTCTGATAGGGCGACCATGGATCCATGCCGCAAGAGCAGTTCCATCCAACTTACACCAACTCGTCAAGTTTGAGTGGGACCAACAGGAGATCGTCGTCCATGGAGAGAATGATCCACAATCAGGCACCATCATCCCCTTTGTTGAAACAGAAGAAGATGTTGGGCCGTGGGTATATCAGGTCTGCGATGTGGTGTCCGCCAACCGAGTTCCGGAAGGGGAATGCATTCCCGATGACAGAACAATTACTGCAGATGTCATGGTGGCGCATGAAATGTTGAGACATGGTTTCATACCCGGCAAAGGTCTAGGTGCATCTCTGCAAGGAATCATACAACCGGTATCTGTGGTCGAGAACTTGGGAACCTTCGGTTTGGGATTCCAGCCAACATCAGAGGACATCCGGCGAGCCAAGAAGAGTAAGCAGAAGACATGGGTGCTCCCAAAACCTGTTCCACGCCTTTCCCAATCTTTTGTCAGGTCCGGAATAAGAGGACATCCAACGACAAAGATTCCCGGTCCTACGATCAGGCCAGATGAAGAGTTCTTCAGGAAGTTCGAGGACCTATTCACGGATGTATGTATGCTCGAGGATGGTGAAGGATCCAGTCACGCCGAGATACAGTTTGTAGGACCAAAGGCAAAACTGAATAACTGGAAGGCTACTCCTCTCCCTGTCCGGAAGGAGTCTTGGTAGTTTGCCTTGGATTGTTTTTCTTTCGAAATTTTGTGTTGGGGGTCTGTCCCCGGAGTAAAATCCCGTTGTTTTTAGTTCATTTCTGATTTAAGTTTGCAGTTTGTTTTCCCTTTGTACAATTCCCATTAATGAAATTTGGTTCCTTCGTGTCTAATTTTGTTTATTTTTTCCTTCTTTTTACTTTTCCGAACAGCCTTCTTTCAACTGATCTTAATGACATGGCGTGCTTAAAGATTAATCAACCCAGTCTAGAAAGTCAATCGGGTTTGGAAATAATAACGCATGAAATAAGAAGTGACGAGAGTGAGTCAGAGTACGGCGATGATGAAGCCGTAGAAGAAATCGGTGAAGAATTAAGTCACTTCGAGGAAAAACCCAAACCGAATTTAAATGATACCGAGGCCGTTAATCTAGGGAATGCGGATGACGTCAAAGAAACCCGGATAAGTGTCCATATTGAACCCAATCTGAGAGAAGAATTGATCAAGACACTCATGAAGTTTAAAGACATTTTCGCATGGTCATACGACGACATGCCAGGACTCAGCACTAATCTAGTGGTTCATAGATTACCCACTGATCCGGCATATCCTCCCGTCAAGCAAAAACTGCGGAAATTCAAAACGGAGATGAGTGTGAAGATCAAAGAGGAAGTAACCAAGCAGTTGCAAGCGAAAGTCATTCGTGTCACTCGATACCCTGAATGGTTGGCTAATGTAGTACCGGTGCCAAAGAAAGACGGAAAGATCAGAGTATGCGTGGACTATCGCAATCTCAACAAGGCAAGTCCTAAGGATAATTTCCCACTTCCCAATATCCATATCCTAATTGATAATTGCGCCGGACGCGAAATCGGATCCTTTGTGGACTGTTATGCGGGATATCATCAGATTTTGATGGATGAAGAGGACGCAGAAAAGACGGCTTTTATCACACCGTGGGGAACTTATTGCTACCGAGTGATGCCGTTCGGTTTGAAGAATGCAGGGGCAACCTACATGAGGGCAATGACTACGGTATTCCATGACATGATACACAAGGAAATTGAAGTGTACGTGGATGATGTGATCGTAAAATCCAGACGTCAAGAAGACCATGTTGCTGACCTCGGGAAGTTCTTTCAAAGACTTCGAAGATACGACATCAAGCTCAATCCGGCCAAATGCGCATTCGGAGTTCCGTCAGGAAAGTTGCTAGGATTCATCGTTAGCCGACGGGGCATTGAGTTGGACCCATCCAAAATCAAGTCCATTCAAGAGCTACCCCCGCCAAAGAATAAAACAGAGGTAATGAGTCTGTTGGGAAGGTTAAATTACATCAGTAGGTTTATTGCTCAGCTTACAGCAACCTGTGAACCCATATTCCGTCTGTTGAAGAAAGACGCTGCGATAGAATGGACGACAGAATGTCAAGAAGCGTTTGACCAAATCAAAGGGTATTTGTCAAACCCACCCGTACTGGTTCCGCTCGAACCGGGTAGACCCCTGATTCTTTATCCAACGGTTTTGGAGAATTCGTTCGGCTGCGTACTGGGGCAGCATGATCTTACTGGCAGGAAGGAACGGGCCATTTACTACCTCAGTAAGAAATTTACGGTCCACGAGGTCAAGTACACTCATCTGGAAAAGACATGTTGCGCCCTGACTTGGGTAGCCCAAAAGCTGAAACACTATTTGTCTTCTTACACCACTTACCTCATCTCGCGTTTGGATCCGTTGAAGTATATTTTCCAGAAACCTATGCCTACGGGGAGGTTAGCAAAATGGCAAATATTACTTACGGAGTTCGACATCATATACGTGACAAGGACGGCTATGAAAGCTCAAGCCCTGGCCGATCACTTAGCTGAAAATCCCGTTGATGACGAATACGAACCTTTGAGGACGTATTTTCCAGACGAAGAGGTATTGCAAATTGAGGGGTTAGAACTAACCAAGGATCCAGGTTGGAAGCTCTTTTTCGACGGAGCGGCGAACGCAAAAGGAGTCGGAGTAGGGGTTGTGCTCATATCTGAAACAGGACATCATTATCCTGTTACTGCTCAACTGCGTTTTCACTGTACCAATAATATGGCTGAGTACGAGGCATGTATCTTGGGGTTGCGATTAGCGGTGGACATGGATGTACGGGACGTCTTGGTCTTGGGGGACTCGGACCTTCTGGTACATCAGATTCAGGGAGAATGGGAAACCAGAGATTTAAAGCTTATCCCATATCGTCAGTGCTTGCATGATCTGACCAAGCGCTTTCGATCAGTAGAATTCAGACACATCCCAAGGATGCATAATGAGGTTGCCGACGCTCTAGCTACTTTAGCGTCGATGCTACATCACCCGGACAAGGTTCGTGTCGACCCGTTACATATCCATGTCCGGAATCAACATGCTTATTGTAATGTGATAGAGGAAGAGGTGGATGGTGAGCCGTGGTTTCATGATGTCAAGGAATACCTCGGGTTAGGAGTATACCCAGAGCAAGCAACCGGAGATCAAAAGCGAGCTATTCGGCGGTTGGCGAACGGATTTTTCCTTAGTGGAGGGGTGCTGTACAAAAGAACCCCAGATTTGGGATTGTTGAGATGTATAGATGCAAGTCAAGCCACAACAGTGATGACGGATATACACTCGGGAGTTTGCGGACCACACGTGAGCGGATACGTATTGGCAAAGAAGATTCTTCGAGCAGGATATTATTGGCTCACTATGGAGCGGGATTGTATAAGTTTCGTGCGAAGATGCCATCAGTGTCAGATACACGGAGATTTGATTCATTCCTCGCCGACTGAATTGCATACAATGTTAGCACCATGGCCGTTTGTCGCATGGGGTATGGATGTTATTGGACCTATTGAGCCCGCAGCTTCCAATGGTCATAGGTTCATTCTGGTCACGATTGATTATTTTACCAAGTGGGTGGAGGCCAAAACATTCAAATCAGTGACCAAGAAGGCGGTAGTGGACTTCGTACACTCCCACATCATTTGTAGGTTTGGAATTCCAAAGATGATCATTACGGATAACGGTGCAAATCTTAACAGTGGATTGATGAAAGAGGTATGTCAACAGTTCAAGATTACACACCGAAATTCCACACCGTATCGCCCAAAAGCAAATGGTGCGGTCGAGGCGGCAAACAAGAACATAAAGAAGATATTGAGGAAGATGGTAGAAGGGTCTAGGCAGTGGCATGAAAAGTTACCATTTGCACTGTTGGGTTATCGCACTACCGTCCGGACTTCGGTAGGTGCAACTCCTTACTTGTTGGTATACGGGACTGAAGCAGTAATACCCGCCGAAGTTGAGATTCCATCCCTCCGAATTGTCGCTGAAGCTGAGATTGACGATGATGAGTGGGTCAAAACCCGATTAGAGCAATTGAGCTTGATCGACGAAAAGAGATTGACAGCAGTATGTCACGGCCAATTGTATCAAAAGAGAATGGCGAGAGCATATAACAAGAAGGTACGTCCCAGGAGATTTGAAGTGGGACAGCATGTGCTGAAGAGAGTTCTACCCCATCAGGCCGAAGCGAAAGGCAAGTTCGCTCCAAATTGGCAGGGACCTTTTGTGGTGACTAGAGTATTATCCAACGGCGCTCTATGTCTGACTGATGTCGAGGGAAGATGCACCGATATGGCTATCAATTCTGATGCGGTTAAGAGATATTATGTGTAATTCTTTAATGCATTTGTCAACGTTTGGTTTCGTTTGTGTGTATTTGGAATTTTTCGGAGAATGAAATGACAGAGGCAATTTTTCTACTACCCAAACACTTTAACCTTTGTTTCCCCATTTGAGCCTTAATTATTCTTTCATATACCCTCTTTCGGAATCATCAAGGAAGATGTGTAACAGAATAGAAAAGAAACAAAGAAGTAATACAAGAAAAAGTGAACTACGTTCGACCTGATTCCTCAAGAAGGATACGTAGGCGCCACACGGCTCGGTCATAATAAAATAAAAATCAAAAAAATCCCCCAAGCAACAAAACTGGGGCAGAAGTCATTGTTTCGTTGGAAAGATAGTGTGGATTCCGAAAGTTGTAATAAGCTAACCGTTGAGGCTAAACCCCTTTCTTCAGCCTCACGCGCAAAAACCATATTAAGAACCAGAAAGACCTCTCGATCAGTGTTGGAGAAGTGCCAAGTCATGTGAACGAAAGCCAAGAGTGACATCCCGACCCTCGATTGAATCCAGGATGCACAAGCCGAAAGGGGATAACGCTCTAGAAGGAATCTCAGGGGTGATACCCCGCCTCAGGGAAAGAAAGCGCAAATGAGAGAGTCTTAACGGTGAAAACCCTCGAGGGCACCTTAAGGCGAAGGAAGTTGAGAGAAGTAAAATGAGAGAGTCTTACGGTGAAAACCTTTACGGGCACCTTAAGGCGACGGGAGATAGAGAGAAATGAGAGAATCTCATTAGTGAAAACCCTGTGAAGGGCACTGTGAGGTGACAGGACGAGATGGTTACAAGATGTCCTGCATGAGACAAGGTTTGGACATCCGTTTACCTCTAGCAGGACGCGGCATCAGAAAGTGATTGATATGAATAGACTGGGTAGTTTAATCTCAAAGGCGCGGCATAACCATTGGATCAGGCACACATTCAGATAAGTTTTCCTATTTTTGAGTTCAGAAAAGTTTTTCTCTTCTTTTGTCATTTGCGGTCAGTATTCTTTTCTTTTCTTTCATTTTTCGAAAAGTGATTTTTCAAAGCTTACTACCAAGTCTCCCAAAGCAGTATATTGAAAGTGAATAGGCATGGAACGAGGCAATAAGACAGAAGTCGTTACGATAGTAAGATTGGGATGACAGGCTGCGTAGAAGGTTCGCAAGAATTATGGAGTATGATGGACACATGTGGCATGTCCGAAAGATGATTTCACGCAACGGATCACCGGCTAAAAAGAGTCGGATCAAACCAAAGATTGGAATAAAAGGAAAGATGAGAGGTCGTTCGTGGAAAGAGCATCGTCCCCAGCAAGCGTCAACGTCGCCCTCAAAGTTCGAGAGAGGCCAAGCAGTTGAAAGAGAAAAGAAAATGGCCCCAACAAGAGTGGCACGACCACTCACCGCATTTTGAAACTAACAATTTTTCTTTGATTTAAAAGCAGGAAAAGAGGGTTCGTTGGCAGAAAAGCATACCATCCAGAAGTTTATCAAACTGGGGCAGAAAATTTTCTCTTGTTGCGAAAATTTTCTGGAAAGCAAGACTCAGAGGATAAGGATAGAAAGCAACACAAGATTTCGGGAAGTACCAGCTCCGAGCAGAATAGTTTTGAGAAAGGCCAGACGACACGATGGGGTAATATTTGAGCTTGGTATCACCCCCAGCAGTTGTGGGGAAAATAAAACAATGGCTTCGAGATTCCTCCAGCAGTATTACATTCCATAATTTGCTCGAGGAGGCAAAAGCGTGAGTCCCGGAGGAGGTATGGGAAGAAGGAAGAGAATGAGGGGTGAAGGGAACGAAGAATACTTCCTCAGCAGCATCATCCCCAGCAGGCGAGTAAACAGTTCCAGAAATATCCCCAGCAGCCAGAAGAAAAGTAACACGACCTAGGGGAAAGCAATTCCAAGACAGGATAATTCAGAAGAGAAGGTGGTCCGAGAGGTAATGCAGGAACAAGGATATGGTACAAAAGGCAAAGGAAGGTAATCAAGATAGGATGAAATCCGTGAGTAGTAAGTGAAGTCAGGGAGCCCGCCTGGAGAATGGAGTGGCGATTTAATTTGAATAGTAGTTGAAGTCAGGGAGCCCGCCTGGAGAATGGAGTGGCGATTTAATTTTGAAGTAGTAGTTGAAGTCAGGGAGCCCGCCTGGAGAATGGAGTGGCGATTTAATTTTGAAGTAGTAGTTGAAGTCAGGGAGCCCGCCTGGAGAATGGAGTGGCGATTTAATTTTGAAGTAGTAGTTGAAGTCAGGGAGCCCGCCTGGAGAATGGAGTGGCGATTTTATTTTGAAGTAGTAGTTGAAGTCAGGGAGCCCGCCTGGAGAATGGAGTGGCGATTTTATTTTGAAGTAGTAGTTGAAGTCGGGGAGCCCGCCTGGAGAATGGAGTGGCGATTTAATTTTGAAGTAGTAGTCGAAGTCGGGGAGCCCGCCTGGAGAATGGAGTGGCGATTTTATTTTGAAGTAGTAGTTGAAGTCAGGGAGCCCGCCTGGAGAATGGAGTGGCGATTTTATTTTGAAGTAGTAGTTGAAGTCAGGGAGCCCGCCTGGAGAATGGAGTGGCGATTTTATTTTGAAGTAGTAGTTGAAGTCAGGGAGCCCGCCTGGAGAATGGAGTGGCGATTTTATTTTGAAGTAGTAGTTGAAGTCAGGGAGCCCGCCCGGAGAATGGAGTGGCGATTTTATTTTGAAGTAGTAGTTGAAGTCAGGGAGCCCGCCTGGAGAATGGAGTGGCGATTTTATTTTGAAGTAGTAGTTGAAGTCAGGGAGCCCGCCTGGAGAATGGAATGGCGATTTTATTTTGAAGTAGTTAGTTGAAGTCAGGGAGCCCGCCTGGAGAAGGGAGTGGCGATTTTATTTTGAAGTAGTGGTTGAAGTCAGGGAGCCCGCCTGGAGAATGGAGTGGCGATCTATTTTAATTTGGTTGAGGAAAGCGGTTGAATGTAACGGAAATCTCCGGCCTGAATCCAAGTTCGTAAGCGGAGAGAGGCAACAAGGATCAGAACAGATAGATTCAGATTGCGAAGAGAATAGTTCAAAGATCATAAAGAAGGTTACAACGGTCGGAGTTCGGCAATCAAGATAGGCCGAAATAACAATTGGCAGAAGAGAAGAAGCATCAGAAGGAACGCCAAGTCAGACAGGATGGCAAAGAGCGCGACAAGATCAAGTTAAAAAGGATAGATAAGAACTTGTAGTACTGTAACTTAGTCTAGCTTCTTGTTTTTGTTGCTTAGTACGGTGTAACAAGGAGATCAGCTAAGCGGTGGCAACAGCAGTAACAGCGAGATCGCAACAGTCATGGTAGTCCCAGCTACCAGAACTTCCCGAACTACATTGACCTGATTCCCTTTTAGCCAGGGATATGTAGGAGACCTTTGAAGCAAGGTTCGGTCAAAACTTTTCCAAAATGCTTCATACGGAGTGCTCGAATGGGCAAAATCGCTTATATCCGCTCACTTATCTTTGCACGAAAACTCTGCGTGTTTACGCGCAAAGAGGGGCAGCTGTGAGCACGTGATTTTTGCCTTACCTAAGAAGTACTCCCAGAAAATTCAAAATAAAAATAGTTTCGTGTTGGGCATGATTTTTGTGATTTTGTGTTATTTTATCTTTTTGTGTGCATGTTTATTTGTTTAAATTAATAAAATGCAAAAAAATATACATTAGGTTTTGCATTTCTTATGTGATTTACATTTTTCAAGTGATATGTAATTATGTGGGATAATTGTAGTAAAAAAGGTTGTGTTATAGGTCAGTATATATGTATATATATATATATATATATACACATATACATATAATACATCATAAAGAGCAGACTTGGGCCATGTTTTAGTCCAAAAGACTGGCCCAAACCCCTCATCCGTCCAGCCCAATATTCACCCCGGATCAGCTTAATGTAACGTTTGATCTGGACCGTTGGATTTTATTATCCAACGGCCCAGATTAATTGATAAATCACAGATACACCCAGGCCGTTAATTTAACCAAACGACACCGTTTGGTTATGAGAAGAGATCCTGGTCGTTGATCAAATTTGATCCAACGATCAGGATTTAACCTCTTAATTCGTATATAACCTCACAAACGCACCCCGCCCCCCCCAAGCCAGACCCCCCCTCTCCCTTCATCTCCCAAAGGTCCTTAGAGACCGGACCTCTCTCCGCCGTCCACCGCCGTTACGCCGCCTGCCGGAAATCGCCTCACGGCGGTTCCGGTAGGCCAATCACCCCCATTTTAACACCAAATGCTCCCATCACCTCCCCCATTACGAATCCGGCCTCCGCTAACCTCGAATCACCATCAAACGTCTCGAATCTTCATTCAAAGATTCGAGTCAGAACCCAAACCACGCCAAACTTCACCAAATTCACACCACAGCCTCCTCACACCTCCCCCACACTCCCACTAACATTGGTTTGGTTCGAATCTAACCCGAAATGCTCGAACCCCAAATCCGAGCCCAAGAACCCTAGTTTTCAAAAAAGCCAATTCAAGTCGGATTAGTCTTCAATCGAAGTCCAATGGACTTTAGTCTAGGTGTTCCCAATCGAGAACACCTCGATTAAAGCCCATTTGGCTTCGACAAGTCAAGTTCGAAGCTGAGCCGCCTACATTTTGAGTTTCTGGGGTAAGACCTTCCCCTTTTCTGTGTCTATTTGATTTTGTTTAGTTTGTTTAGATTAATTGGCTTGTCAATTTCCTTTAAATGGTTCTGTCTCTTCTCCTCCTATTGTTCATTATATTTCTGGTGACAAATCAGTAATGGTCGAATCTGTGGGTCATCATAAGGTGCTTAAACGATTCAAATATGTGGTAACCAGTCTAGACGACCTCGTCGATTAGTTGTATAAACCCGTTTGGAATGACAGGGCAAGAATGCCCAGAATCACTGTTACATAGGGCATTTGGATATAGCTGATGGCAATTTAATTAATGTTAGCCTATTTTGGATTTTTAAAGTACCCTTGCCCATAAAAGGGCTAGTGGAACCTGCTACAGCAGGGTATCCCCACTAGGTGTGGCAGACCAGTAGCTTAGATTAATGAAAACCCATACTCAGACTAATCTGAGTGGAAAAAAGGCAGAGTGGGGATGGGCAAGGCCTTAGTCTAGTCTGCTGGCCATCCAGATTTGAGAGTTTTAACTATAAGTATAGGGTTGAAGGGATTGAAAAAGGGGGATAGAAATAGACACAGCAAAGATCCATTTCGAAAAAGACATAGAGAGACATTGAAAGCATATAGTCATTCACACATAGATCCTGGCCACTGCTTCATTAAAGTTTTAGTGGTTGCTGTTGGTTTGTTTGATTGTTGCTGCTGTGTTGAGTATTGCTGCTTGCTGAGTGTTGTTGCTGTGCATATTGTTGCTGGTCCAGTGTTGTTCTTGTGCTGTTGTTGTGGCTGTGCATATTGTGGCTGTAATTGCCACTGGTAGCTGCTGTTCTTTGGTCCAGTGTTGTTCTTCTGTTGTCGTTGTTGCTGTGCCACTGTGGCTGTAACTGCCACTGGTTGTTGTATTGCTGGCTTGGTCTATTGTGTTGCTGCTGTGCTGAGTGTTATTGCTTGGGTTATTGTGTTGCTGTGGGTCCAGTGTTATTGCAGTTGTGTCTATTGTGTTGCCGTTGGGTCTATTGGGTTGCTGCTGGTCCAGTGTATTTGTTGTTGTGTTTACTGTGTTGCTGCTGGCCTGTGTCTACTGTGGTTGCTACTGGTCTATTGTTGTTGCTCCTGTTACTGTTGCTGCATTGCCACTGCTCACTCATCTTTGTTCTTCCGCATTCCAGGTACACATCTCTGTTGTTGTAATTCCTTGGTTCGAAAAGAATGAAGCCTGAAGCTTATGTTTGAAGTCTGTTGAATCATGCAGTCGTCCAAAGTTCTTATGTTTGATTACGTTCTGTTATTCTCTAATTAAGTTTGTATTGCTAGTTTTGGTTATGGAAAAGTGTAGCTAGACCAAAGATACACTATCATTAGATATGCACGTAAACCTGAATTAGTCTGTTGTATCTCCGTTCAATCTTCTCTACTCATGTGTGTAATCTCCAAATCTGTTAACGTTAGATCTTATGTTAAAAGCAAGATTAGCTAGGGAGTTATTACTCAACTCTGAATGACGTAATTAGATTAAAGGAGTCGGGGGTGCATTTCATGTGACCCGACCCCAATTTCGGGCAAGAGCAAATAAAGCGTGTCGGGAACCACAGGCGCATTTCATGTGGTGTGGTTCGTAGCAAGTTTTAAATAATTTGGAATCAACTCCTAAGTAAAATACAATGGGATGTAGTTCGCTTTAGATTTGAATCAAAGGTGCGCCTCGCCCAATAGTTACACTAATCGCACAGCCTTCATAAATGTACATATAAAATACTTAGATTTTGAGATGTGTCGTTTCTTAACGAATATCACGTCCTTCTCAACAGTGTAAATAAGTAATCGATCCGGGCGCATATTTTAGTTCTACCTTCTTAAACACGGGTGTGCATTTCATGCGACCCAAATCCAAACCCCGAAATGTTGAATAAGAATATGTCGAGGATCCGGGTGCATTTCATGTGACGTGATTCGGAAGCATATTTTTAAGCAACTTTCTCTTTCGTAAATCATAATCAATAATAAAGCGGTAAAGGGATATTAATTCGCACTAAGTACATAACTGTAAAAAGCAGATAGATAAGCCAAACACGACAGTTGAGCGACCGTGCTAGAACCACGGAATTCGGGAATGCCTAATACCTTCTCCCGGGTTAATAGAATTCCTTATCCGGATTTCTGGTTCGCGGACTGTTAAATAGAGTCATTCTTTTCCTCGATTCGGGATTTAACCGGTGACTTGGGACACCATAAATCTCCCAAGTGGCGACTCTGAAATAATTAAATAATTCCCGCTTCGATTGTCCTTTAATTGGAAAAACTCTTTGCATCCTTGCGGGTGCGTAAAAAAGAGGTGTGACAAACATCAAGCATCATGGACGTTCTTTTTAATAGTTTATTTTGAATTTTGACTTTTGTTGAATGAAATATAGTCTTGCCTTTTACTTTTTAGTGTTTATTATGATATATTGGAATGTTATAAGTATTAAGTTTTCTGAAAATTTTCCAATAAGTTTTTTTTTAGCTTTTAAATATTTATCTTTTTTTAAGCTAGAACTTAAAGAGAAAAATATAAAATTACATTTTAAAATTTAATGGGCCGGCCCGTGGGGGCTCGCAGCCCACATAGGGCTAGAGTGGACTAACCATTATAAGGCCCATCAAAATAGTGGGTTAACCCAGCCCAACTCGTTAATTGCTAAAGCCCACGTGGGCTGGGATGGGCTAGCCCCGCCCCGCCCATATTGATAGCTCTACTTACAAAAACTAGCTAAACACACTCACGAGTCATGAGCAAGTCTAGTAGAGTCTCGCGTATCGGTACAGAGACGTCTGTACTTATCTTCGGGAGGCTACAGGGATGTTAGGAGTACTTCCCTTCTTGATTTCCTCATCGTGCGATTTGATTCCTTTGAGGCTTATACCTTTGTTTCCTTCCCAATCGATCTTATGCGATGCGACGCGCTTATTATAAATCAGAAATTGAGAAATTTTAAAGTACTACAGCGGTGGTGTGGAATGCTTCTCCCGGCATAGTGATTCGACTATTGGCGTCGCCTTGTGGAAGGATAGTCTGTCGTTCAACTCAGTGATCGTACTTTTGGGAGCTCTAAGGCTAGGCACAAGTTTCCATGGTACCTAGGAATGGTTGTCGCGCAGTATTGATGTGATGGTAGGATGCTTGCCTAC
Source organism: Nicotiana noctiflora (assembly GCA_032618575.1). NCBI lineage: Eukaryota > Viridiplantae > Streptophyta > Magnoliopsida > Solanales > Solanaceae > Nicotiana > Nicotiana noctiflora. The sequence continues at coordinate 55,565 of JASVEL010007389.1, forward strand.
GTGTTGAGGCAGTGAATGACTAGAATGGAGGTTTACTCAATGCATGATTTAGAGATTCGATATTTTATTCCCGGTAGGGGAAAGGCAATCGGGCTAAGAATGTTCAGGTCTGGGTTGATGGAGTAACGAGGCTCTGTATTTTCGAGCGTGGTGGAATTTTCATCTGTGATGAGGTGCTATTGTCCTTATTGAATGTGCTAAGTTCGTCGGTGTTACGACCTTCTACAATTCTCCTTTGGGGTAGGATATCGTAAGATATCAATGGAGAAGCGGCTGTCAGAGATCGCGGGGTGCGGTGGTTCAGGATTGAATCGATGTTTGTAATATCAATGGCTCGAGAAAAGATGATCTTAAGAGAGGTTTAAATTAGTAGTGGTCTATTGGTTCAGGTGCTACCGAGTTAGATTTTTTATATAAGGCATCAGCTAAGAGGCGAAGGGCGATGAAGGACGTGTGAAAAGTGTCAGGCAGTGGTCAAATTTCTAGAAGGCCAAGTGTAAGAAGCGAAAGTCAAATAGTTGCTTAAAGAAGAGGGTTTGGCCAAAGTAGGAGAGTGGCAGAGCAGCACGTGGATTCAGTGGCAGGATAATAACACTCTTGAGGAAAGTTTGGAGTGACTTGGGAATTCCTAGTGGATAGTGATTGGGTCGATGAGTTTAATTTGAAAATATTGATTAGCATAGCGGCGGGAGATTTGACATGACGGAAATGAGCTGCTTGATATGAAGAAGGATACAACATAACTTTGAATTGGAAGATATTTTTGCACATTTGATTAATGTCCACGAGGAATGAATGGACTTGTGCAGCTGGTGGATGAGTGCGGGCTCAGGATGAGTTATTGATGTCGTAGTAATTGTACCCCGTGCAGCAACGTTGGAAGATGTCGGCACGTAGTCTCCGTATTTGGGATGTCTCCTACAGGCAGTTCAGCGGTCGCGGGGTTGGAAAAGCTTCACCAAAGGATTTTATTAACTATCCGGTAAGAGGTCTAATATGTGAATGTTGCTACATTCAGAGTGTTCATGAGATGCTAAAGGATGGTTTTCGAGAAATCTGGCGGTTTAATTGTACAAGGTCGTGTCAATAAGGGATAAGGAATCTTGGCGGGTTCCAAAGTTGTGAAATCGTGGCTTCAAGCTAAGTGGGAGAGTCCCACCGCCTACGATTGGGTTATATGATTATCTTCTTGTGAGGTTTCCAGTTATCGGTGTATTGGTAAGTTGTTTCGGCTAAGGAAATAGAACATCACTAGTAATTTGAGCAAAAGAATTTAGGAATGTGTTTTATAATTGGCATCATCGGTTCAAGTTCGAGCTTTGGGAAGACTCAGGAATCATGTTCGCATAGAAGTGAGTTGCAAGGAAGGTGATTCAGCTGGGTACTTCTATAAGAGGGTGGTCATGGGCTAGCGGAGCCTTGTAGTTGATTATATTCGGGACCAGGTCAGAGTGGGTGACACTCAATAATAGTCCTAGTGAATTCAAAGGTTAAACATGCAGTGCCTTAGGATTCAAGCACGTAGTATGTTTAAGGACCGAGCTTGTGAAGCAGCTTATGATAAGAGGCTCAGAATGTTCCATGATGTTTTGACTTGCAGTGTAGCATTGGGAGGAAAAAGGAGAAAAAGACTTTGGATTTCGTAGAGGAATTATCAGAATGGATGTACCAGTTGGGATGCGAATATGCACACAAGAAAGGTATGAGATGGTTCGTGGGACTTGAGACCAGTATGGTCTCGTGTTATAATGTAACTCGAGTCGAGTGCATTATGTGTTGAATGAAGTTATTATTATCCTAAGGTAATTAAGGATAAACTGGAAAATGTTGGATTGGTTATCCATGGTTGAGTTGGCATATTGGTGGCAGTGATCAGTTCTTAAGTGTGATTAAGTTATGCAAGTGATTTGTGATGGTACGTGTGAGGCTTGTCGGCCATCGTTATTGAATTTATTCGGAAACATTCTAGTAATATGGCCTGCTATGTGTAGGCAGATCTCTGAAAGGGGTATGGTGGCTTAGACCATACTTGAAGAATTACATCTTCTATGATTGTGAGAATTCACTCGTGTGTTGCTATGATTCTCTTGGAATGAGTTAAGTAAAAAGCTTCCATATGTGGAAGTGTTTACCCTGTTAGTGGTTTATGAGTTGTGATAAAATTCTTGTACTATCACATGCTGGCTTGTCAAGGTGCAATGAGCGGTATGAAATTTGAAAATGAGGATCATGGTTGCGGTCCAGTGTTGGCAAGGATGTCACGATCTCGGATGAGCACTAAAGGGGTTTGAATGATTAGAGTAAGATGGTATTGTCTTCAGCGTCACATGTGATTGGTATTTTGTGAAAGAGGCTTTGCATCCTGGTTATTCTTGAACGTTTTTCAGCGTTAGTGTGGCCGGTAGTATGGATGTGCAGACTTGTTATCTGTTACAGAAGATCATGGGAGCGTGTCCTACGGGAAGATTGTATAAGTGTGACATGTATTCAATTGGTTGAGTGGAGAATGAAACCAGCTATGAAGATTGTGGTGATATGGTTAACTGAGAATCTATGCCCGGAGGGCACTCGATTTATTGGGTTGTGGACCGTGGATGATTACTTCGGTTATGAAGGATGTTTGTGACGACCCGGCCCGTCGTCACGGGAATTACCACCCCGTTGTGTTGTAATTACATAATTCATGCTTTTATATTAGTGTTAGAGTCTATCGGGGGTGTTAGGAGTGAATTGGATTGGAAATGAGGCATATAGCCTTTTTGAAGGAAACCTGAATAAGGAAAGTCAACACGGAGTTGACTATTTGGTTAGAGAGCTCGGAATCGAATTCTGATGATTTGGTTAGTTCCGGGAGGTGATTTGCAACTTAGGGGAGCGATCGTAATTGAATTTGGAGGCCCGGTGTAGATATAGGCTTGAATTGGCTAAGGTTGAATTTTGGCGAAATCCGAACGGTAAGTGAGATTTTGATTCGGGGGTCGGAATGGAATTCCGACAGTTACAGTAGCTCCGTTAGGTGATTTTGGATGTGCCTGCAAAATTTCAGGTCATTCGGACGTCGTTTAGTCGGGTTTTTGATTGATTGGGTAATTCGGAATGTTTTAAGGAATTTAGGCTTGAATTCGATGTGAATTATGGGTTTTGATGTTATTAGACGTGTTTTGATGATTGGAGCAAGTTCGAATAAGGTATTAAGATGTGTTGGTGTGTTTGGATGAGGTCCCGGGGGCCTCGGGGTGTTTTCGGATGGCTAAACGGGAGAAAATGTGGAAAATTTGCAGGGAAGTGTTCTGGTTCTGTTGTTTTCGCTCCGGCGGAAATGGGGGCGAGGAGCGAGTCCGCAGAAGCAGATGAGGAGGCGCAGGAGCGCTTCTCGTCGCAGAAGCGGAAAATGGCTCGCAGGGGCGGCTTCGCTGGTGCGAGAGGGATATCGCAGAAGCGGTCTGGAGGCTTGATGGAGAAGACCGCAGAAGCGGATTGTGGATCGCATAGGCGAGTCCGCAGGAGCGGACTCTTGATCGCAGAGGCGGAAAGGACCGCAGGGGCGGAAGAATTTCCGTAGAAGCGGACCCGCGTGAGCGGTCCGTGTATCGCAGGAGCGGAAATGGCCAAATAGGCCTGGGTTCGCAGAAGCGACCAATTGGTCGCAGAAGCGGTTCCGCAGGGGCGGAAAATGGTCCGCAGAAGCGAAAATCGCAGTGAATTAATTGTATCGGAAGTTAGAAAATTTCAGAAATATTTCACACATTTGGGGTCTCGGCTTAAGGAGGCTATTTGGGCGATTTTGAAGAGAAACTCAAGGGAAATCATCAGATAATCAACTATGGACTCAAACTACGATTAGTATTGATAATAGTATGCTATTATATCATGAAAATGGAGGGATTTGGGGTGATTCATGGAAGATTTAACCCTAGGCTTGAACTTTAGAAAATCAAGGTTTTGAGTGGGCAAATGGAGTCCGAATTTGGTAAATTTGATATGCCTAGACTCGTATTGAGATGAGGGTTCCGAATATATAACTTTTATAATTTTTCAAGAAGCGCACCAAAAGTCGGGTTTTGACAACTTGTGGGTTTTGATATAAATTGGGTTATTTCGAATGAATTTCGTGAAATTAGCGTATATTGATGCATTCTCTATGATTTTGAGCAGATTTGGCACCCGAGGAGATTGATTTGCGAGGCAAGCGCAAGGCGGATTGAAGCTTCAACCGGTTCGAGGTGAATGGTGGTAGTAAACAATGTACTGAGGGTTTGAAACCCCGTACTAGCACTTCACAGTGCTATATTGAGATGAGACACGCGTTCTATGATGGGCGTGGTAACGTTGTGATTGGGGGTTCGGACTTAGTCCTTCCCGGCTAATAGAATACTGTGTTGTATGACTGTTACTGAGACTATAACCGTACAATTGGGCTAATGGCCATGTTTGGGGCCTTGTGCCGATCTGTAGAGCACTAGGGAACCTATAGAGCTAGGTGACCCTTATATCATGTTGGAAACATACACTCAGCCGTAGCTCTAGCTGTATAGCATAATATGAGCCCGTACTAGATGTGTACATTGAGAGAGATTATCTAGGGTGGGATTCCCTGTTCTAGCTGAGTGGGCCTGAAAGGCCAAGTCTATATTGACCGAGACAGGGTCCAGGACCCATTGTGATATATTATATTGGGCCTGAGAGGCCAAGTACATACTGACTGGGATAGGGTCGAGGACCCATTATGAGGTATTATTTATATATACCTATATTGGATCGGGCTGCACGCCGCAGCAGTATATATATTGGATCGGACTGCACGCCGATGTAATATACATGTAATATACATGTGGGACGGACTACACGCCGCAGTATTATTGCGCTTGGGCTGTAGGAGCCCCTTCGGAGTCTGAGTCTGCACACATTCTCAGTGAGCACTGGTGTATATTATGGGATCGGGCTGCGCGCCGCAGCAGTATAAATATATATACATATAAATATTGGATCGGACTGCACGCCGCAGTAATACATGTGTGGATCGGGCTGCACGCCGCGGTATAATAGTGCTTGGGCCTAGGGAGCCCCTCCGAAGTCTGTATACACCCCCAGTGAGCGCCGTCGACGTTAAATGGAGCGGGCTGCGCGCCGCAACGGTATATGTATTGGAGCGGGCTGCACGCCGCAGCATTATACTTAATCATATCCTACTATCTACTTAAATACTTATACATTATAGACATAAGTATGTGTCTTTATATGTTGAGATGGCCGTACACCGTAGGGGTACGAGTGAGGGTTGGTTCGGTATAGAATCTTGTAGAGATAAACGTAGATTGGAGGTTAGAGTACTACTATAGTGATGACGTACCTGTGAGGGTTGCCTTAGAACTGCTAAGTGATAGCACATGAGTTCTTACCTTCAGTTATTATTTATTATTGTTACTCACTGAGTTGAAATATACTCACCCCACTCCCCTGCACTTTATGTGCAGATCCACAGGTGCCCGAGAGCAGTTGAGACATTGTAGCTGCTGATCCTTGTCTACTTTTGCGGAGATTACGAGGTAGCTGCCAGCGACCGCAGAGCTTGTTTTCTCCTTCTTTATCATCTTGTTGATTTCCTAATTGCCTAGACTTGGTTGTAGTAGGATGCTATTATGTAGAGGCTCAGTCTCGTGACACCACGATATGGTTGGGACCGTATTTTGTATGTTTTACATTTCGTTTATCACCTGATATGAGCATTTACTGTTTAAGTTTAATTTGATTAATAACTGGTTGGTTTAAGGGATAATATGGTCGGGCTTGCCTAGCATTGTGTTGGGCGCCATCACGACCAGGGTTTGGGTCGTGACAAGTTGGTATCAGAGCCTAGGTTAACAGGTCTCGCGAGTCGTGAGCCGGTTGGTAGAGTCTCGTGGATCGGTGCGGGGACGCCTGTACTTATCCTCGGGAGGCTGCAAACCTATTTAGGAAAAGTTTCAATTCTTGGAATTCTTGTCGTGCGATTACTTTTGACTTGATCTGAACTTTGACATTCTATTCTCTCGCGGATGGCGAGAACTCGATCATCCGGACGTGGAGGACGACCACCACTACCACCTGCTAGAGCCCGTGGACGCGGCCGTGGTCGCGGCGGAGTTAGGGCGGCTGAGGCGGTGCCGGCTGACCCACGGCCCCCGGTTGCGAGAGGTGCCGACAACACCGGATCGAGCACCAACCGTGCCCATTGTCATTCGGGTCTACAGGAGACCCCGGCTCAGATACTAGCGAGTCTGCACTGGCCTAGCACGGGCGGTTTCGGTTACTCTGCAGCGGCTGCATCGGGGATCGGGGGTGGTCATCGGACCCCGGGAGTACGCACTCCAGAGCCAGCGGTGCGGGGCATACAAACACCGGAGGCTCCTCCAGTTCAGCCTGTGGTACCGGTTCAGCCAGCGGATCAGATTCAGGGGGACAGGGTCCCAGCTATGACGGACGATGAGCGGCGTCGTCTCGAGAGGTTCACTAGGTTATCTCCTCCAGTGTTCACTGGTGCTCCGGGCGAGGACGCCCGAGGTTTTCTGGATAAGTGCCGTCGGATGCTTCGTACGGCAGGGATATTGGAGTCCAGTGGGGTATCTTTCACTACCTTTCAGTTTCGGGGACCAGCCTTCGCTTGGTGGGAGGCTTATGAGCGCCGCAGGCCGGCCGGAGCAGCACCACTATCATGGCCGGAGTTCTCCACTATGTTCTTGGAGAAATGGGTGCCTCGATCTCGGAGAGAGGAGATGCGTAGGCAGTTTGAGGGTCTCCGTCGGGGGACATGTCAGTGTCAGAGTATGAGATCAGGTTTATAGAGTTGTCCAGATATGCACCGTGGTTGGTTCATTCCGACAGAGAGAGGATTGGACGCTTCGTGGACGGCCTCATTTATGCCATTCGTATTCTGATGACCCGGGAGAGGGTTTTGAGTCATACATTTAAGGATGTTGTGGATATTGCTCGTGACATAGAGACAGATCGTCGCAGGGAGCAGGATGAGAGGGAGGCCAAGAGGCCTCGAGGAGCAGCTAGTTCCAGTGGCACTCAGACCAGAGGCCAGAGTGAGCAGAGCCGAGGTTGCTCTTTCAGATCTTCGCAGTCGAGTCGCTCAGATCATCGCAGATGGTCTTCTAGGTAGGGTTATCAGGGTTCGCACCAGAGCCAGCCGTCTCTCAATGCCATGCCAGCTCAGAGTTCTTCACAGGCCCCATCTGCTCAGGGTTCATCTCGGCCTAGTTCATCGGCTGGCCACTCCAGTGCCAGAGGTCCTTATCATTCTCGGTCCCCAGCACCGGGGAGTTGCTACGAGTGCGGAGAGTTTGGGTACCACCGTAGGGAGTGTTCCCGTCTTGTTTCTAGATCTTATCAGTAGAGGGGGCAGCCCTCGTCATCTGGTCCTTCTACTTCAGCACCTGCCCCGCCAGCTAGGGGTGAGGGTCAGACAGCTAGGGGTCGCTCTCGAGGGGGAGGCCGATCAGGCGGACAGGCTAGATGCTATGCTTTTCAGGGCCGATCTGAGGCCGTTGCTTCTGATGCTGTCATTACAGGTATTATTTCAGTCTGCCACAGAGATGCCTCAGTATTGTTTGATCCCGGTTCTACTTATTTGTATGTGTCTACATATTTTGCTCCTCATTTGGGCACGACCCGAGGGAGTCTTGAGCTGCCAGTGCATGTATCTACCCCGGTAGGGGATACTATTGTTGTGGACCACGTATACCGGTCCTGTTTGGTCACTATTGGAGGTCTGGAGACCCGAGTAGACCTGTTGCTTCTCAGCATGATTGATTTTGATGTTATATTGGGCATGGACCGGCTATCTCCATGTCATGCTATTCTGGACTGTCATGCTAAGACAGTCACTTTGGCTATGCCGGGCATTCAGAGGATCGAGTGGCGAGGCACGACTGAGTATGTACCTAGCAGGGTAATATCTTTCCTCAAGGCCCAACGAATGGTTGGGAAGGGATGTCTCTCTTATTTGACATTTGTGCGGGAGGTCGAGGCCCAGACTCCCAGTATTGATTCTGTTCCCATCGTGCGAGACTTTCCTGATGTGTTTCCCTCAGACCTGGCGGGCATGCCTGTCACGACCCTAGTTCACCAATCGTGAACATGTCATGACGGCACCCAGTCCCCACGACTAGGTAAGCCTAACACGTTGTGGAATATACAAGTTTATGAACATTAAATAAGAAATAGCGGAAAACGATATAAATAAGAATGTAATTTGTGCCGCTTGGCACATACACCCGTCAAACACACTGTATAAACACCACCAAGACCCGGAATCCCACGGGTAACACAGACTAAAAGAGAGAATACAACTGTGGCTCTATGTGTGAAGAGTATCTAACAAAGACATGAGAGAAAACATCTACTAATACTATCAGAATAGAAGGAAGGCCTCCGGATCCGCGGACGTAGCAGATCATACCTCGAGATCTCCCAAAAATGCTGCTGAATTACCTAATATGAGTCTGTCCTGATGTACTTGGATCTGCACAACAAAAGTGTGCAGAAGAGTAGCATGAGTACACCACGGCGGTACCCAGTAAGTGCCAAGCCTAACCTCGATGGAGTAGTGACGAGGAAGGTCGGGGCCCTACTGAGAAAAACAATAATATGATGGAAATAGCAATAATAAGCAGTTTAAATGATAATAATTCCGAAATAGCAACAATAAAATGATTACTGCAACCGTCTACAATTAAGATAACAACAAGTAACCAATTCAATAAAACAAGTCCAGGACCTGTGAGAATTAAACCCACAGTCCCATTGATAGTACCCATGGGTCTCCGGGAATCGAACCCGCAGCCCATGTCTCAGTAAATCTCAAGATCTCCGGGAATCGAACCCACAGTCCACATCTCAATAAATCTCAGGATCTCCGGGAATCGAACCCGCAGTCCATATCTCATTAACTCAGGATCTCCGGGAATCGAACCCGCAGTCCACAACAATATCACTCCGAGTCTCTGGGAATCGAACCCACAGCCCTGGGATCTCCGGGAATTGAACCCGTAGTCCACAAACAAATAGCAAATCCGGGTCTCTGGGAATCGAACCCACAGCCCTGGGATCTCCGGGAATTAAACCCGCAGTCCACCAACAGAACAAATAAAGAAAACGCACATGGAAAATATAATATGCTTAACTACAACTACACCGAGGACTAGTGCCAACAATTATCAAGAAGTTCAAGTAGGACAATTAGGCAATTAGACAGATAAATCCTACCTAATCATGCTTCCCTAACGAATACCAGGTAAATGTCACAATTTAATAAATTAAGAATAGGAATATCACGAATTGAACAATTCAAGTAAAGTGAGTTACAACAACCAGCGCATGTACACGCCCGTCACCTCGCGTACAAGGCATTTAAACTATCACATAATATCCTAGGGGTAAAGGTTCCCCCACGCGAGGTTAGACAAGCCACTTACCTCGATTCCGGTACAAAACCGCTAAGAGACAACCCTCTTGCCGCGAATATCCGACTCCGAGTGGCCCGAATCTAGTCAAACCAATTACACAGTATAAATAACATCGCAAGTAACTAACTACAATGATAAAATTACAGCTACGGCGCGAAAGTGGGTGAAATGACCAAAATACCCCTGAATCCATCGGCTCGGAATTGAAATATTTTTACGTTTTCAGAACCCTCGTACTCTCACGAGTCTAACCATATAAAAATCTCTCAAATCGGACCACAAATGGCCCTTCAAATCCCAAATTTAAAGTTTTTGCTCCAAGCCCTAATTTCTTACTATTTTGCTATGTTTTCATAAATTTCAAGGATGATTCTTCAATAAAATCATGTATTTAGTTCATAGGACTTACCTCTAATCACTTCTTGTCAAAACCCCTTCAATACTCGTCCAAAAGCTCTCAAGAATGACCAAAAATGGTGGAAAAATGGGTTTGGTTCGCGGATGAAATGTTTTTAAACATTCTGCCCAGGTATTTTGTTCACTGCGATCGCGGGAAATGCTTCGCGATCGCGGAGAACAAATTCTTGGCCAAAAATTACCCTTCGCGATCGCGGGAAATGCCTCGCGATCGCGGTGAACAAGTTCGAGTTCCTCCGGACAGGCTTTAGTAAAATGGCCATAACTTTTTACACACAACTCCAAATAATGAATGGTTTGATGTTCTGGAAACTAGACACACAGGGCTATAACTTTCATTTGTTGATAATTTCCTGAATCCTTATACATTGCGAGATACAAGCTTCCAAATCCATTTATGTGTTTTAGATATCCTTCTCGGACAGCATAGAGTGTAACGTACATAACGTTTTCTCCAAATTTCCAAATGAGTATTTCTTTAGCTTTCTTAAAACTAGACACGATGTGCTACAACTTTCGTTTTTGAATCACCTCAAAATACCTTTTAGATAAAAAGATATGATCTTCCAAAGTAGGGTCTGCGCGACAGAAATCTCTTCTTCGCGATCGCGAAGCCATCTACGCGATCGCGATTCATTAGTTCATTTCTCAGATTTTACTCACCGCGATCGCGACCAATACCCCGCGATCGCGTAGAGCACTGCTGTAGCCAAAAACCAGCAGTGAAAAATGGCCTAGAAATGGTCCGAAACCACCCCGAAACTCACCCGAGGCCCCCAGGACCTCAACCAAAAACACCAACACTTCCTATAACCTTATTCAAACTTGTTCCAATCATCCAAACACGTCCATAAACACAAAAATTATCAATTTACAACGGATTCGAGCCTAAATTTCTTAAAACTTTCCGAATTGCACATTCGATCTAAAACCCGACCAAACGACGTCCGAATGACTTGAAAATTTGCGGACATATCCAAAATCACATAACGAAGCTACAGAAATTGTCGGAATTCCATTCCGACCCCGGATCAAAATCTCACCTATCGTTCGGATTCGCCAAAATTTCAAACTTCGGCATTTCAAGCCTAATTGAGCTACGAACCTCCAAAATACTTTCCGAACGCGCTCCCAACCCCAAAATCACCTAACGGAGCTAATGGAACCATCGGATTTCCGTTCCGAGGTCGTCTTAACACTGTTCCGGCTACTGGCCATTTTCTAACTTTAAAGCTCTTATTTAGGGACTAAGTGTCCCAAAATATTCCAAATTTCAGAACCAACTCTCCCGGCAAACCACAATAGCATAAATGAAGTTAGGGGAACAGTTAAATTGGGGATTGGGGCGTAATTTTCTAAAACGACCGGCCGGGTCGTTACAATGTCGTCGGACAGGGATATTGATTTTGGTATCGATTTGGTTCCAGGCACTCAGCCTATTTCTATTCCTCAATATCGGATGGCACCAGCTGAGTTGAAGGAATTGAAGGAGCAGCTCCAGGAACTCCTAGATAAAGGGTTCATTCGGCCGAGTGTGTCGCTGTGGGATGCACCGATCCTGTTTGTTAAGAAGAAGGACGGATCCATAAGGATGCGTATTGACTACAGGCAGCTAAACAAAGTAACAGTGAAGAATAAGTATCCTCTGCCTCGTATTGATGATTTATTTGATCAGCTCCAGGGAGCTAGGGTGTTCTCGAAGATTGATCTTCGTTCAGTCTACCATCAGCTGAAGATTAGAGAGTCTGACATTATGAAGACTGCATTCCGGACCAGATATGGTCACTATGAGTTCCTTGTGATGTCTTTTGGGCTGACCAACGCCCTAGCAGCATTTATGCATCTAATGAACAGTGTATTCAGGCAGTATCTTGATTCATTTGTGATCGTATTCATTGATGACATACTAGTCTACTCTCGTAGCCAGGAGGAGCATGCTCGGCACTTGAGTATTGTGTTGCAGAGATTGAGAGAGGAGAAGCTGTATGCCAAGTTCTCCAAATGTTAGTTCTGGCTTGAGTCCGTGGCATTCTTAGGGCACGTGGTGTCCTGTGATGGTTTTCAGGTAGATCCGAGGAAGGTCGAGGCAGTGCAGAGTTTGCCCAGACCGACCTCAGTTACTGAGATCCGTAGCTTTCTGGGATTGGCAGGGTATTATCGCCGATTCGTTCAGGGGTTCTCTTCTATTGCTTCACCCTTGACTAGATTGACTCGGAAGGGTGTTCCTTTCTTATGGTCCGAGGAGTGCGAGGAGAGCTTTCAGAAGCTCAAGACAGCACTGACCACAGCACCAGTCTTGATTCTACCGACAGCTTCAGGTTCTTATACTGTATATTGTGATGCCTCAGGAGTGGGCATTGGTTGTGTGTTGATGTAGGAGGGTAGGGTCATTGCTTATGCTTCTCGTCAGTTGAAGCCCCACGAGAAGAACTACCCTGTTCATGATTTGGAGCTAGCAGCCATAGTTCATGCTTTGAAGATTTGGAGGCATTACCTATATGGTGTCTCCTGTGAGGTGTTCACGGATCATCGCAGCCTTCAGCACTTATTCAGACAGAAGGACCTTAATTTGAGACAGCGGAGGTGGTTGGAGTTGCTTAAGGACTATGATATCACTATTTTGTATCATCCGGGGAAGGCCAATGTGGTGGCCGATGCCTTGAGTCGGAAGGCGGTTAGCATGGGCAGCTTAGCTTTCATCCCAGTTGGGGAGAGGCCTTTTGCTTATGATGTTCAGGCTCTAGCCAATCGGCTAGTGAGATTAGATATTTCGGAGCCGAGTCGGGTGTTGGCTTGTGTTGTTTCTCGATCTTCCTTATATGATCGCATCGGGGAGCGACAGTATGATGACCCACATTTGCTTGTCCTTAAGGACAGAGTGCAGCATAATGATGTTAGAGATGTGACTATCGACAGTGATGGTGTTCTGAGGATGCAGGGCCGTATATGCGTGCCCAATGTTGATGGTTTGCGGGAGTTGATACTTGAGGAGGCACACGGTTCGCGGTACTCTATTCACCCAGGTGCCGCAAAGATGTACCAAGACTTGAGACAGCACTACTGGTGGAGGAGAATGAAGATGGATATTGTTAGGCATGTAGCTAAGTGCCTCAATTGCCAGCAGGTCAAATATGAGCACCAGAGACCGGGCGGTGTTCTTCAGCGTATGGTTATTCCCGAGTGGAAATGGGAGAGGATCACCATGGATTTTATTACTGGGCTTCCTCGGACAGCGAGGAAGTTTGATTCTGTATGGGTGATTGTTGATCGGCTGACTAAGTCCGCACATTTCATCCCGGTTAGTACTACTTACTCATCGGAGCGGTTGGCATCGATCTTTATTCGGGAGATTGTCGGGTTGCATGGGGTCCCAGTGTCTATTATATCTGATAGAGGCACTCAGTTCACTTCTCAGTTTTGGAGAGCATTTCAGCGGGAACTGGGTACGCGGGTTGAGTTAAGCACCGCATATCACCCCCAGACAGACGGACAGTCAGAGCGCACTATTCAGATCCTGGAGGATATGTTTCGGGCATGTGTGATTGACTTTGGTGGTTCATGGGATGAGTTTTTGCCACTTGCTGAGTTTGCCTACAACAACAGCTACTAGTCGAGTATTCAGATGGCCCCGTACGAGGCATTGTATGGCAGATGGTGTAGATCTCCCGTCGGATGGTTTGAGCCTGGTGAGGATAGATTGATAGGGACTGAGTTAGTTCAGGATGCTCCGGATAGAGCAAAGTTGATCCAGGAGAGGCTTCGCACAGCACAGTCTCGCCAGAAGAGTTATGCGGACCGTAGGGTTTGAGAGTTGTCGTTCATGGTTGGTGACAGAGTATTGTTGAAGGTTTCACCTATGAAGGGTGTCATGAGATTCGGGAGGAAAGGGAAGTTGAGTCCCAGGTACATTGGTCCTTTTGAGATACTCAGGAGAGTTGGAGAGGTGGCATATGAGTTAGCCTTGCCACCCAGCTTATCCAGCGTTCATCCAGTATTCCATGTGTCTATGCTCCGGAAGTACATTGGGGATCCATCTCATGTATTAGACTTCAGTACCATTCAGCTTGATGGTGATCTATCATATGATGTGGAGCCTATTGCTATTTTGGGGCGCCAGGTAAGAAAATTGAGGTCGAAGGAGATTGCGGCAGTTAAGGTGCAGTGGAGAGGTCGGCCCGTGGAGGAGGCTACTTGGGAGGTTGAGCAGGAGATGCGGAGCAGATACCCTCAGCTATTTGAGACTTCAGGTATGTTTCTTGACCCGCTCGAGGACGAGCGTTTGCTTAAGAGGGGAGAATGTGACGACACGGCCCGTCGTCACGGGAATTACCACCCCGTTGTGTTGTAATTACATAATTCATGCTTTTATATCGGTGTTAGAGTCTATCGGGGAAGTTAGGAGTGAATTGAATTGAAAATGAGGCATATAGCCTTTTTGAAGGAAACCTGAATAAGGAAAGTCAACACGGAGTTGACTATTTGGTTAGAGAGCTCGGAATCGAATTCTGATGATTCGGTTAGTTCCGGCAGGTGATTTGCAACTTAGGGGAGCGATCGAAATTGAATTTGGAGGCCCGGTGTAGATATAGGCTTGAATTGGCTAAGGTTGAATTTTGGCGAAATCCGAACGGTAGGTGAGATTTTGATCTGGGGGTCGGAATGGAATTCCGACAGATGCAGTAGCTCCGTTAGGTGATTTTGGATGTGCCTGCAAAATTTCAGGTCATTCCGACGTCGTTTAGTCGGGTTTTTAATTGATTGTGTAATTCGGAATGTTTTAAGGAATTTAGGCTTGAATTCGATGTGAATTATGGGTTTTGATGTTATTAGACGTGTTTTGAGGATTGGAGTAAGTTCGAATAAGGTATTAAGATGTGTTGGTGTGTTTGGATGAGGTCCCGGGGGCCTCGGGGTGTTTTCAGATGGCTAAACGGGAGAAAATGTTGAAAATTGCAGACTTGTGTTCTGGTTCTATTGTTTTCGCTCCTGCGGAAATGGGGGCGCAGGAGCGAGTCCGCAGAAGCGGACGAGAAGGCGCAGAAGCGGAGGAGACCGCTGAAGCGGAGCTTGGCTCGCAGGGGCGGCTTCGCTGGTGCGAGAGGGATATCGCAGAAGCGGTCTGGAGGCTTGATGGAGAAGACCGCAGAAGCGGATTGTGGATCGCATAGGCGAGTCCGCAGGAGCGGACTCTTGATCGCAGAGGCGGAAAGGACCGCAGGGGCGGAAGAATTTCCGCAGAAACGGACCCGCATGAGCGGTCCGTGTATCGCAGGAGCGGAAATGGCCAAATAGGCCTGGGTTCGCAGAAGCGACCAATTGGTCGCAGAAGCGGTTCCGCAGAGGCGGAAAATGGCCCGCAGAAGCGAAAATCGCAGTGAGTTAAGTGTATCATAAGTTAGAAAATTTCAGAAACATTTCACACATTTGGGGTCTCGGCTTAAGGAGGCGATTTGGGCGTTTTTGAAGAGAAACTCAAGGGAAATCATCAGGTAATCAACTATGGACTCAAACTACGATTAGTATTGATAATAGTATGCTATTATATCATGAAAATGGAGGGATTTGGGGTGATTCATGGAAGATTTAACCCTAGGTTTGAACTTTAGAAAATCAAGGTTTTGAATGGGCAAATGGAGTCCGAATTTGGTAAATTTGATATGCCTAGACTCGTATTGAGACGAGGGTTCCGAATATATAACTTTTATAATTTTTCGAGAAGCGCACCAAAAGTCGAGTTTTGACAACTTGTGGGTTTTGATATAAATTGGGTTATTTCGAATGAATTTCGTGAAATTAGCTTATATTGATGCATTCTCTATGATTTTGAGCAGATTTGGCACCCGAGGAGATTGATTTGCGAGGCAAGCGCAAGGCGGATTGAAGCTTCTACCGGTTCGAGGTGAGTGGTAGTAGTAAACAATGTACCGAGGGTTTGAAACCCCGTACTAGCACTTCACACAGTGCTATGTTGAGATGAGACACGCGTTCTATGACGGGCGTGGTGACGTTGTGATTGGGGGTTCGGACTTAGTCCTTCCCGGCTAATAAAATACTGTGTTGTATGACTGTTACTGAGACTATAACTGTACAATTGGGCTAATAGCCATGTTTGGGGCCTTGTGCCGATCTGTAAAGCATTAGGGAACCTATAGAGCTAGGTGACCCTTATATCATGTTGGAAACATACACTCAGCCGTAGCTCTAGCTGTATAGCATAATATGAGCCCGTACTAGATATGTACATTGAGAGAGATTATCTAGGGTGGGATTCCCTGTTCTAGCTGAGTGGGCCTGAAAGGCCAAGTCTATATTGACCGAGACAGGGTCCCGGACCCATTGTGATATATTATATTGGGCCTGAGAGGCCAAGTACATACTGACTGGGATAGGGTCGAGGACCCATTATGAGGTATTATATATATATACCTATATTGGATCGGGCTGCCCGCCGCAGCAGTATATGTATTGGAACGGACTGCACGCCGCAGTAATATACATGTAATATACATGTGGGACGGATGTGGGACGGACTGCACGCCGCAGTATTATTGCGCTTGGGCTGTAGGAGCCCCTTCGGAGTCTGAGTCTGCACACATTCTCAGTGAGCACTGGTGTATATTATGGGATCGGGCTGCGCGCCGCAGCAGTATAAATATATATACATATAAATATTGGATCGGACTGCACGCCGCAGTAATACATGTGTGGATCGGGCTGCACGCCGCGGTATAATAGTGCTTGGGCCTAGGGAGCCCCTCCGAAGTCTGTATACACCCCCAGTGAGCGCCGTCGACGTTAAATGGAGCGGGCTGCGCACCGCATCGGTATATGTATTGGAGCGGGCTGCACGCCGCAGTATTATACTTAATCATATCCTACTATCTACTTAAAAACTTATACATTATAGACATAAGTATGTGTCTTTATATGTTGAGATGGCCGTACACCGTAGAGGTACGAGTGAGGGTTGGTTCAGTGTGGAATCTTGTAGAGATAAACGTAGGTTGGAGGTTAGAGTACTACTATAGTGATGACGTACCTGTGAGGGTTGCCTTAGAACTGCTAAGTGATAGCACAAGAGTTCTTACCTTCAGTTATTATTTATTATTGTTACTCACTGAGTTGAAATATACTCACCCCACTCCCCTTCACTTTCTGTGCAGATCCACAAGTGCCCGAGAGCAGTTGAGACATTGTAGCTGCTGATCCTTGTCTACTTTTGCGGAGATTACGAGGTAGCTGCCAGCGTCCGCAGAGCTTGTTTTCTCCTTCTTTATCATCTTGTTGATTTCCTAATTGCCTAGACTTGGTTGTAGTAGGATGCTATTCTGTAGAGGCTCGGTCTCGTGACACCACGATATGGTTGGGACCGTATTTTGTATGTTTTACATTTCGTTTATCACCTGATATGAGCATTTACTGTTTAAGTTTAATTTGATTAATAACTGGCTGGTTTAAGGGATAATATGGCCGGGCTTGCCTAGCATTGTGTTGGCCGCCATCACGACCAGGGTTTGGGTCGTGACAATGTTCTTGTGTGTTATGGGGAAAATGAGTTATTATGGACCCAGAAAAAAAAATTGGCCTAGTTCGCCACGATCAGAATCGGCTTGAGGTCTATGGATGAATACAAATATGAATATGGGCTCTATATCGGGCCGAATATATTCATTCAGTACAACTCTCCTTATGGGGGAGTATTCAGACGTTAGACGTTAATTCATCGTCGGCTATTTCATGTAATGCTATATTGTGCTATGTGAGTTGCGAAAGAGTTTGGTAAATTTCGTATATGTTAAGGTTCTACGTAGTGATGGTGTTATGTGAACATGATGGCTCTTTAGCTTCAGGACATATATCGCACCTCAGTTGTGCTTGAGTTTATTAGCCTATGGCGCTATATGTTCCCTCAGGGATGGTATTATGGATTTAGCGTGATTAAGACTGATATTCAGTGTTTTGGGTAATAAGCAATTTAGCTCGATGTGTATCTCTTTATGTGAGTTTTATGTGCGGATTGGGTCCACAACAGTGTGATGATAATTACTATCCCATATATTCTATTTTGTGTTTTGTTTCCCATTTTTTGAGGAAAGTTCGTGATTTAAGTCGTCCCTTCCAGAGTTCATTTTCCTTATGTAACGCGTACGGGTTGGTAGACTATTGGCACGTCATGGCATTATATGAGACTTTTGGTCATGTGAGGGGTGACTTGTTGCCTGAATAGTTCGTACAGAGTAAGATAAGGTTATAAGATCTAGGATCAGTGCAATAGGATTGTATGAAGTATATTAAAAAGAAAATATCATTATTTGGGTTCAAAATGAGGTAATGTTCTTGTCAGGAGTGTTGGCTCAACGATTTGTTGACTTGGCAGTTGGTTATGAATTTCTACGTGTCTCCTCCATTGTGGCAGTATTGTAAGAGTTAGAACAAGACTTAAATGTGTCATGAGGTGCATTGTGAGCATCAGATTCGGGGAAAGTCGGCTATTATGATTAGAGAATGTCATCATTGTCCCGTGAATGACGTGGTGCATAGTGTGAATTCTGCAAGGGTGTGTAATCTTCTATCGGTGCATCATATGGTGATTTACATGGTGTTCATATATTAGGAGCAGGCCTGACGAAGAATTTTCGAATGTTGGAATTGGGTTCTAAGCTTATTTGTTTGAATAAAAGAGAATATCTTTAGATTTTCTCGAGCTAATATGATCAACTGAGTTTTCGTAGCACGGGTAGGTGCACAAGGTGTTTAACTGTAACTTCAGACAACTCCAGCATAGTTCTTAGCACGTTCGACGAACGTATGTTTATGTGGGAGATGATGTAATGACTCGACCGTTCATTTTGAGCTCTAGCATGTCGTTCAACAGTTTGAGGCCATCAGCAGCTTTATTTCAAGTATTATGACTTGTACGCAAGGTCGGAATTGAATTCCAGGAAGTTCGAAGTTGATTTGGAAAGAGAATTCTCATTTGGGAAGCTTTAAGTTGAAAGAATTGACTAAGATTGGATTTTTGAGTAAGCGGCCTTGGGATCAGAATTTAAAGGTTCCAGTAGGTTCGTATGATTATTTCGGACTTGGGTGTATGTTCGGATAGGGTTTCGAAAGACCCGGGAGCATTTTAGAACTTATTGTGGAAGTTAGCATTGTCACACCTCCCTTTTTACTACCCCACACTGCTTAAAACGTATAAATACACTTGTAGGGTATACCCCGACGCTCAATTACCCAAGACGGATAAAATAACGTAAGGGAAGGAGTTTTTCCAATTAAAGGACAATCGGTTCGGGATTTTATTAGAGATTAATCAGGAGTCGCCACTTGGGAATGACAATGGTGTCCCAAGTCACCGGTTAATCCCGAATCCGAGGAATTTTGACTCTTAAAATGTCCGCGAAGCAGAGGTCCGGATAAGGAACTCTGTTAACCCGGGAGAAGGTGTTAGGCACTCCCGGATTCCGTGGTTTTAGCACGGTCGCTCCACTGTCGCTCTTGATTTTTGTTTGACTCAATTATAGATTTTAAACAACATAAAATGCTTTTACGTTAAATACCATTTTTTAGGAATTTGCGGTATCGCGAAAACACGCCTCGAGTCATACCGCAACCAAGTACGCCTATGACTTTTGGTGTATTTCAGCTTTACCGAGATTTGGATTTGAGTCGCACCAAGTGCACACTCGTTCGTAGGAAGGTATATTAAAATCGTGCCTTAAGATAGTCTATGTCGGCTTTTAACTTTGGGAGAGGCTATGGAATTCACTATTAGCCTCTCCGATTCTACTATGTTATCTTATTACTAAATGGGGGCCCCGGTGTTATTCGGGCGAGGCTCGTCCCAATTTAATTTATTAAAGTCCAATCCTATTTTGCGTGTACTACATTTGCTATATTGTTTTTGCCTTAATCGATTTTGTAACATTAAACATTCCAGGCCCATCGCAATTTGTTATTGGGCCTGGTCTTCTCTTCTGTTTTCCTTGCCGAGTTTTCAATCTGCCCAGGCCTTAAAGGCTCAAGCCGTCCATTTTTGCCAAACCAGTCAATGCTATATTATAGTTTAGGCCCAAATTAGACAAAAATACTAAAGACAAACATAAACCATGAACTCATAATAATCAAACGTAGAAGAACATTGTTTAACATACTCTTTTATTAATCAAAAGGCGAAATAACTGTACAAAAAATATCAATGCTAACTCAAAATACACAAAAAGCTTAATACACCTATTGTCTCTGATCTGGACCTATACTGACGAATTCGATGATCATTTTTAGCTATTTTTTGGTTGAAAGCTTTTGAAGCTGTAAGAGAGGACTAACATTAATTCTATGTTAACAGATAACTAATGAGAGAATTAAACTAAATGACTGTTTTTATCTCTGTTTTTGTAAGCTAACATATTAACACATAAGTTTTAAAACTAGAAACCAGTGATGAATAATTTAGCTATGTGAAGCATAATCTATAAGCTTACTAGCAAGCACTGATATTACTATACTAAATAACTGCGAAATTTACATTGGATTCTATCACTAGATTTTTACTGCTTGCTTCTATATTGGTGTCACATTATCCAGTTGCAGATGGACTATCATGCTTCTTCAATCATTATTCTCTTTTTAAACTTACTTGCTTTTACATACTGATTTATAGTCGTGATATACTACTAACACTGATATGAATTGAACTTACTTGATGTTCCTGTTTTAACATCATTATAGCCAATTTTACTCTTCATCTTTTCAAACTTATTCAAGCTTTGAAGTTGGTTAACGAATCAAGTTATCTAAGTGAGCTTATTATTATTAATGCATGCAAGTGAGTTGATTAACTCTGGTTTTAATAGTATTCCTATTTAACTAAGTGATGGATGATTTATACTACCATTACACTATTACTATACTACCATTATTACATCTCTTGTGTTTATTGTACTTCCTACTACTACAGACTACTATGATAATCAATTTATAAGTCCAAACAATACTATTAAATTACAATCCACACAACAGCACATAATCAAACTGGATCTTCATTTATCTATCAATAAATCGATTACAGCTTCAATTGATCAGAGGAGTACCTGGATCAACAAGTAGAAAAGCCAATGAGTCTAGGGGGATAAGCAATAAGCAACAGCAACGACTCAATCAACAATGCAACAGTGATGATTTGAAAATCAGCCAAATAGAAGACCACAGCAACAACAATATGAAATCCCAAGCAAATAACCCAGCAATCCGAGAGAGAAGCCCAGAGATTCTACTATTCTATTGCTATTTTAAACTCTAAAACTTTTATCTTCAAAAGCCAGCTTCAAGTGAATTCAGATTACTCCAAATTGGAACCTAGATATATTTTCAGATTACTCAAATTGGAACCCCAGATATATTTCAGATTACTCAAATTGGAACCCCCTTTTCAGCCCCTTTTTAAGAGGTATATATAGTTATTTTTAGGGCTGAAGACTTGGGAAGGAAGTATGGGATTAATCCCACTCTCCCCCCTCCTAAAATCATGAATTATACACTTAAGTCCCCAAAATCAGTTATCAAAACCCTTCCAGCATGTGCTGGAAGGTTCTAAAGATTCCCTTTTATGGGTTTTTACCAATGTATCCCTAATAGTTAAAGATTTTTACAGATTTCCCATTTCTAGGAGACCATTATACCCCTAAATCTCTGCAAAATTGCAGAAATCAGGAGCATGAATGACTCCATTACCCTTTTAAGTTCTAACTATTTACTAGAATACTATTTCAAGTTCTAATTGTGCCCCTAAGGGCACTGCTTATTTACACAGCTTACCTAGGTTAAATCTCAGCATCTTTTGCACCTATTTAACTAATAGCCAGCCCTGGCATTAGTATTTAAGGGCTGGCCAGATTTATTTTAAGGGACTATTTAAATTTTAGCCTATTTAAACTAATTCCAGTCAATTAAGACCAATTTATTCCAATTTAAAGCTAATTGCAGGACTAGCCTGTTTTATTATTGAGATTAACTATTTAAGAACTAGCCAGTCTCAAGTTGAGACTTAGCTTGGGCTATCAAAGCCAAGTACTGAACAGCTGGCCCCAAAACCTTTACAGGTTTGGCCACTTTGCCGTTCAGGGCTCTAAAGAGAGCCTGGGCTAGTCTGCATTTGCAGACATAGCCATTTTGCACAACCAGCCACTTTTAAAGTGGGCTGTGTGTTAGGGCCTTATAGAATAGGTCAACCCTTTGCAAGGTTAACCCTTCTTAGGCCAATTATTTAACTAACAGCCTATTTTTGTTCATTTTCAGCTAATTCTTATTTAAAAACTAACTAATTAATGAGACCTAGCACTAGCAGCTATAGCCAATTCACCTAAGCATGAAGGCATTAACAGTGTTCACTAACACAGAACCATTGCAATCACAGCCATTTCAACAGATATTTGCACACATAGCCAAATGAAATCAAATTTGTCTACTAACTAATCAAAATTCAGAGGAAAGGTTGAGTATTGTTGAATCTTAATCAATTAGACTTTACAAACTTAATTCTCCATGGCAGAGTGCCAATTAACATTAAGCAAGCTTAGTTACAATCATTTTATGTTAAATGAATCATTGAAAAACCCAAAACACACTTAAAGATCATTGATATAAACACATAAGTACTAAATCCCACAAAGCAGTAAAGGGAATTGAGACATGGTCTACCCAAACAAAAGAACAAACAAACTAACATGACATGGTTTTAACAGAGTAGACAAAAAATGGTAATAATCAAAACAGCTAAACTTAACTCTCCAAGGATCAATCCTAATCTAAAACATACGGGTAAACAGATAAGAAGGTGAAAATAAACAGAAAATGATGAAGAAAAAATCCGTAATCTATCATATGAAAAGACAAGAATGATTATCAGAATCACTGTGACTAAATTTCCAAAGATCAAACCCCAATTTTAATCATGCTATTTAGCAAAAGAAAGAAAAACAGAAGAGGTACTATAAACCAATCATAAGAAAAATTCCTAATATAAAGATGAGAATCAAATAGCTAAACTAGCATGCAGAACAAACACACAAAGAAACAAAAGAAAAGATATTGAAAGCCAACGGGATGAATAACACTAATAGAGGTAGCAGATGAAGAAGCACAGGGATATCAACATAGAGCTACAAACCACAGGATACTCTAATGAAAGAGAGCAACTGAACTAATTATGCCAAGAAACAGAGAAGGCGGATAGTCATGATATTGCAAGCCAACAAATCAAGGACCAGTATACACAGAGGATGAAGAAGAAAAGGGTGAATCATAGATAGATATTCTAACTCAGAGGAACAGAACACAACGAATCAAGATGAGCATGAGAATAAACAAGATGGAGAACACTAACACTAACATGCTCGGAAACACAAGTTAAAAAAAACAATAAGAAAAGATAGGCATATTGAAACAAAAAGGATAAACAAGCAACAGAAAATCAACAAGAATAAACCCTAAGTTATCACGTGAAAGCAAAAATCAGAGAAAAACATCCAAAAGCATGCAAAATAGAAAACAAATAACAGATGAACAAAATAAAGCATAAAGAAAGCACATAGGGGCCGGGGGACTTAGCTTGCAGGGCCTGTCCCTTGAGCTTCCTATTCCTTCTTTTACTCTCATTCTCTTCAGACCTTACTCCTCTTCTTGTTTTCTTTTTTTTTATTCTTTTCAGATCCTCTTTTTTTCTATTCTTTTTTCTGGTTTTTCTTTCAAGGCTTAAAGACGAAGCCTTTTTTTGAATTCTGAGTTACAGGGGGTGTTTGGTGAGGAAAAGGTGAGGCCTTTATTAGGGGTTTGGGTTTGGGAGTCGCCGGAGTTAGGTTTCCGGCGACCTTCTCTTGGATATTCGAGACGCTCCAGGCTTATTCGAGGGTAGTGGCTAGCAAGGTTGGATAGATCATGTAAAGACGATTCGAACGGCATTGGTTTGACGGGGATCCTCGTTGTTTGGTGGTCACCGGCGTAGATTCCGGTGACCGGGATTTATGAAGAAAAGGAGTTCTTGGGATTTCTTGACGGAGACGAAGAAAAAGAAGAAGAAAGAGATGACAGGGGAAGTTGGGGGAAGCCGACGACCACCGTAGGGGTGGTGGCCGCCATGGCCGTTTAAGGCTGAAGATGAGGATGGTGAAGATGATTAGAGGCGGCTAGGGTTTGAAACAGGTGAGAAATGGCCGTCTCATTCAGACAAGGGCCTTTTATAGGCCGGCCATCTTAGGTAATCTGGGCCGTTGGATTGATGGAGATCAACGGCTCAGGAAAGCGTTACTTAAACGACGTCGTGTCGTTACTAATGGGATTAAAATCAAGACCTTTCGATCAATCCGAACGAACGGCTCAGATTCGATCTCCCATTTCCTTAATTAATTAAATCCGCCCCTCTTCTCAGCCGTTGGATCTAGCTTGATTGAACGGCTGAGATCACTTTTTCTTTATTTTAATTAACTAATTAACCTAACCATTTATTCAGGCCGCCGGATTCAACTTAATCGAACGGTGAGAAATGAATCTCACCACTCAATCTATTAGATACTGTGAGATTGACCTTCAACCGTTGGATTAAATTTGATGAACGGTTGAGATCAACTCCTGGAAGGCCTGGACCGGATATTACCTTGGGCCAATATGTGTGGGCCTTTCAATTCCATTCAATTGGCCCAAACTCATTACCCACAAACTAATTTTGTAATTTTCTGATTTTATTATTATTTTTATGTATTTCTTTTATACTTTTTTTTTCTTTTTCTTTTATGGAAAATTGTAAAACCTAATTTCCTATTTACTCAAATTTTCTAGTATTTTTTGCAATTTTTCTGCTATTTTTCTTATTTCTACTATTTTTAGTCATTTTTCTTAAAATCTAACGAATTAAACTAACAAATTAATTACCTAGCCCATTTTTGATTTTTCCCTAATTCCTAATTATTCAAACACATAAAATGCATTCAATTTCAAACACGGCATGTAATTGCACTCAAAAAATATATTTATTTTAATTTTGGAATTGTTTGCTCGGTGCAAAAATCACGTGCTCACAAGCATTTTTGGAGGAACACGAAGAGTTTCAGTGCAAAGACAAGTGAGCAATAATGAGAGATTTTTGCACATCGGCACATTCCGTGAAAGCATTTTCGAAAACCTTTTGACCGCACCCTGCTTTAGAGGTTGCCTACATATCCTGGGCTAAACAGGAATCAGGTCAGTGTAGTTCGGGAAGGTCTGGCAGTTTAAAAACTACCAGACTCACTGTTGCATTGACACTGTTGAGACCTGCTGACTTACTCCTTATTACACCGGGGGGAAAATGTAAAATGAAGAAGCTATTCTAAGTTATGATCCTACAATTACAATTGTTCTTAATCTAGCTTTTGCTCTTCTTCCCTTTCTGGTGATACAGAATCTTCCTTTTTTTTTGGTTGATTTTCTTAGATGC
The DNA here is from genome assembly GCA_032618575.1 of Nicotiana noctiflora. Lineage (NCBI taxonomy): Eukaryota > Viridiplantae > Streptophyta > Magnoliopsida > Solanales > Solanaceae > Nicotiana > Nicotiana noctiflora. The sequence goes on from JASVEL010007389.1 coordinate 80,900, forward strand.
TGACTCTCTTTTTTTTGATTTTTCTTTTCTTGTTGACTCTCTTTTTGTTGATTTTCTTGTTTTTCTTGATCTCGAGCTGAACCTGCTCAAAACAAAACAACAAACTACCTTTTTTTTTCTTTTTCTGCCCTAGTGTGGGCTTTTAACTATATAAACCAGCAATGCAATGCGGAAAAGTATTCCCGTATTAGAAGGTGGGCACCTAACAGAATTTAAACGTGCAATGCAATGCGGAAAAGTATTCCCGTATTAGAAGGTGGGCACCTAACTGAAATTAAACGTGCAATGCGAATGCAGAAAAGTATTCCCGTATTAGAAGGTGGGCACCTAACAGAAATTAAACGTGCAATGCGAATGCGGAAAAGTATTCCCGTATTAGAAGGTGGGCACCTAACAGAATTTAAACGTGCAATGCAATGCGGAAAAGTATTCCCGTATTAGAAGGTGGGCACCTAACTGAAATTAAACGTGCAATGCGAATGCAGAAAAATATTCCCGTATTAGAAGGTGGGCGCCTAACAGAATTTAAACGTGCAATGCGAATGCAGAAAAGTATTCCCGTATTAGAAGGTGGGCACCTAACAGAATTTAAACGTGCAATGCGAATGCGAAAATATTCCCGTATTAGAAGGTGGGCACCTAACAGAATTTAAACGTGCAATGCGAATGCGGAAAATATTCCCGTATTAGAAGGTGGGCACCTAACAGAATTTAAACGTGCAATGCGAATGCAGAAAATATTCCCGTATTAGAAGGTGGGCACCTAACAGAATTTAAACGTGCAATGCGAATGCAGAAAAATATTCCCGTATTAGAAGGTGGGCACCTAACAGAATTTAAACGTGCAATGCGATGCAGAAAATATTCCCGTATTAGAAGGTGGGCACCTAACAGAATTTAAACGTGCAATGCGAATGCGGAAAATATTCCCGTATTAGAAGGTGGGCACCTAACTGAAATTAAACGTGCAATGCGAATGCGGAAAAGTATTCCCGTATTAGAAGGTGGGCACCTAACAGAATTTAAACATGCAATGCAAATGCAGAAAAGTATTCCCGCAGCCTGAGGACTGGGGAGTGGATTTTAAAAGATGTTACCTTCCTCTTTTTGGTATTTTCTTTTTACCAACTTATCCCTTGCCTGTGAATTTCTCCACTTATTCGGCAGACTTTCTCTTTTTGGTATTTTAAATTTTCCACATTGGTCACATTCACTTTAAAGTGATTAGTGACGGTTTGTTCCTGCATGAAACAAAATTTATTAGATATAAACTGCTGGCAACTGGCATCTGCCGTCCCCACTTCTTATTGCTTCCTTTGTTTTGCTTTCTCATGTTGCATGACTTTCGACTTCTTGTCCCTTGCAGACTCTTTTTGTATTTTTCTCATTTCTCCATTTTTGTTTTGTTTTCTTTTTCTTTGGCCATGTTTGCCAAGCTTCTTTATTCCTTTCCCCAATCTTCTATCCTTTCTGATCCAGTGTTGTTTCAATTTCCGTTATCAGGAGCCGGTAGTTAGCTCTCAAAAAAAAAAAAGGTAAACAATGAAATGCAGAAAAAAATGAAAGAAAGGTAAGGGTATTTTGGAGAGATGACAGAACTTATCTGGGTATTTGCTGGCTGATTCCGCTGACCATGCCATGTATTTAAACTCTGACCCAGTTCGTTCCAATCATTATTCTGACTCTGAATTGCCTTCGACCCAAACCGATACTCTTTTTGTTGCCTTTTCTCTTTTCTGATAGTCCTCACGATCGCCTTACGGTGCCTCGAAAGGTTTTCACCAATAAGACTCTCTCATTTATTCTCTCAACCTCACAATCGTCTCACAGTGCCGATTAAGGTTTTCACTGATGAGACTCTCTCATTTTATTTCTCTCAACCTCACAATCGCCTCACAGTGCCGGCTAAGGTTTTCACTGATGAGACTCTCTCATTTTTTTATTTTTTCCATTTTTCTTTTTGTGTTTTGTTTTCTGTACCATGGGTATTATCCGATGCTTCGCTCCTCCTTCGTTGTATTTGTTATCATTTCAAAATTGATCAGAAGGTCTTTCTTTGGACTGTAACGTGGCTTTTGGACGGGTTAAGAAAGAAAGATATAAAGGCTCAAAATTTCAACGAGGGTTAAAAAATATTTACAACTCTCGGAATTATTAAACATAACTTCTGCCCCAGTTTCAATATGTGGGGAATTTTTGGATTTTTCCTTTGTTGTGACTGAACCTCAGAGAGGCTGCCTACGTACCCTTTCGGGATCAAGTCAGACGTAGTTCATCCAACTTCATAAGTTAGATGGATTTCTTTTGACTTTTTCCCGAATTTCTTTGTCTTTTTCTTTTTTTTTTTCATTTTTTCATTTTTCCATCATTTTTTTTTTCTTTTTTTTTTCATTTTTCCATCATTTCATTTTTCATTCTGGCAATTTCGATCTTATTGCACTAGAGCGATTCCGAGAGAAGGATATGAAAGAATTCATTCATTAAGGCTCAAAGGGGTTATCAATGGATAAAGTGTTTGGATAGAGAATAAAACGCCTTCGTCATTTCAATTCCAAAATCACAACAAAATACAAAACACATAATTGAAAAGGAATCATACATAGTATCTTTTGACCGCATCTGAATTGATAGCAGTCTCTACGCACTTTCCTTCAACATCTGTTAAATACAATGCTCCATTGGACAACACCCGTGATACCACAAATGGTCCCTGCCAATTTGGCGCAAATTTGCCCTTTGCCTCGGCCCAATGTGGTAAGATACACATCGCAACCAAAATGAGCCTATGCCCATTGGAAGTTGTTGGCTCTATCGGACTAATAACATCTATGCTCCTGTTTCAAAGCAAAGAAAAATATGTTAATTTAAATGCGGTGGTTGGTTGTGGCCTTGAACTTTGATGGCGACTGCTTTCCACGCGAGTGCCTTGCCTGTTCACCGACTATCCATTTTTACTTCTTCTTTGTTCAAAATCCACCTCTCTTTAGGTACGTATATTGTTCCTTTCTTGACGGATCCCACAAACTTCGATCTCGATTCCTTTGATGATTCCACTTGACAACCTTGGGTGCTTCTTGACTGACTCTTAGAAGATATACCCCCTCTCTGTTCGAACCCCGTACTTCCATTTGTTATATTTCCTCTGAGTTGGCACCTTGCCGACCCTTGTGTCTTGCATGATCTTCATTGCACATGTTGCTCTTGTGGGCTTAAATCACCGGCCTTGTCATTCCCCGACCTACGACAATTGTCGTGTTGGCTAAATCCCATCTTGTGCAATTGGAAAGCTTGGTGGCAAATTTTGAAATCATTTCTATACTTGTTATGACCTGACTGACTCGATAAGAAGGAGGGTAAAACAAAGTGTGAAAAATAAAGAGAAAGGAAAATACAATTCCTAACAAGAAACCTACAGACGAATGACCTAACGGATTTTGAATACCGACTCTAGCGACCTTGACATGCACTTTTGGCCTTCTCCGTATAGCAAAGTTGATGTTCAACTCTTGTTGCAAAGTTCTGCTGTGAAACCGGTCTTCAATACTTCATTTCTTTGATCTGATCCTTAGTAGACTTGCAGCGCCCGTAGGGTTTTCGCCAACAAGCCTCTCTCATTTGATCTTTCTTTCTCTCAACTCACCGTCGCCTTACGGTGCCCGTGCGGGTTTTCACCGATAAGACTCTCTCATTTTGACTTCTCTCATCTTGGAGTCTCGTGGTGGTTTGAGTTCTTCACTCTCCTGGAGTGTTGCCCCTGATGTGATTGACCTTTGTTCGCTTGACTCGGCATTTCTTGAAGATTGATCGGAAGGTCTTCCTTTGGACCGTAATGTAGGCTTTTGGATGGGGTTTAGAAGAAAGGATATAAAGGCTCAAAATATTTTAAAGTGGCTTAAAGATTACAACTTTCGGAATCTTATTTCTTCGGCAACCATAAATCAAGCCTCAGTTTCCTTCTTGGGGGATTTTTTTTGGATTTTTCCTTTATTGTGACTGAACCTCAGTGAGGCTGCCTACGTACCCTTTCGGGATCAAGTCAGACGTAGTTCAGACTACGTCCGTATTCATTGTTGTATTTTGACTTCTCCCGATTTTTCTTTGCATTCTTTTTCTTTCTTTTCTTTTCTTTTCTTTTCTTTTCTCTTTTCTTTTTTTTTTCTTTTCTTTTTTTTTTTTCTCTTTTCTTCTTTCTTTTTTGTTTCTCCATTTGATTTCCCCGCTCAATCCTCAATTTTTGTTGTTGATTCCGAAAGAGGGATATGAAAGAAAATATAATAAGGCTCGAAGGGATAACAATGGATAAAGTGTTTGGATAGCCGAATAAAATGCCTTCGTCATTCCAATCTTCGAGACCTACCAAGTACAAACTACACATTTAAACACCTTTCGACCGATTCACACATTTGTCTTCGGTATTTGACGATTCTCAGTGCCATTGGGCAACAATCTCGATACCACGAATGGTTCCTTAGCTTTGGGGTATTTTTGCCTTTGGCTTTAAATTGATGACGCATTTCCAAGGCATTTCTTTATGTTACGCTTTCCCCAATGTTCACTTGATTCCAGCTTCACAGTATTCCAATATGTTTTTATTTCTTCCGAGTATCATTACATCTTCAACATTGTTTCATTAACTTTTAAAAACCAGGCTTAGAATTATGTGCATGTCATGTTGCTAAAGTCAGTATGAGAAAAAATGCAAAGTGATCAGAAATGGAATGACTAGGAATGATGGGAAACAAAAAGTTGTATTAAACTGATGGGTTGAAACAACAAGATGAACAACAAAACGAACAGACTAGACTAGAATTACAAACCTAGACAGGACTAAACAAATTTATTACTAAACAAAGCAAAGTGGAAAGATAGAAGGGTTTTGACTCTCAAGACAACGTCCAGATTACAACCCTGAAATAACCCGGGCAAAAGAGATGACACCAAAATATACCACCAAAACTCCAAGAGATGGAGCGCCTTCCCAATTGACAAGCATGGCATCCTAGCCACTGAATTCTGCATTAAGATCGCTTTCTATTTCAATGTTCTCGGCTTCCAAAGAAAAATCTCTTCACCCTCGTCATCGGGCATCGTCCCCACAAAATGCGCAACGTCACATGCAGGTAGAGGATTCTGTGTAATGTTCAGGGTGCCAGTGTCTTGGACCGCAATCATTCCTGCCTGGATCATTCTTTCTATTTCCTCTTTCAAATTCCAACATCTTTCAACATCATGCCCCTGAGCATTGGAGTGGTATACACATCGTGCAATAGGATCGAAGCTTCTTGCAAGAGGATTTGGAATACATCTGGCGAGCGGCTTAATCAAACCAACATGATTCAACTTTTCGAACAGACTCGCATAAGATTCTCCGATAGGGGTGAAAGCCTTTTCCCGCTTCCGCAACCTTTCCTCCCTAAATGCCTTGTTTGGCTTGAAACCTGACCCAGGGGGTTTCCGGTATGTTTGTGGGGGTCGGTAGGCTTTTGTGGAATTGGGTACATGGAAGGTGAAGTACGATTTTGGGTGCCCCCGGGAGAGTAGTGGGGTTGGGGATGGAAGTAGTGTTGGGAAAGCATAGCTGGGGGACGAGTAATTGAGCTACTCGAGTGGCTAGAAAGGCTGCGATAGGCAGGTATATTCGGCATCGGGTTCAGTGTAAAGACCGGGTCCATGAAACTAGGTGGTGGCGGGGGTGGTGCTTTTCCATCCATCCATGCCCGATACATTTCAACCACGTGTTGTCTTAATATTTTGACTTCTTCTACTAACATGTGGTTCCGTTCGACCAGCTGTTGTCGGGAACCGGTACCAACCCACTCAATCTTGAGATTCTCTGCCATTTCTTGCATGTTTTTCAGCCGTTGTTCTAATCTCTTCAATCTTTGGGCCATTTCTTCCTGCACATTCTTTCGGGTAAGATTCTCAACGTTTGCAGGAAGGTCAAACGAGTACGAGTGGTACTCGGGAGAGTGGTACTGTTCTTGCTGTATAGCAGATTGTGACTCATGAGAAGGCTGTCCTTGGCCATTGGCCCATGCTTGACGCATTTGGGTCATTTGTTGGTTCAATGCTCTGTTTTCTTCAACCACAGTAGTCCCTTGTTGAATTTTCTGACCCTGAGTCTCTTGAGCACCCGTAACAGCTTCGATGCCGGTTATCATTTTCCTTGGATCTTGCTTTCCAATTTACCACAACCAACCACCTTGACTTTCTGGATCAACAAAACGAAACCACCGTGTTAGCGTTAAGGTACTCCACTTATTGATTTCCTTTGTTTTTTTTTTCTGCTATTTTCTTTTCTTTTTTCTCTTTTTGTGGTTTTTTCATTTTTTTCCTTTTTTTTTCTTTTTTTTTAGTTTTTTCATTTTTTTTTTCTTTTTGGTTATGGAAATGGTCGAATCCTATGTGGATTGCCTACGTATCATGACCCCGCATGAATCAGACCGAGCGTAGTTCTTGCAAATTAATGCAAGAAATAAAGAGATGTTTATTTGATTTTTTTTGTTTTCTTTTTTGAAGAAAAATTGTAAAAGTCGATCCCAACTACAAACTCACACCTTGTGCCGGAGATTTCTATAAGAATATATTTTTTGTGTCAATTATGACTATTTCTACAAAATTGGCCACATAATGGCTTATTTGACAAAATGAATATTTTTGCAAAATTTGTTTAAGAGAATAAACTCAAAAAATTTTCTCATCCGGTGGCTTATGGGGCATCGCTCAGCACCGACACAAGCCAACACAAGACTGAGGGAGTTAAAATGCCAAATGTGGCTATTTATGAAAACACGGGCCATGTAATGGCTTATTTGATAAAGTGAATATTTTTGAAAAGTTGAGCAATGACTCAAACTTAATTTCGCGGATACAGCCTTTCAACATTTCTGCGAGGGAATACTTCAAGGTTGTGTCCAAAATTATTTACAAACGACTCAAAGTGGCTACTCTTGCAAAAACAGCCTTCCGACGTCCTTTTGAGGGACATTCGGCTTATTTTAAACAAGAATAGCATCACCCGACTTATTTATAACAAAATAAAAATTTTGACATTTTTTGGTTATTTTTGCAAAAAGGGTGTGAACCCGGACTTGATTTTGCGGCTATGGCCTTGCAACATTTCCACAAGGAATATTTCAAGGTCGTGCTCGCAAATTATTAAAAATGATTCAAAGTGGCTATTTTTGCAAAAAACAACCTTCCGGCGTCCTTTCGGAACATTCGGCTATTTACAAAAACGGCATCACTTTGATTTTATTGACAAAAACACACACATTTTTTTTTGATTTTTTTTTTTTAAAAGGGGGTGGTTGGACCCGATGAGGGTTGCCTACGTATCCCACCTAATGGCGAGAATCAAACCTGCGTAGTTCGGTCAGATTATTTGACCAATTATTTCAAAAAATGTTCCACCTTTTTTTTCAAATTTTCAAATTTTCCATGTACCTATAAATCAATATTTTCCTCTCTCTCTTTTTCTTTTCCAACAATTTTCCTAATCTCGGGATTTCCGCCGGTCCGCATAACGATCAAGGACAATAAAATGCAACACATAGCATGCTCGGTCTTTTCAATACCGGGTCACCTGTCCTAGACGGACCCAACCCCTGTGTTGAGCCCCCTAAGTCAAATATGATGCAAATAACCGTCCTAGACCTATGTTCAAAATCTTACGGTTTCATGAATTACTAGACCGTGTACCCGAGCGGACAACTCGAATCGAGGAGGGGGCTACGTACCGGTGACTCGCGGAGTCAATAGGCTTTGTAACTTATCCGGCCTCTGTTTTCTTAATTTAAGGTGACTTTAACGGAAAGGGGAGTCTCAACCAGTAAGCACATCCCCGGGGGAGAAGAGAGAAGGGTTTTCGGCACAGTTTTATATACAGTTCACATAATATCAAAGCGATAAAGCACATAGCATGTTGTTCAAATCACATAATGAAGTCAAATAAAAACGTGAACGGCAGTTCTAAGGAGCTCGAGTTCTTAAACCCTGAAACCGGAGTTCAGGGTTGGATCCCCAGCAGAGTCGCCAGAGCTGTCACACCTCTCTTTTTACTACCCCACACTGCTTAAAGCGTATAAATACACTTGTAGGGTATACCCCGACGCTCAATTACCCAAGACGGATAAAATAACGTAAGGGAAAGAGTTTTTCCAATTAAAGGACAATCGGTTCGGGATTTTATTAGAGATTAATCGAGTCGCCACTTGGGAATGACAATGGTGTCCCAAGTCACCGGTTAATCCCGAATCCGAGGAATTTTGACTCTTAAAATGTATGCGAAGCAGAGGTCCGGATAAGGAACTCTGTTAACCCGGGAGAAGGTGTTAGGCACTCCCGGATTCCGTGGTTTTAGCACGGTCGCTCCACTGTCGCTCTTGATTTTTGTTTGACTCAATTATAGATTTTAAACAACATAAAATGCTTTTACGTTAAATACCATTTTTTAGGAATTTGCGGTATCGCGAAAACACGCCTCGAGTCATACCGCAACCAGCACGCCTATGACTTTTGGTGTATTTCAGCTTTACCGAGATTTGGATTTGAGTCGCACCAAGTGCACACTCGTTCGTAGGAAGGTATATTAAAATCGTGCCTTAAGATAGTCTATGTCGGCTTTTAACTTTGGGAAAGGCTATGGAATTCACTATTAGCCTCTCCGATTCTACTATGTTATCTTATTACTAAATGGGGGCCCCGGTGTTATTCGGGCGAGGCTCGTCCCAATTTAATTTATTAAAGTCCAATCCTATTTTGCGTGTACTACATTTGCTATATTGTTTTTGCCTTAATCGATTTTGTAACATTAAACATTCCAGGCCCATCGCAATTTGTTATTGGGCCTGGTCTTCTCTTCTGTTTTCCTTGCCGAGTTTTCAATCTGCCCAGGCCTTAAAGGCTCAAGCCGTCCATTTTTGCCAAACCAGTCAATGCTATATTATAGTTTAGGCCCAAATTAGACAAAAATACTAAAGACAAACATAAACCATGAACTCATAATAATCAAACGTAGAAGAACATTGTTTAACATACTCTTATATTAATCAAAAGGCGAAATAACTGTACAAAAAATATCAATGCTAACTCAAAATACACAAAAAGCTTAATACACCTACTGTCTCTGATCTGGACCTATACTGACGAATTCGATGATCATTTTTAGCTATTTTTTGGTTGAAAGCTTTTGAAGCTGTAAGAGAGGACTAACATTAATTCTATGTTAACAGATAACTAATGAGAGAATTAAACTAAATGACTGTTTTTATCTCTGTTTTTGTAAGCTAACATATTAACACATAAGTTTTAAAACTAGAAACCAGTGATGAATAATTTAGCTATGTGAAGCATAATCTATAAGCTTACTAGCAAGCACTGATATTACTATACTAAATAACTGCGAAATTTACATTGGATTCTATCACTAGATTTTTACTGCTTGCTTCTATATTGGTGTCACATTATCCAGTTGCAGATGGACTATCATGCTTCTTCAATCATTATTCTCTTTTTAAACTTACTTGCTTTTACATACTGATTTATAGTCGTGATATACTACTAACACTGATATGAATTGAACTTACTTGATGTTCCTGTTTTAACATCATTATAGCCAATTTTACTCTTCATCTTTTCAAACTTATTCAAGCTTTGAAGTTGGTTAACGAATCAAGTTATCTAAGTGAGCTTATTATTATTAATGCATGCAAGTGAGTTGATTAACTCTGGTTTTAATAGTATTCCTATTTAACTAAGTGATGGATGATTTATACTACCATTACACTATTACTATACTACCATTATTACATCTCTTGTGTTTATTGTACTTCCTACTACTACAGACTACTATGATAATCAATTTATAAGTCCAAACAATACTATTAAATTACAATCCACACAACAGCACATAATCAAACTGGATCTTCATTTATCTATCAACAAATCGATTACAGCTTCAATTGATCAGAGGAGTACCTGGATCAACAAGTAGAAAAGCCAATGAGTCTAGGGGGATAAGCAATAAGCAACAGCAATGACTCAATCAACAATGCAACAGTGATGATTTGAAAATCAGCCAAATAGAAGACCACAGCAACAACAATATGAAATCCCAAGCAAATAACCCAGCAATCCGAGAGAGAAGCCCAGAGATTCTACTATTCTATTGCTATTATAAACTCTAAAACTTTTATCTTCAAAAGCCAGCTTCAAGTGAATTCAGATTACTCCAAATTGGAACCTAGATATATTTTCAGATTACTCAAATTGGAACCCCAGATATATTTCAGATTACTCAAATTGGAACCCCCTTTTCAGCCCCTTTTTAAGAGGTATATATAGTTATTTTTAGGGCTGAAGACTTGGGGAGGAAGTATGGGATTAATCCCACTCTCCCCCCTCCTAAAATCATGAATTATACACTTAAGTCCCCAAAATCAGTTATCAAAACCCTTCCAGCATGTGCTGGAAGGTTCTAAAGATTCCCTTTTATGGGTTTTTACCAATGTATCCCTAATAGTTAAAGATTTTTACAGATTTCCCATTTCTAGGAGACCATTATACCCCTAAATCTCTGCAAAATTGCAGAAATCAGGAGCATGAATGACTCCATTACCCTTTTAAGTTCTAACTATTTACTAGAATACTATTTCAAGTTCTAATTGTGCCCCTAAGGGCACTGCTTATTTACACAGCTTACCTAGGTTAAATCTCAGCATCTTTTGCACCTATTTAACTAATAGCCAGCCCTGGCATTAGTATTTAAGGGCTGGCCAGATTTATTTTAAGGGACTATTTAAATTTTAGCCTATTTAAACTAATTCCAGTCAATTAAGACCAATTTATTCCAATTTAAAGCTAATTGCAGGACTAGCCTGTTTTATTATTGAGATTAACTATTTAAGAACTAGCCAGTCTCAAGTTGAGACTTAGCTTGGGCTATCAAAGCCAAGTACTGAACAGCTGGCCCCAAAACCTTTACAGGTTTGGCCACTTTGCCGTTCAGGGCTCTAAAGAGAGCCTGGGCTAGTCTGCATTTGCAGACATAGCCATTTTGCACAACCAGCCACTTTTAAAGGTTGTGTGTTAGGACCTTATAGAATAGGTCAACCCTTTGCAAGGTTAACCATTCTTAGGCCAATTATTTAACTAACAGCCTATTTTTGTTCATTTTCAGCTAATTCTTATTTAAAAACTAACTAATTAATGAGACCTAGCACTAGCAGCTATAGCCAATTCACCTAAGCATGAAGGCATTAACAGTGTTCACTAACACAGAACCATTGCAATCACAGCCATTTCAACAGATATTTGCACACATAGCCAAATGAAATCAAATTTGTCTACTAACTAATCAAAATTCAGAGGAAAGGTTGAGTATTGTTGAATCTTAATCAATTAGACTTTACAAACTTAATTCTCCATGGCAGAGTGCCAATTAACATTAAGCAAGCTTAGTTACAATCATTTTATGTTAAATGAATCATTGAAAAACCCAAAACACACTTAAAGATCATTGATATAAACACATAAGTACTAAATCCCACAAAGCAGTAAAGGGAATTGAGACATGGTCTACCCAAACAAAAGAACAAACAAACTAACATGACATGGTTTTAACAGAGTAGACAAAAAATGGTAATAATCAAAACAACTAAACTTAACTCTCCAAGGATCAATCCTAATCTAAAACATACGGGTAAACAGATAAGAAGGTGAAAATAAACAGAAAATGATGAAGAAAAAATCCCTAATCTATCATATGAAAAGACAAGAATGATTATCAGAATCACTGTGACTAAATTTCCAAAGATCAAACCCCAATTTTAATCATGCTATTTAGCAAAAGAAAGAAAAACAGAAGAGGTACTATAAACCAATCATAAGAAAAATTCCTAATATAAAGATGAGAATCAAATAGCTAAACTAGCATGCAGAACAAACACGCAAAGAAACAAAAGAAAAGATATTGAAAGCCAACGGGATGAATAACACTAATAGAGGTAGCAGATGAAGAAGCACAGGGATATCAACATAGAGCTACAAACCACAGGATACTCTAATGAAAGAGAGCAACTGAACTAATTATGCCAAGAAACAGAGAAGGCGGATAGTCATGATATTGCAAGCCAACAAATCAAGGACCAGTATACACAGAGGATGAAGAAGAAAAGGGTGAATCATAGATAGATATTCTAACTCAGAGGAACAGAACACAACGAATCAAGATGAGCATGAGAATAAACAAGATGGAGAACACTAACACTAACATGCTCGGAAACACAAGTTAAAAAAAACAATAAGAAAAGATAGGCATATTGAAACAAAAAGGATAAACAAGCAACAGAAAATCAACAAGAATAAACCCTAAGTTATCACGTGAAAGCAAAAATCAGAGAAAAACATCCAAAAGCATGCAAAATAGAAAACAAATAACAGATGAACAAAATAAAGCATAAAGAAAGCACATAGGGGCCGGGGGACTTAGCTTGCAGGGCCTGTCCCCTGAGCTTCCTATTCCTTCTTTTACTCTCATTCTCTTCAGACCTTACTCCTCTTCTTGTTTTCTTTTTTTTTATTCTTTTCAGATCCTCTTTTTTTCTATTCTTTTTTCTGGTTTTTCTTTCAAGGCTTAAAGACGAAGCCTTTTTTTGAATTCTGAGTTACAGGGGGTGTTTGGTGAGGAAAAGGTGAGGCCTTTATTAGGGGTTTGGGTTTGGGAGTCGCCGGAGTTAGGTTTCCGGCGACCTTCTCTTGGATATTCGAGACGCTCCAGGCTTATTCGAGGGTAGTGGCTAGCAAGGTTGGATAGATCATGTAAAGACGATTCGAACGGCATTGGTTTGACGGGGATCCTCGTTGTTTGGTGGTCACCGGCGTAGATTCCGGTGACCGGGATTTATGAAGAAAAGGAGTTCTTGGGATTTCTTGACGGAGACGAAGAAAAAGAAGAAGAAAGAGATGACAGGGGAAGCTGGGGGAAGCCGACGACCACCGTAGGGGTGGTGGCCGCCATGGCCGTTTAAGGCTGAAGATGAGGATGGTGAAGATGATTAGAGGCGGCTAGGGTTTGAAACAGGTGAGAAATGGCCGTCTCATTCAGACAAGGGCCTTTTATAGGCCGGCCATCTTAGGTAATCTGGGCCGTTGGATTGATGGAGATCAACGGCTCAGGAAAGCGTTACTTAAACGACGTCGTGTCGTTACTAATGGGATTAAAATCAAGACCTTTCGATCAATCCGAACGAACGGCTCAGATTCGATCTCCCATTTCCTTAATTAATTAAATCCGCCCCTCTTCTCAGCCGTTGGATCTAGCTTGATTGAACGGCTGAGATCACTTTTTCTTTATTTTAATTAACTAATTAACCTAACCATTTATTCAGGCCGCCGGATTCAACTTAATCGAACGGTGAGAAATGAATCTCACCACTCAATCTATTAGATACTGTGAGATTGACCTTCAACCGTTGGATTAAATTTGATGAACGGTTGAGATCAACTCCTGGAAGGCCTGGACCGGATATTACCTTGGGCCAATATGTGTGGGCCTTTCAATTCCATTCAATTGGCCCAAACTCATTACCCACAAACTAATTTTGTAATTTTCTGATTTTATTATTATTTTTATGTATTTCTTTTATACTTTTTTTTTCTTTTTCTTTTATGGAAAATTGTAAAACCTAATTTCCTATTTACTCAAATTTTCTAGTATTTTTTGCAATTTTTCTGCTATTTTTCTTATTTCTACTATTTTTAGTCATTTTTCTTAAAATCTAACGAATTAAACTAACAAATTAATTACCTAGCTCATTTTTGATTTTTCCCTAATTCCTAATTATTCAAACACATAAAATGCATTCAATTTCAAACACGGCATGTAATTGCACTCAAAAAATATATTTATTTTAATTTTGGAATTGTTTGCTCGGTGCAAAAATCACGTGCTCACAAGCATTTTTGGAGGAATTTCATAACTTTGGGTTGAAATGCATTTCAGTGTTTATCAATGTCTGTTTGGGATTATGAGTATAGGAATATATATGTATGGTGATTCTCGTGTTAGGAGCGCGATCAGTAGTGAAATTGGGGGTCCGTAGGTCATTTTGGAGCCATTTGGCTAAAGATAGAAATTTGGAGGTTTTTGAGAAGTTTGACCGGGAGTGGACTTTTTTATATCGGGGTCGGATTCCAATTCTGGATGTTGGAGCAGGTCCGTAATGTCGAGTATGACTTGTGTGCAAAGTTCATTAAGCTTGGATTGGAGGTAGATTCATGATTTTAGCGTTGTTTGATATGATTTGAGTCCTCGAGCAAGTCTGTAATGTGTTTTGAGACTAGTTGGTGTGAATGGATAGGGTCTCGAGGGCCCCGGGTGGATTTCGAGTGGTTAACAGATCAATTTTGGAATTTGGAGAAGAAGTGATCAGCTGCCTTCTGGTGTAACCATATCCGCATGGCTTGGACCGCAGGTGCGGAGCCATAGAAGCGGCCCTTGGGTCTCAGAAGCGAAAATGGGCCAGCCAAGCAGGGTCTGCAGATGCGGTCGATTTGTCGCAGATGCATGAACGCACCTGTGGAAAGGAGAAGCACATATGCAGAAGCTGAGGCTAGGAGGAGGATTGCAGAAGCGGGTGGTAGCTCGCACCTGCGGAACCACATAACCGGTCAACTGACGGCAGGTGCAGAAATGCTGGAACCAATAAGGTTGTTTAAAATGGGGGTTTAGCTCATTTCAACCCCATTTTCTCCATGGGAGCCAATCTTTGGGCGATGTTGGAGCTCCATCTTTGTCATCCATGTCAAGGTAAGTGAAAATTGTGGGTTTTTGGTGGAAGACCTAGAAAATTATATTTTGGATTTTTACCATGATTTTAGACATGAGATTGAGAGTAAATTATATATTCGAGTTCGTGAGGCCATGGGTAAACTTTATCTTCAAAAAATTTCGGAAACCGGACACGTGGGATTGAGGGCATTTTTGTTAAATTTTTAATCGGGGTTAGGAATTATTATAAATTGGAACATTATGAGTAATTGAGCATATATTGATGGATTTGCATAATTATTGGCTAGTTTTGGAGCGTTGTGCATCAACTTAATTCTTCAGAAGGGTGTGGAATGCCGGTTATGGAACTTTGCAGCGAGGCGAGTCTCCTTTCTAACCTTGTAAGAGGGAATTGTCCCCATAGGTGAATTAATTGGATTTGTGCTCCTATTTGTGGGGTCTATGTACGCACGAGGTGACGAGAGTCCGTGCATAACTACTATTATGTTTATGTCCGGGTAGTCTAGTACCTAAAAGCATGCTATACTTGGAATAATGGTACTCTTATTATCAGTTTTAATTGCTTAAATTTTATCGAATTAGTAAATAAATTTCTAAAAAGGATTAAACTTCATATTCTTGAATTGTTAAAAGAGAATTGGCTTTTCTTGAGATAAATTGCTCCACGATGAGTTCTTGATTGATCGTTGAATATGTTTATATATTATGGAACATGCCGAACACCTCGGTAGACTAAATAGACGCATCTATAGTTCGCGCCATTCGACCCTCTGGTAGTGCACAATTTAAATATTTGTTATATCGAGCCGTACGTCCTTGGCATGACTTGCGCATACTTGTATTGCTTTCCTTGAAATTTGTAGAAGTTGATATTCATTCTTTCCGGCTTGAAAATATATGTATAAATGATGAAAAAGGAAATTTGGGAATTTCACATAAAAGAAAGAATTATTGACTTGTTTCACTCTATCGTATTACATTCATTTTTATGTAAACCCCCGACTTGTTATATTATTGATGTATCATCTTTGGACCACTAGTAAGTGTCAAAGTCGACCTCTCCTCTCTATTTATTCGGGATTAGGCAGGATACATACTGAGTACACGTTGTTTTTCGTACTCATGCTACACTTGCTGTTCATTTTAGTTGCATAAGCACCTGTATCTCAAGCGGCCTAGTGGGCATAGCAGAATGGTTGATACGGAGACTTAGGTGAGCTGCACTTCTCGAGACAACCCACAACCAGCAGAGTCTCTTTTAGTTTTCCACATTTATTATATGTCCTATTTGTATTTCCGGACACTTGTTGTATTATTTTGTTTTCTAGAGATTGCTCATGCACTTGTGACACCGGGTTCTAGGATGAATATGGAACTGTTTAATATTGAGTTTGTTAAAGATATCAGCATCTATTCAGTAAAACTTATTACTTATTGTTTAATGTACAAAAGGAACGATTTCGAAAATGTTAAAATAAGAAATTTCAAGTAAATTGGTGTTGGATTGCCTGATAGTGGTGTCCGGCGCCATCACGACCCTTAGTGGATTTTGGGTCGTGACATGTAAATTGGTACAGTTGAATTTGCATGTGTTTTAAAGACATGTGATTTAATTTGATCCCAAAATGAAATAAATTAAACAAGAATGTAAGAAGACAGCATTGAAATCGAGGTATGACATTAGAAATCTTGATTCTGGGAGCAAAGCTTCTGGAGAGAGTAGTAACAATATTAATAAGCAAGAAGATGAAATATTATTAAGTTTTTGAACAAAGTATAGTATCAACTTGTCAGAAAATTCGTCCCCTCTACAATGCTTGTTGATTCTCTATTTATAATTGCACCTAGGGTCCTTAAATTAAAATTATAAGGGCTATTGAAGAATATATAACGATAGGTAGTGAATGCCATATTCTCTACAACAGAATATGTACTTAATACTATTGAATATTCTCCATTAAATGCTAATGGGTGGTAGGCATTTATTTCGCCTTCATGAACACCATTCTTTTCGGGGACCAACGAGATCCCTGCTTTTGGACCCAATTGGCTTCTGTCTTCGGCTCCACGTGTTGCTTCATCATGCGAGCATTTAATATGAATATATTTACCCTATACAGATATCCTCCTGCTTCTGATGGCATAACCTTGTGTTACCAGGAAGTTGGTAAAGATCCTTTCTTGGTATTAAATTCCTTGACCCCCTTTGAAAAGTTTCTGATAGTTGATTAGATACATATTTCTCTACATTTAATGCCCCAAACACACGTCATCCAAAGATTCAACAACACCTTTACCAGTTATCGAGGTAATTATGGCCACGATTTTAGCTGCCTATTCCTTTACTTATACCCACCAACCTTCTTCTTTTACACTTCGTAATTCTCTATACTTTCTCAAACTCTCCCCAACTGGCTTTTATTTGACTCACACTTAATTTTAACTTCCTTTGATCTCTCTCTTCAGAGAAAAGCCTTTATTTCCTTATGATAACTATGGCATCTTCTTCCAAAATTTCCAGTTCTTCAAAGAGCAAAGAGAATACCGATGATGCTCTTCCTCCTATGGTGAGCACCATTATTTCAAAAAAACTCATTACTACTAAAGACTTAGAAGAGATATTCCCTTCTGTTAAATCCCATACATGGGTTGTTAACATGTATCCTTATATTATCCCTGTTATGAAGGAAACCTGTGGTTGTCAAGGTTTGGAAATCATTTATCCTAAACTAGCAGAACGGGTAACCTTCTCTAAGAAGGGTTTTACATATGTTTACACATACCCCTTTACTTTGGGCCTGTTCTCATTGAGCGGGGATCTTGATTATGTTTCTTGGAGTTTTGCTTCCGCTACCAAGTCTTCTTGGCACAGGTGATCCCTTATGTGTGGTAGATGCTAGCTCTTCGGCGGCGATGCTAAGATACAGGGGAAGAAATTTCCTCGGATCAGTTGAAGAACCTTTATTCTCCAAGTTTCTCGCGGGGAAATAATAAACTTCAGCAAATGCGGTCGCCATGATTGGTTCACCAACATGGGTAATGATAACGAGTATGGATGAATTGAGCAGTTCGTTGTAGTTACCACCAAGGATATCATCTCGGCCATAACCCCATCATTTCCTGAATCTTGGAATCACACTCGTAACTTTGATATCCATCCTTTTCTAAAATTAAGAATTGTTCATGCTGTTTCTAACTCTTCTCTTTTATTATCTCAGCGACTCGGTGGACACCTCCAATGGTGAAAGGCTTGGACAAGTGGGTCCACAAGATTCTGGATATTACCACACTAGAGACCCGTTGATGGAAAGAACTGGCCCTCAAATACGGGTGGAAGGCCAAAAATATGGTAAACCAATTCCCGAACTAACATGTTCTCTATTTTTCGCAAAAGAACTTTTAGAAGGACTATGCCCGAATAAGTTTCATTGGACCTACTTTCGGTGTAGGTTCATAGAGTCCATGTCCAAACGACAAGCAACCAAAAATGTGATGCTCCTCTTCAGCCGGTGGTAAAAATAAAAAGGCGAAGAGTGCCGTGCCATAGACATCTACCAACGCTGTGGTGATGAGTACCATGTCTGAGCTAGTCATTGACACTATGGTGATAGACAATAATGGTAGAGCCAGTGATGAGAGGGCTTTTCTACATAGAAAATGACGACCTTCATCAACTTAATAGAATGCTCAATCTATTGAGCTAGTTATGCTAACCAAGGATGACGTCTTGACACTTTAAGGGAAATATGATATGGTGGAAGATTATAACTCTCACTTCCGAGCTCCAGTTGCTATTCCCAGTACTGTGATGCTCGATACCGGTTCTTTCGCATCTTCAGTTGATGAGCAACTAACTACTAGCACTACTTTTGTCCCTGCCACTTCACAACCTACAACACCATCAACTTAGTCACCCTCTTTGCCAACACTTCCTTCACCACCGCAGCTGTTACATCATCTCCATCGACCACTGTCGTTCGAAAGGATGCTTTCCCCTTCCCCAATCCCCATTTCATAGGAATTTGGAACATAACTATTAAGCCCCATCCAACGATCCCCAAAGGAGGATGAATATTATCCTCTCAATTTCTACCATCGTTTGTTGTTCCGTCCTATAGAGCTTGCTAATTACTAGTGCCTCTTCTTCGACAAGGGACGTGAATAAAATACAGTCTCTCTCTGAGAGTGTTTGGTGAATAATGCCATGCATACTGTACAATCTTTGTTCCTTCCACTTTTCCTTCTATCTGTGTTGTGGTGGGGTTTTTAATTTGTACTTTTATTTTGTAAGATAACTTCCTTGCTTCCGAGGTCCTTCAAAGATTTATCCTTGACAAAGAAAATTACCACGAGATCAATTATTGGCAGAGCGGGATCAGATTGCTACACGCCACCCAGAATTAGAAGCACGAGAAGTCCAGGGTATTGAATTAGAGGTTTGGTTGCAGAAAAGCGAGCACGAGGTAGTGACCCTTAGCCAAGAGGCCGCCTTGTTAAGCATAGAATTTGAAGAAGCTAGGGAAAAATGGGATGAGGTCCACAATGTCGTTCTTGCTGCATCTGATTGCCAGGCTACCTCTACTGATAGATTAAATAATTTTGAGGCGGCCTTGAACTCCAAAGCTGAAGAAGTTGTTGCTATCGGGAAAAAGTAAGCCCAGTTGAAAGAGAGGCATATAAGAGTTATGGAGCACCATAAAGTTTTTAACTGTACTGTTCGTAACTAATAAGTAGCAAGAGAGGGCCACAATAGATTTTACCCAATTTAGGGTCAGGATCAAATCCACAGAGAGTTAGAATTGGAATTGAGTATCTATCTAGTTTAGGATTGCATATTGTTCTTAGTTACACTTCTATTCATCTTTGGGATTTTCTTTATAATTCTACTTTTAACAAACTACAAATTGTAAATTAAGCTAAGAGTTAAATATTGCAAGTTGTATCTAATGGTTTAAAGGGCACTAGGGTAGTGACTACCGCCTAGGTGGTCAATTGACGGGTACTTGAACTAAGGCACGTTTGACATGTTTGGGGAGTATGTTTTAATGGTTGCACTACTTTACCCACTCTACAACTCTCAGTGGTTCGAGTGATTTTGCCTGAATTGGCTTTCTAAAGACCAGTTGGGTATGCAAAATTGTACAATCAACTAGGGTTCAATTCGAGTATTACTCTCTCAAGGTTTAACCCTTTAATTTGGGCTATCAATCTCTTGAGTATGCCCCAATTCATTTTTGGACCAATTTCGGAGACTTAGGCTCTCTTTCTCAAGAAGAGCTCAAGTCAGCTCAACATAAACTAGTGTTTGTAACCACTAATTCAGAAATTAACCATTAAATCGTCCAAATAACAAACACCCATAGTCAAATTAGCCCTAAAATATAAGACCCATAAATTATACACACTAGGGTTGAGCCACAATCCTAGCTATGAAGTCTAGCTACTCATATTCAAAGAAGAAAAACAGGAAATAGATGAAGATAAACACATATTAATTAATTGCTAAGCTAAATACAAGGATCAATTGATGGAAAGTAAGTAAAAATGCCCAAAATGGCTAAGAAAAGTCGACCGACGGGTGGAGCTGGTGTATTACAATAGCTGATACCCTAAAAATGGAAAAATAATCTATTTATACTAAGTTCAAAAAATTGGACAAAAATGCCCCTGTGGGGTTAGTGCGAACCGCACAAAATGGACTGCGGTCCACACTAAGCTTTGATCTTCAAAATTGATCTCTATGAACATGGGCTCCGTAGACCGCAAAGAATGGACCGCAGCCACAGAGGCTTCTAGTGCGGTCCGCACAAAGTTGACCGCTGACTGCACATGCTTCAAACTTGAAAAATCATCCTCTTTGAATCTTGGCACCGCGGACCATAGAGAATGGACTGCAGCTGCGTTGCCTACAGTGCAGACCGCACAAAATACTGTGCGACTGCACTGCATTGAAGCCTGAAATTCAACTCTTTGAATCTCCCAATGCGGACCACACAAAGTGGTGTGCGGCCGCACTAGGCCTGTTCCGCCTGAGCTTGCATTTTATTTGGCACTTGTGTAGGTTTCACTACTTTTGAGTCAATCTTTGACATTTTATCACTTTGTTGATCAAACCTGCAATCAAGCACAACTTGACTATTTTGTATGAATATTTGATCAAAGCATAAGCAAAAAGGAGAACAAAATGCGTCAAATCCCTAGTTATCAGTAGCGGGAGTTTGTGCTCCTCCCCTAGCCTGGGAGACAACTGTTGGTATGGTAAATGTGGTGGCCTGTGCCATACTCTCCATGAGGCCCACTAGATGGACCAAAGCATCCTGAAGTACCGAGGTGGCGAAGAACCCCTCTAGGACCTATGCTGGTCCTGCTGGAGCGGTCTGGGATGGAGCCTCCTCATCAAACTCTACCAAAGGATCCGCTGCTGGTATTGGTGCTTGAGCTATTAGATGAGCCTTACCCCTGCTTTGGCCTCTAGCACGACCTCAGTCTCGACCTCTTCCCCTCATTGTTGCTGCCACTGGAGGCTCTGGCTGATGCTTAGCTGAAGATGCAATACGTATTTTTGCCATCTACGAAAGAACAAGAATAGAAGAGGTTGATTAGCACTGAGAGAACAAAATCGCGCGACAAAGAATAATAAAAGTGAAATTGTTCCTAAAATCTGTAGCCTCTAGGAGATAAGTACAGACATCTTTGTACCGATCTTCCAGACTCTACTAATCCTATTCGTGAATCATGAGACCTAGGAAACCTAGTGCTCCGATACCAACTTGTTACAACCCGAAATCCAACCATTAGGACCGTGATGTCGTCTAACATCACACTCTATGCAAGACAACATTAGAGATTTATTAGGAAGCTTATACACTATAAGACTTTACACAAATAATACTACTCAACGAGATCAATCCAAAATATGCGTTAAAAGGTACCGATAACTAGAGTAAGCAAATAACAGGAGCTAACAAAGCTACCAAATAGCTAATACTTTCAACAAGGAGAAACAATGTCAATCAAGTAAAAATTAAGTATGGGACTGCAAGTAAAGCATGTAGCAGTTAAGGCATGAAAAAGACAATATAAGAAAAACGGGAAAGAAATAGGTAAATTGGCGGCGCATAGGTACTCGTCACCTCATCTATACGCCACTCACATGGTTTTATATAGCAACTAAGTCAAGGGTTCCTAATCTCTCGAGTCAAAGTTAGACATGACACTTACCTCGTTCTGCGGGCCAGTCAATGCTCAATTACCGCTTTTCCTCTAGTATCCATCCCCAAATGACTCGTATCTAGCAACAATTAACTCAATAACATCAATCATTGCTAAAGGAACCAACTACAATGCATAAATTTAGATTTCTCAAACTTTTCCCCAAAACGTCAAAAATCGACCCAGGCCCCACTTAGTCAAAACTCGAGGTTCGGACTCACCTCCGAGCCTGGATATAAAATTGATTTTGGAAACTGACCTCAATTCGAGGTCTAAATCCCCTATTTGAAAAAATTCCAAATTCTTCCTAAATCCCTAGTTTTCTACTATGAAAGAACAAAGATCAGGGCTATGAATTCAATGGGTGATGTTAGAAGTCGAAGAAAACGAGTTAAAAGAGTACAAACCTATGAATTGGTGTTGAGTTTTCCCTTAAAAATTACACCTAGGCCGAGCTCTAATGGAGAGTTTATGAAAAATGGATAAAAAATCCATTTTTGAAATGTCTTAAAGTCTGGGAGTCATGCTTTCTTCGCGTTCGTGAAGGGCCTACCGCGATAGTGAAGCAACAACTCAAATAGCCTACGCGTTTGCGAGATACCCCTCCCATTCGCGAAGGATTATACCCACCAGCCTATATGTTCGCGAGCCATGTGCCGTGTTCGCGAAGAGTATTGATCAGTTTCCCTTCCCCCAGGTCCCATGCCTATGCGTTCGTGAGAGGTTGGTCGCGTTTGCGAAGGGTAATGCCCCCATTGCTCCGCATTTGTGACCCATCTTGCGCGTTCGCGAAGAAGAAATTCATCCCGCCCCAGTTTACTCTTCGTGTTCGCAAGAGTTCCTTCGTGAATACGAAGAAGGAAACACGAGATGACAGCTGAAGCCAAAAATCAGGGTTTTCTAGGTCCAAACATCCCGTGGCCTATCCGAACTCATCCGAGCCATCGGGGCTCAAACCAAATATGCACACAAGTCTTAAAACATCATACGAACTTGCTCGCACGATCAATCACCAAATCTAATGAAATTTTCAAGAAAGCTTTAAAACTTCTAACTTCACAACCGGACGTCCGAATCATGTCAAACCAATTCCATTTCTCACCAAATTTCACAGATATGTAATAAATATTATATTGGACGTGTACCGCACTCCAAAACCAAAATACGGACCCGGTATTAACAAGGCCAAACATAAATCAATTCTCAAAACCGTAGATTTTCAGACTTTTAATTTTCATCAAAAATTCATATCTTGAGCTAGGGACCTCGGAATTCGATTCCGGGTATATGCCCAGCTCCTATATTTCATTAGGGACCCACCGGGACCGTCAAAATACGGGTAAGAGTCTGTTTATTCAAAACATTGATCGAAGTCAACCAAAATCAACTTTTAATATTTACATCAACTTTCAACATAAAAGCTTTCCAAAAATACGCTCTGACTGCGCACACAAATCGAGAAGGGCAAAAAATGAGATTTTTAAAACTTAAGAGGGAAGAATCGAGTTCTAAAATATAAGATGACCCTTTGGGTCATCACAAATACATGTGGAAACAAAATTTCCTATATTTTTTGAATGTTGTATATGGTTGGTAATTTTTATTTTATTTTTGATAGCACGACTAAATAGTTAGTTGTTGATAAATAGTATTTTTTTTTTATACATTCCCGTAAAATTCGCATTTCTTGTTTTTTTGCTGCGAAAGTTCAATTTTGAATAACTTGGTTTACTCATATGGACGCATCGAGATCAAGATATCTCTCTCTCAAGAGAAAACAACAAAGAAAAGATACAATTATTTTTATGTAATTTACGGTGAACCTATCTGGCTTCTAATCGAGAAAATTCATAAAATTAAAAAGGTAGACATCCGGAAAAGTTAAGATGATTCAACATCATTATATACATAAAACTACAAATACTTAATATATATAGTATACTTTTTTTGACAAAAGAGGTTCGATTGAACCCTTTCCTCTCAGCTAGCTCTGCCTCTGCTTGTGCGGAAGATTTCTGTGAAGAATTAAAACAATTGTATGTGGTATTCTGTCTCTGTAATTCAAATACGACATTTACTGACTTTTTTTCTCCAATTATGTTTTATTTTTCAGGATTGACCGATATGAGTGAAAATCACATGTAACGTACAACGTTGACTTCCACTTTCGTGTTAGGTTTGTGTAACAAAGTATATTAATAGCCTTTTCGGCCAAGTTCATTTTTGGCCAAAAAAATTTTTTTTTGGGTCAAAAATTGAGGTATTTGGCTAAGCTTCTGTAGGGAAAAAAGTACTTTTGAGGAGAAACAAAAGCAGTTTTGGAGAAACAGAAAAAGTAGGTGCTCTCCAAAAGTACTTTTTTCAGAAGCACTTTTGAGAAAAAAATACACTTAGAAGCAGTTTTTTAAAGTTTGTCAAACACTAATTGCTGCTTAGAACTGCTTTTAAACTAATTAGTCAAACACAAACTGTTTCTCACCAAAAGTACTTTTGGAAAAAGTACTTCTCAAAATAAACTGATTTTTGCAGCTTGACCAAATGAGCTATAAGTGATGAGACTGCATAACTGCTGGTGCATGCATTGTATTCACTGATAGCCACAAACCTATTGTTGTATGTGAAAGTAGACAAAAGAAAAAAAATAAAAAAGAGATAAAATATGATGTAAGCGCTTACATCAACATTCTTGTGATGTAAGCGCTTACCTCAACATTCTTATGATGTAAGCGCTTACATCAATATTCTTATGATGTAAGCGCTTACCTCGGCAAGACATTCAAACGCCTATAATTAGGGGTCTCCATCTTCATTTGTAGAACATCCCAAAACTTCTTCTTTCTCTCTTCAGTTAATAAAGAGCTATTCTTTGTGTGGTCGTGGAGTAGGCGAAAATTATCGAACCATGTAAATTTTGTCCTGTTTTGTCTTATGCAATTTATTGCTCTTCTCTCCTATATATTCTTTCTCTTCTATTATCTTGACACGCTTCCCAATAACTGGTATCAGAGCACAAACATTGCATTTCTAGTAGAATAGTACAATATTGGTGCAGGTAGTATTCACAAGAATAATATGATACTATTGATCATCGTTATTATTCACATAAATTGCTTTTTATGAAAAATGGCATCGGAAGAATGGAAGGTTAAGATTGACAAGTTCAATGGCAAAGATTTTGGATTCTGGAAAATGCAAATAGAGAATTATTTGTACCAGAAAAAATTACACTTATCTCTGACCGAGGTGAAACCGGAGACTATGGCCTAAGAAGATTGGGATATATTAGATCGCCAAGCTCTTGGTGTGATTCGTTTGATGCTAACACGAAATGTGACATTTAATATCATTAACGAGAAAACCACTGCAGGCCTGATGAAGGCATTATCAAATATGTACGAGAAACCATCTGCTTCAAATAAAGTCTATTGCATGCGTCGATTGTTCAACTTAAAGATGACAGAAGGTGGATCAGTCACAGAACATATCAATGAGTTTAATATAATATTAACTCAGTTGAGTTCTATTGATATAACAATTGATGACAAAATTAGGGCATTAATTCTACTATCATCTCTTCCGGAGAGTTGGTCTACAACAGTAACTGCAATTAGCAATTCATCAGGATGTACCAAACTCAAACTGAGTGATATTCGAGACTTGGTTCTAAGCGAAGATATTCGCCGAAGAGAATCACGTGATTCCCAAGATCTGCTTTTAGTACCGAAAGTATGGGGAGAATCTAGCAAAGAGGAAAGAGTCATGGTTGTGGTAGATTAAAGTCAAGGAGAATAGGACAATCCAAAAATCGCAAGGACATTTCTTGTTGGAATTACGATAAAAAGGGTCACTACAGTAGCCAGTATAGAGAACCAAAGAAGAAGGAAGAAAATTCAGCAAATATAATTGCTGAACAACTCGGTGATGCACTAATCTGTTGTGCAAACAGTTCATCCGAATCTTGGATTCTGGACTCAGGTGCATCCTTTCACTCTACATCATGCAAAAAATTATTGCATAATTATATTGCTGGAAAATTTGGGAAAGTTTATCTAGCAGATGGCAAACCTCTCGGCATTGCCATAAAATGTGAAGTTCATATAAAGACTTCACAAGGTACGCTATGAAAATTTCAAAGTGTACGATATGTTCTTGGACTTAAGAAAAATCAGATATCTATGGGTCAGATTGACAGTGAAGGATATACAACAACATTCGACAATGGATCGTGGAAGATAACCAAAGGGAATTTGGTTGTAGCACGAGGATTCAAAAGGGAAACACTATATACAACTGCAATAAAGAGAGATACTATAGCAACAATTGATCATAGTCGTGATACAATATTGTGGCAACGGAGGCTCGGGCATATGAGTGAGAAAGGAATGAAGATTTTGGCATCCAAAGAAAAGTTGTCAAACCTAAAATATGTTGAATTAGGTTTGTGCGAAGATTGCATTTATGGGAAACAAAAGAGAGTTAGTTTCTCAAAGGTGAAAAGGACGCCAAAGAAAGAGAAGCTTGAACTAGTGCATACAGATGTGTGGGGACCAGCTCCTGTAACTTCTCTAGGAGGCTCACGCTATTAAGTCACCTTCATTAATGATTCCACAAGAAAGGTATGGATTTATGTTCTGAAAAATACATCTGATGTGTTTGTTACCTTTAACAGATGAAAAGCTGAAGTTGAACATCAGACAAATCTAAATTCAAAATGTCTGAAGTGTGACAATAGAGGAGAGTATGATAGCCAAGAGTTCAAAACATTATGCTCAGAGAATGGGATCAGAATGATCAAGATAGTTCCCGGAACAACTGAAAAAAATAGCATTGTTGATAGGATGAACCGAACCCTGAATGAACGAGCGAGAAGTATGAGAATACATTCTGGATTGCCGAAGTATTTTTGGGCCGAGGCTGTTGAAACGACAACTTACCTCATAAATATGGGACCCTCTGTACCGCTGAATTTTAAAATTTCTAAGGAGGTATATGGACAGGAAATGAGGTAACTCTCTCACATATGAATTTTTTTGGTTATGTTGCTTATGTGCATGTAAACTCTAATGATAGAGATAAGCTTGATCCTAAAGACAAGAAAAGTTTCTTTATTGGCTATGGTGATGATAATTTTGGTTATCGATTTTTGGATGATCAGAATAGAAAGATACTAAGACACAGGAATGTCACATTTAATGAAAATATGATGTACAAGGACAAGATTGAAATAGAACCAACCAACACCAACAAACAGACAATGTTTGAAACAGTTGAGTTAGAAGAAATCTCAGAAAATGAAGTGACTAGAGGGATTACAAGTGATTCTCAAATTGAAGATGACGAACCAGAAGCCGAATTTGAAAAAGAACTAGAAGCCGAACCTGGATCAAAAATAGAACTAGAACCAGAGATAGAATCAATGCAAAACCAAATATGGATTCATAACCTGAATCAAATTCGAATTCTGTTACTCATGAACCTATATTGAGGAGATCTAAAAGAGTCACGAATCCTCCAGATAGGTTAACTCTCTCTCTTCACTATTTACTTCTAACTGTTGCTAGAGAACCAAAGCACTCTATTGAAGCAATGCAGGTGATAGAATTTGATAAGTGGAAGCTAGCCATGAAAGAAGAGATGAATTCTCTTCAAAAGAATAAAATATGGACACTTACAGAGAACTGGAGCATTCTGTTGAAGTAATGCAGGTGATAGAATTTGATAAGTGGAAGCTATCCATGAAAGAAGAGATGAATTCTCTTCAAAAGAATAAAACATGGATACTTACGAAGTTACCAAAAGGAAAGAAGGCATTGTAGAAAAAGTGGGTGTACAGAGTCAAGGAAGAGCATGATGGTAAGAAGAGATACAAAGAACGATTAGTAGTAAAAGGCTTTCAGCAGAAGGAAGGAATTGAATACACCGAGATCTTTCCTCCTATAGTCAAATTAACTACTATCAGGTTGGTGCTAAGTATCGTAGCTGCAAAATTTTTGCATTTGGAGCATCTAGATGTTAAAACTCCTTTCTTGCATGGTGACCATGAAGAAAACATATACATGAAGCAACCTGAAGGTTTTCAAGTTTCTTGGAAAAAAAAACCTTGTGTGTAAGTTGAAGAAGAGTTTGTATGGTTTGAAACAAGCTCCCCGACAATGGTATATGAAATTTGATGGATTCATTCATAAAAATGGTTTCACACGATGTGAGATGGACCATTGCAGTTATATAGAAAATCTTGATGAATCCTATATTATTTTACTGTTGTACGTTGATGATATGCTAATTGCAGGATCTAGCATAAATAAGATCAGTTTGGTTAAGCAACAACTGGCAGAGGAGTTTGAAATGAAAGACTTAGGACCAGCTAAGCAAATGCTTGGGATGAGGATTAGCAGAAACATGTCGGAAGGAACCTTAAAGTTGTCTCAAAAAAAGTACATACAGAAGGTACTGAGCAGGTTTAGTATTCATGATGCAAAGACCAGAAGTACTCCATTTGGAAGCCGTCTTAATCTGTCAAAGGACCAATCACCTAAGACAGATGAAAAAAGGAAGTACATGTCTAAAGTTCCGTATGCTTCAGCAGTAGGAAGTCTGATGTACACTATGGTTTGCACTAGACCTGACATAGCCCATGCAGTTGGAATTATCTACACGTTAGATCCAGGAAAGAAGCATTGGGAATGTGTAAAATGGATATTGTGATATCCCAAAGGCACCTCAGGTATGACACTTTGTTTTAAAAGAAGCAATATTATCTTACAAGGTTTTGCTGTTACAAATTTAGGTGGTGATCTGGATAGTCGAAAAAGAACCACGGGCTATGTGTTCACCTTGGGTGGTACTGCTATTAGTTGGATGTCCATACTTCAGAAAAGTATTGCTCTATCTACCACCGAAGCAGAGTACGTGGCAATCACAATTGTGAGCTTTCCAGCGATAACCAAAAGTGCAATTCATTTGCCATGAATCCAGTATTTCATGCAAAATCGAAGCATATACAATTAAGGTATCATCATATCCGAGAGTTGATAAATGAAAGAACTCTTTCCTTGCAGAAGATACCAGGATCAAAGAACCCGTCATACATGTTGACCAAAGTTGTCGGTGTTGACGAACTGAGGTTGTGCGCTGCCTCAGTTAGCCTTCAAGACTGATAGCGTGAAGGCACCACCAGAGAATAACAAAAATTTTTTCTTTCATGATGTAACATAAGTTAGAGGGGGAGATTGATAGGAACAAACCTATTATTGTTTGTGAAAGTAAAAAAAAAGAAAAATATATAAAAAAGAGATAAAATATGATGTAAGTGCTTACATGAACATTCTTGTGATGTAAGCGATTACCCAAGCAGGATGTTCAATCGCCTATAAATAGGGGTCTCCATCTTCATTTCTAGAATATCCCAAAACTTCTTCTTTCTCTCTTCAGTTAATAAAGAGATATTCTTTGTGTGACCATGAAGTAGGTAAAAAATTGCCTTATCAAGTAAATATTGTCTTATTTTGTCTTATGCAATTTATTGCTTTCTCTCCTAAATATTCTTTCCCTTCTATTCTCTTGACACGCTTCCCAACATTCACATGTGGTAAGTAGACTTCAATTAACACTTATAAGTTATGATAGAGATTACATAAACAAAATTATTAAGGGAAGAATTGAAATACAACATAAGCATATGAAGAGTATTGGGAAACCCAAATCATTTAGGCTGCCAATTGTCATATAAAAAATATTCAAGTAACATAACATATCCTTTGATAGCAAAATGTCATCTTTTTACAAATTAAACAAGTCTCTCCATAGACCACTGGTAAACAAGATTGATTGAGTTGTAGAAATAGAGATATAAACCATCTTGCATTATGTTCCAAGTGCACCTCAATTCCTCACACCTTATTCCATCTCTATTCAAGTCAAATAGAAGAAAAGTTCCACTCCTTGGACCAGCAGTCATGTTACATAAAAGATTAGGTACTAATGCTCCAGTATTATTAACTGGAACGATATACCTATGAAGATTTGACTGTTTAAGGCCGATTGTCGGAATGATTATGTCGTTCACTATACAGTCCATGTATAGTGGATCAATCAACTCAGCAATGACATCTACATTGAATGATATAGGTGACATTGTCCAGTTGAAAATTAAATTTTGCTCGAAGTTAAAATAGAGAGATAAACCATCTTGCATTATATTCCAAGTGCACCTTTTATGCCAAATATCACACCTACCTACATCTCTGTAAAATTTAAAAAGAAGAAAGGTTCCATACCTAGGACCAGCAGCCATGTTACATAAAAGAGTTGGTTCTAATCTGCCTGTGGCGATTTCAACAGGATATCTATGAACATTTGATTCTTTAAGGCCAACTTTTGTTTCGATAATATGACCGTTCATTATACAATCAATGTATAATGGATCGATCAGCTCGCTAATGACATCTATATTGAAGAAGTTTGCTGTTGCATAATAGGAAAATTGTGACAGGAAGAAGAGGTAAACTAACATGGGCATTTGCAGTTTGGGTGAAAAAAGCATATTTTCCTTATTGTAGTTGGTATATTTCTTTTGGTGACTCTATGGGTCAACACTTTGGAGTTTAAGTTCTTATATAGGGCCAAAATATAATGAAGAAGAAAATTAATTTGTTAAGATGTTAATTGAGATTAACACAATCATGAGTTAGATAATAGAAGGGGATCGTAAGTCTATCTAATACAATCCTGTTCTAAGCTGCATTAATCTGTATGATAAATATTCCTTACATATGCATATAAATTCAAAGTGTTATAAAATAATGATCGTAAAGTAAATAAATCAACGACAAGTATAGGGAAAGAGATTGATATATTATCAAATTTCAAACTGATGTAAATAATGAATTGAAAACTCCTCTCTTTATAGAAAAAAGAAAGCAGTTGCTAAGTTTTTCAGGAAACAACAGCAAGGCTTTTCTTGAGTTGCTTGCAAGCTATCTGCATTAGTTGCTTGCAACCTGCCTGTTTAATAAGAAGCTGTTGCAGATCATTTCACTAAGTTGCAACCTGCCGGCATCAACTGCTTGTAGATAAAATTCAATGGAGTACTAAATGGATAATCTTATTCAGGAAGGTTATTTACAACAGAGTATTAAATGAACATCCACAATATAATTATTTTCATAACACTCCTCTTGGATGTTCATTAAAAGATATTGTGCCTCATTAAAATCTTATTAGGAAAAATCTAGTGGAAAAAATCCTAGTGAAGGAAAATAGTACACAAATTTAATAATACGCATTTCTAGCTGCCTCATTGAAAATCGTACGAGAAAAAATTCCATGGGAAAAATCTTAGTGAAGGAAAAAGAGTACATCGCGTATTTTATCCCCCCCCCCCCCCCCCCAACCCGATGAAACCTTATTTTAAAATTTGGGTCTCTGCATTCTAATCTTGCATACCATCTTCTCAAAAGTTGAAGTTGGCAAAGATTTATTGAACAAATCTGGCTGAATTTTACTTGAACGGATTTATTGCACAACAATGTCACCATTTTTCTGAAGATCATGTGCGTAGAATAATTTTTGGTGAAATGTGTTTCGTTTATCTCCTTTTATAAATTCTCTCTTCAATTGGGTTATGCATGCAGTATTGGCTTCGTATAAAATTGTGGATTTCTTTTTTATCACATTCCAAACCACATTTTACTCAAATGAAATGAATCACTGATCTCAACCATACACATTCCCTACTTGCTTCTATTATCTCAACATGATTTGAAGAAGTAGCAACAATAAATTGCTTTGTGGAGCGCCATGATATGACAATACATCCACATGTAAACACATACTTGGTTTGAGATCGAGCTTTATGGGGATAAGATAAATAACTCGTTTCTGCATAACCAATAAGATCTGCACTACCTTTGTTAGGATAAAGAAAACTCATATCAAGAGTTCCCTTTAAATATTGCAATATATGCTTAATCGAGATCTAATATCTCAGTGTTGGAGAAGAGCTATATCTTGCTAGTAAATTAATAGAAACTGCTATGTCAGGCCTTTTAGTATTAACAAGATACATAAGTCCACTGATTACACTGAGATAGGATATTTCAGGACCAAGGAGTTTCTTGTCCTCTTTTAGAGGTCGGAATGGATCCTTATTCACTTCAAGTGATCAAACAAATATTATTATACTCAATGGGTGTGCTTTGTCCATAAAAAAATATTTAAGACCCTTTATGTATAGATAGATTGATGGATAAAAGATCCTATCTGCTAAATGTTTAATTTACAGACCAAAATAAAATTTTGTCTTTCCAAGATCTTTCATCTCAAATTCTTTCTTAAGATATTCAATTGCCTTTTGGAGATTTTCTGGAGTTCCGACAAGATTTATGATATCAAGTATAACAAATTCTGATGACATTTTTTTTTATAAAAATACATGGACATATCTTTTATATAATCTTCTTTCAGCAAATATTCAGTGAAGCGATTATACCACACGCGCCCAGATTGCTTTCAATCATACAAAGATTTTGTAATTTGATCGAGCACAACTTTGAATTATACGCTTCAAGCACTTTAAATCCTTCAGGGATTTTTATAGAAATTTAATCAAAAGAGCCATATAGGTTATGACTTGCATTTAAATGGCATGACATCTTCCGGTATCTGAACTGTAGGTTCGATCCTCACAAACTTTTACAATATTGTGCACTATATTGTATCAAATATATCGTCGACGATCGTTTTGTATCAGTTCGCAAGCGGCATAACTTGCTGAGATCTCATCACTTTCTTTATTTTTAGGTACCTGAACTTCTTCTTGAGTTTTATGAAACGTTATGTCGTGGGAACTTCTAGAGCTCATTTCCTCCTCATTATGATTATTATCTCCTATCATTTTTCAAGGATTGTTATCATTGGAACTGGTTGGTCCACCACGCTTCATTCGTATAGTAAACTCTATCCTTCAGGGACTTTAATTCTAATAGGAGCATTTGTAGCTGTAATATGATATTGAATTTTGGATCAACAAATTCTTCTGGCATTTGAATTGAATTTTCTTCTAAGTGAGGATCATATTAATGATAATTCACATAGAATATTTTTCAGCTGTTTATTCCATTCCCCAAATGTTAGAAAAACTAATATATACCCAATTTTTTTGGAAAATATATCTTTGTGTATTGTGATAGAGAAATTAATCATATACCACACATCAAAAGATAGTAAAAATATTTGGTTTCTGATCCTAAACAAATTGTGAGGGGAGGACTTATCATATACTATTGGTTTGATGCATACAAGTGTTACTATATGCAATTTAGAAAATCTTTAACCAACACATGAAGCTTTGTTCTCATAAGCAATGGTTTAGTCATTAATATGAGATATTCATGCTAAACCAACTTGAATATAAACCAACATTAACAAGATGAATTGTTTTGATTTTATAATGAAAAATTATGCTCTTAATTGAGAAAAGCAATTTCAAATCTCAAATTGGAGGTTGACAATAATCACACATGTAACATCTCATATATGCATCTATAAGTGGTTCACATGATAGGTATATGGCCTATATTCACCTTTTATATATTTCAGAATTAGGGGTCTTAGTCCCAACTTTAGTTGGTATAATCAATTTATTATGAGAACAAGCAATACAAGAGAATTCTTGAAGAATCTTCTAGTTCTTCAGTATTCTTATCTGAATTCTCGAACATCTCATTTAAAAATGGAAAATGAAAACTTCAAGTTTATCATGGCATGTGGTATCTTTAGTAAACTTCTAATTTACTATAGCACAAACTTTTGCATTAGTAAACTTCTAATTTACTGTGACTACATTTATATCAGTAAATATTTGATTTACTGTTGCTGCTTTTGCATTAGTATACTTCTGGTTTACTGTGATACATGATATAGTACAAATTAATGTCACGGCCCAATCCCCACCTGGTCGTGACGCTGCCTCTCGTGAAGACAAGGCCAGCCAACATAATATTAACACTTTCTTTTTAGCAGTCTTTAACATGAATAAGTCCAAAGGACGTATAATATAACCATCAATGCAAAATAATAGTGATAAACAGGGATACCATCCCAAATCCAGACCGAAATCGGGATGCCACAAGTCATAAGCTACTACAGAGTTTAAATGAGATACTACAACTCTATATCTAGAAACATAGTCCGAAGATAAATGAAATAGAGAAGATAAAGAAGAAACGGGGTTGTGGACGTCGACAACTACCTCGTCTCTCCGGGTACGCTGGTCTGAAAGGAAATCAACGCTCAGGAATGAACTCTGCTATGCATGTATCTGCACACATGGTGCAGAGAGTAATATGAGTACTCCGAACCAGTGGGTAATAAAAATAAATAACGACTAAGAACATAAAATCCCATAAAGGCACAAGTAATGCTATATCAAGCGGTAAAATCAGAATAACAGTAAAACCTGTGAAATATAGCAAGAAATTCTCTTTGAAAACAGTTAAAACAATTATTCTCAATCAGTAAGAAATGCTCAGAAACCTGTCCCTCGAGGGCAATATCAAAATCTCAGCTCAGTGCCAACCCCGCAGACTTAGTATCAATCACTTAGTAGAACAGCAGCCCCTCGGGCTCACTCTCAATCATATGGGTACATGCGCTCATTGTGGGTGTGCAGACTCCAGAGGGGCTCCTATAGCCCAATCACTATCAATAAGGCCTGAAAGCCTGGACAATATCAATACGAGGCCTGAAAGCCTCATCACATAACCTTTGAGGCCTGAAAGCCTTCTCACAAATCATTTGAGGCCTGAAAGCCTCCTCACCAATCATTCGAGGCTTGAAAGCCTCCTCACATCACTTATCATGCCCTCAATATATGGGCCTCAGCCTCAGTCAGTCCAAAAATTGTCAAAAGCCCCTCAGGCATCAGTAAAACAATAATACTCAGCTCAAACAATAGTTTAAATATCAGTTAAAACTCCAAGTTTGAGTAAAATATAGTTGAGTTCATGAATCAGTGTAAATCACATGGACTGAGTTCAAATAATATTTCAAATAGTGAGGGAACACTGTGATGATAGTTCATAAAGAGTTCAAACAGTTGGCATAAGCCCAAAATATGGACACAAGCCCCAAAGCTGTCAGCAAGGCAGGTCCGCTATAAAGCCTACCGGCCAGAAAGTCCTTAAGAACGAGAAAGCCCGGAGAGCCCCGAAGTCCCACGGGTATCATAGAATTACGAATTTGTTGATTCTCGGATACGAAGGTATCAAATGGGCTATATCAATCATAACGAAAATAACAAGTCATAACTAATACGCGATAATATATTATCCGGACTGGACCAAATCACAGTTCCCAATATTAAATGACCCCGCGCTCTTCATTGAACGCGTGTCTCGTCTTAACACAGCACCAAGTTGTGTAAATCCGGAGTCTCAAGCCCTCGGGACATCATTTAAAGTCATTACTCACCTCTAGTCGGCCGAAAGTCTAGCTCGCTAAGCTTTTTCCCCTCCAATCGACCTCCCCGCACGTCGAATCTGATCAAAACCATAAGGAATACATTACAATAGGCTAATGAATCATAATCCACTCGAAAAGACTCGAAAAATATCAAAATCACGAAGTTGGCAAATTCCGAACCTCATGCCCACTTTTTGAAAAATTACAAAATTCACATCTCCGGATTCCTCGTATCACCACGATCCTATACATATCCAATTTACCCAAAACGGAGACTAAATGCCGCCCTCAAATCCAAAATTTTCATTTCAAAAACCAAGCCTAGTTCTTCCAAATTTTAACCAAGTTTCCAAGAATTAAATGTTGATTCTTCAATAAAATGATGTTTCTAGGCCATAGGACTTACCTCCAATTAATTCCCAATCAAAAATCTCTAAAGCCCCGTCAAAAGCTCTCAAGCTCGCTCAACAATGGTGGTAAAATGCATAACCTTCGCGGATAAAAAATAATATTTTAAACCTTTCTGCCTAGGTGGATTTTGGCTTCTGCTGTCCCACTTCCGCTTCTGCGGCCAAATTTTGCTTTTGCGGATTCCCATAACTGCTGCTGCGGTGATTTTTCCGCTTATGCGGACCCACTTATGCGGTTGACTTTCCGCTTCTGTGGACACTGCTAGACCTCACCCCTTTTCGCACCTGTGATGCCTCTTTTGCTTCCGCGCAACCGCATCTGCGATCTCCTTTCCGCAGATGCGGAAACACCTACTACAACAAAAAACCTGCAATTTCCAACTTCAAATTCCTTCCGTTAGCCACCCGAAATCACCCCGAGGCCCCCGGGACCTCCACCAAAAGCACAAACACATCCTAAAACCTAATTTAAACTTGTTCCAATCGTCAAAACATATCAAACATTGCTAAAACCATTAAATCTCATCGGATTAAAGCCTAAGTTTCTTAAAAACTTTCGAAATACGCATTCTATCAAATACTCGAACAAAACATCTCCGAATGACCTGAAAATTTTCACACACATCCAAAATTACCTAACGGAGCTACTGCAACTCTTGAAATTCCATTCCGACCCTCGGATCAAAATCTCACCTACCAACTGGAATTTGCCAAAATACTAACTTCGCCAATTCAAGCCTAATTTTACACCGGACCTCCAAAACCAATTTCGATCGCACTCTTGAGTCACAACTTATCCCCCTAAGCTAATCGAATCACCAGAAATTACATCCGAGCCCTCTAACTAAATAGTCAACTTTCGGTTGACTTTTCCAAAACAATCTTTCCTTAAGGAGACTAAGTGTCTCATTTCCATCTAAAACCAATCCAATTCAACTCGATCACCTCAAATACCGATAATTAAGCATAGATAAATGTAATATGGGGGAAACGGGGCAGTAACTCACGTAACGACGGGCCGGGTCATCACAATTAAAGAATAAGCAGGGTAACTTCTCATATACATATTATTTTACCCGCTATGATTGTGAAAACATGAAGATTTTCAATCATCCAATCATTTGTAGGCTTACGATGCTAGCCATACGTTAAACTTAAGGTTTACTACAACATATGTTTTGACCATAGTCATATAATATGAATGACATATTTATATACAAGCTCTTCGAGTGCCTTCATTTATTATCCACAATCTTATATTTATCAAACACTACAGGTGTCATGTATCTTCTAGACAAACAGTTAGTTTTTCAGGAGCTTTTGATAAATCTTGTACTACTAAATATTGGTTAGACGACACTTCTGGTATCATGAGAGAAAATCATAAAAAAAAATGAACAATAGAACAATACTAAAGTTTTAAATGTAAAAAGTTAAGAATTTCAGTGTTTTTACCACCAATTTTGACAAATACTCTTTCGGGGAGAAACGTCATTAATATCTAAATATTTTATACCAAATAGGTAACCATATAGTCATTGCATCCTTCAGGGAAAGAAAAATGAGTTGTTATTTCCTTTAGGGAACTCGATAATTAACCATAATATATCAATGTAGTTGTAGTAAAAAATATTCTACAAGAATACTTTTGCCTTGGAATGATATTTAATAAAATTTTCCAAGATATTTTACATATAACAAGTACGTGCAACAATGATCTTTATGCCACAAAAATAAGATTTATATCTTTTGATATTCTGCCTCTTCAGGAGGTGAGTTGTGGTATTTCTTCATTCACTCCATGGAATGAAAATGTGCTTCAAAAATAACTTTGAATAGCTTATTATTTTGTTAAAGCACAGAAAGACACGATTTCATAATACTTTCGTACTTTAAGAGAAAAGTTCAATTGTGTTACTTCTTCATGAGCAAATTTAAAATACGAAAAATTGTGTATATATTCTCTCAATCATATTACCTCTTCTAGAGGTGAATTATAATATATTAACGTCAAGAGCACATTCATATTTACGAGTTTTATTAATATTATCACATTCACTTAAGAGAATGAATTAATATTTAAAAAAAGTTATCATCATTGAGTGAATGGAACATAATTATCTTGAATGTGCATTAACCACGTCACATATTGATGCTTTGAACCTTTTTTAAGATATTTGTTAAATCGAGGCATGTATGTAATATGGAGAATTTTTCTCTAACTTATCTTCAATTTAACCATAACATTCCGAAATTATCACTTCTAGTGGTCATAGATCTATATCACTTTCAGTGATTAATAAAATTTAGTTACAATGAGATATACGAAGCATTGCCACTTCTAGCAAACCATAAAATTAAGCCACAACGAGACTTAAGAAATATTGAAACTACAGATGGCTATATATTTCTTACAGACTCTGCTGGAGTTTAAGTGAATCTAACAACGTTATCCACTTTGTAACTGTAACGACCCGACCGGTCGTTTTAGAAAATCACGCCCCAATCCCTAATTTAACTGTTCCCCTAAGTTCATTTATGCTATTGTGGTTTGCCGGGAGAGTCGGTTCTGAAATTTGGAGCATTTTGGGACACTTAGTCCCTAAATGAGAACTTTTAAGCTAGAAAATAGCCCGTAGCAGGAACAGTGTTAAGACGATCTCGGAACGGAAATCCGATGGTTCCATTAGCTCCGTTAGGTGATTTCAAGGTTGGGAGCGCATTCGGAATGTATTTTGGAGGTCCGTAGCTCAATTAGGCTTGAAATGCCGAAGTATGAAATTTTGGCGAATCCGAACGTTAGGTGAGATTTTGATCCGGGGGTCGGAATGGAATTCCGACAATTTCTGTAGCTTCGTTATGTGATTTTGGATATGTCCGCAAATTTTCAGGTCATTCGGACGTCGTTTGGTCGGGTTTTTGATTGAATGTTAGTTTCGAAAGTTTTGAAGAAACTTAGGCTTGAATCCGTGTGTAATTGGTGATTTTGATGTTTAGGATGGTGTTTTTATGATTGGAACAAGTTCGTATCATGTTTTGGAGTATGTTGGTGGTTTTCGTTGGGGTCCGGGGGCCTCGGGACGATTTCGGATGCCTAACGGGTCATTTTTGAAAGTTTTTGGACTGCTATTCTGGTATCTGGTATTGTTCTTCGCGTTCGCGAGGGTCCTATCGCGTTCGCGAAGAAGAATTTGGCCTCTAAGACTTTGTTCTTCGCGTTCGCGATGAAGGCATCGCGTTCGCGAAGAAGGATTTTCCATCAGAGGCTTTGTTCTTCGCGTTCGCGAAGAGTCCCTCGCGTTCGCGAAGAAGGATTTTCTGTCGCACAGGTCCTACTTCGGAAGCTCATATCTTTTTATCTACAAGGAATTTTGAGGTGATTCAAACACGAAAGTTGTAGCTCTTTGAATCTAGTTTTCAGAAACATATTATAATAGTCATTTGGAGTTGTGTGTAAAAAGTTATGACCATTGCAATAGAGGCTGTCCGAGCAAGTTGGAAAAATGAATTTCTGGGAGTTTGTTCTTCGCGAACGCGAGAGAAGGACCGCGAACGCGAAGAACAAATGCCTGGACAGCAGAATAAAGTTCAAACTTCGTCCCATTTGCCATTTTTGACGATTTGGAGCTCGGGTAAGGCGATTTTTCGGGAGATTTTTGGAGAAATCAAAAGGGTAAGTACTCTTAACTCAATTTTGGTTGTATAGCTCGAATCTATTGCAAGTTTTAGTCTTTAATTTGAGAATTTTTGTTAAAAATGGTAGAAAACCCTCTTGGATAAAATCAAGGATTTGATGGGCCATTTGTGGTCCGATTTGGGTGTTCTTGGTATGGTTAGACTCGTGTTGAGATAAGGAATCCGAAAATGTAACTTTCGTAATTTTTTGAGAAGCGTACCGAAAGTCGGGTTTTGGCAACTTGTGGGTTTTGGTGAATTTTGAGTTATTTTGATTGGATAATGCCCAATTGGCCTATTTTGACGTGATTCTATTGATTTTATCAGATACTACACTTGTGGAGGCCGACATTCGTGGCAAGAGGGTTATTACTTAGCGGTTTTGTACCGGAATTGAGGTAAGTGGCTTGTCTAACCTCGTGTGGGGGAACTTTCACCCCTAGGATATTATGTGATAGTTTAAATGCCTTGTACGCGAGGTGACGGGCGTGTACATGCGCTGGTTGTTGTAACACACACTTTACTTGAATTGTCCGATTAGTGATATTTCTGCTCTTAGCTGATAAAAGCGTTACCATTACCCGGTATTACTTAGAAAAGCATGATTAGCGGGGATTCAACATGTTTAATTGCCTAGTTGATTTACTTGAACTCTTGATAAATTGTTGGCACTAATTTCGGTGAAGTTGGAAATTAACATATTATATTCTCTCTGTGTGTTTTCTTTATTTGATGTGTTGGTGGACTGCGGGTTCAATTCCCGGAGATCCCAGGGCTGTGGGTTCGATTCCCGGAGACCCGGAGTGATATTGTTTGTGGACTGCGGGTTCGATTCCCGGAGATCCTGAGATTATTGAAATGTGGACTACGGGTTCGATTCCCGAGATCCTGAGATTATTGAAATGTGGACTACGGGTTCGATTCCCGAGATCCTGAGATTATTGAAATGTGGACTACGGGTTCGATTCCCGAGATCCTGAGATTATTGAAATGAGGACTACGGGTTCGATTCCCGAGATCCTGACTTATTGGTAGGGACTGCGGGTTCGATTCCCGGAGATCCTGAGTTATTGAGATATTATTGAGACATGGGCCGCGGGTTCGATTCCCGGAGACCCAGAGGTACTGAGAATGGGACTGTGGGTTCAATTCCCACAGATCCTGGATTCGTTTATTTGAGTTGGTTATTTGTTGTTAGCTTGATTGTAGAGAATTGCAGTAATCATCATAATGTTGTTATTTCGGAAATTATTATCATTTAAACTGTTTATTTTGTTATCATCATTATATTATTGTTTTCTCAGTAGGGCCCTGACCTACCTCGTCACTACTCCATCGAGGTTAGGCTTGGCACTTACCGAGTACCGCCGTGGTGTACTCATGCTACTCTTCTGCACACTTTTGTTGTGCAGATCCAGGTACATCAGAGCAGGCTCGTGCTAGGTGATTTCCGCAGCTTTTCTGGAGACCTCGAGGTATGATCTGCTACGTCCGCAGATCCGGAGGCTTTCCTTCTATTCTAGTAGTACTAGTTGACATTTTTCTTCATTTCGTTGTTAGATACTCTTTACACATAGAGCCACGGTTGTATTTTCTCGTTTTAGTCTGTGTTACCGTGGGGTTCCGGATCTTGGTAGTGTTTTATTCATTGTGTGATGGATGTATGTGCCAAGCGGCACGGATTACATATCTTTTATGCTATTTTTCCGTTGTTTCTTATTTAAGTATTTATAACTTGTATATTCCGCAACGTGTTAGGCTTACCTAGTCCTGGGGACTAGGTGCCATCACGACATGTTCACAACTGGTGAACTAGGGTCGTGACAAGTTGGTATCAGAGCTCTAGGTTCATAGGAGTCACGGGACACAGACCGGTTACTTAGAGTCTCGCTGATCGATACGGAGACGTCTGTATTTATCTACGAGGGGCTATGTAACCGTTTAGGAAACTCTTCATTTCTTTTGGATTCCTTGTCGTGCGACATTTTTGGCATCAAAAATCTAAACTACTGCTTTCTATTCTCTCACAGATGGTGAGGACACGAGCTAACCGCGATGATCAGGTACCCGCGCCCCCTGTTGCTGCCGTCAGAGGCCGGGGTCGAGGTAGAGGACGAGGACGCGCCCGAGGTGCAGCCACGACACCCGCGCGCGCTGCCGCTGAGGTACCACAGGTAGACCAGGTTGGAGCGCAGGCACCTGGTACACCGACTACAGCTACCACTACTCCAGCACTCCAGGAGACCCTGGCTCAGTTCATGAGCATGTATACCACTTTAGCCCAGGCAGGACTGCTTCCTCTTGTTGCAGCTACATCTCAGGCCGGGGGAGGGGCCCAGACTTCCGTAGCCGTTACACCGGAGCAGCGTGTGCCAGTGGGACATGTTCCAGATGTTTTGGTTATGCCTCCTGCCGCCCCAGCACAACCAGGAGGTGGACCAGCTGCCTCTGAGGACGAGCAACGTAGATTGGAGAGGTTCAAGAAATATGACCCTCCAGTGTTTAGTGGTCTGGTTTCAGATTATGCATTGGGTTTTCTGGAGGAGTGTCATCGTATTCTTCGTACTATGGGGATTGTAGAGACCAGCGGGGTTTCCTTCACTGCTTTTCAATTTTATGGGGCCGCTTATGATTGGTGGCGCACGTATGAGTTGGATAGTCCGAAGGAGTCTACTTCATTGACCTGGACGTAGTTTTCAGATCTATTTTTGAGGGAGTTTGTTCCCCAGAGCCTTAGGGATTCTTCGCGCTCGGAGTTTGAGCGGTTGCGACAGGGCTCCATGTCAGTATCGGAGTATGCCATCAGTTTCACCCGTCTGGCCAAGCATGCACCGGCCTTGGTAGCCACGGTTCGGGAGAGAGTGCGGAGATTTATTGAGGGCCTGATTCCGCCTATCCGATCCAGCATGGCCAGAGAGTTGGAGACAGATAT
Organism: Nicotiana noctiflora; assembly: GCA_032618575.1. Taxonomy (NCBI): domain Eukaryota; kingdom Viridiplantae; phylum Streptophyta; class Magnoliopsida; order Solanales; family Solanaceae; genus Nicotiana; species Nicotiana noctiflora. The sequence continues at coordinate 123,381 of JASVEL010007389.1, forward strand.
ATCTTATCAGCAGGCAGTTAGCATTGCCAGGAGGATCGAGAGTATGCTCCCTAGAGAGCGGAGAGAAAGAGAGGCCAAAAGGTCTCGTGAGTCGGGCCATTTCTCCGGTGCCCGCACTTTATTAGCCGGTCGTTTTGGCAGGGGTTATTCCGGCAGGCCAGTTCACTCAGTATTGCCCGCAGCCGGTAGTACTCCAGGTCTTCCAGCACCTCAGGAGCCTTATTATGCTCCCCCGGTTTCCAGTGCACCTCCTGCGCGGGGTCCTTCCAGGGGTCAGACTAGTGGGGGTGAGGCCGGTCAGTCACAGCCACCGCGTCCTCCCGGAGCTTGTTTTGAGTGCGGGGATACTCGCCACCTGGTTAGGGAGTGCCCCAGGCGCAGGAGAGGAGCCCCTCACCAGTCTTCGCAGCATCAGCGTGGCTCTCAGGGTCAGCAGGCTATCATTCCGGCTCCAGCTGCTATTCCACCTGCCCAGCCAGCCAGGGGCGGGGGTCAGGGTTCTAGAGGCCGCCCTCGAGAGGGGGGACAGGCCAGATTCTATGCTATTCCTGATCGCGCTGCGCCTGTTGCATCTGACTCTGTTATCACAGGTATTATTCTGGTTAGTCACAGGGAGGCATCGGTTCTATTCGACCCTGGTTCCACTTTTTCATATGTGTCTTCTTACTTTGCTTCTCATCCGGGTGTGCCTCGGGATTCTTTGAGTGCCCCCATTTATGTTTCCACTCCGGTGGGTGATTCTTTGGCTGTTGACCGCGTATATCGGTCGTGTTTGATTACCATTTGTGATTGTGAGACCAGAGCGGATCTATTGCTGCTTGGGATGGTCGATTTTGATATTATTCTGGGCATGGACTGGTTGTCGCCCCATTATGCTATTCTTGATTGTCACGCCAAGACCGTGACGCTGGCTATGCCAGGCATTCCACGTATTGAGTGGAGTGGTACTCTAGATCACACCCCTAGCCGTGTTATTTCTTTTCTCAAAGCTCAGCGTATGGTTGAGAAGGGGTGTGCTGCTTATCTAGCCTATGTGCGGGACGTCAGTATTGACACTCCCTCTATTGATTCTGTTCATGTGGTACGTGACTTTGCTGATGTATTTCCAGCTGATCTTCCGGGCATGCCGCCCGACAGAGATATTGACTTTGCTATTGACTTGTTGCCGGGCACTCAGCCCATTTCTATTCCACCGTACCGTATGGCTCCTCCCGAGTTGAAGGAGTTGAAGGATCAATTACAGGAGTTATTGGGCAAGGGTTTTATTCGACCCAGTGTTTCGCCTTGGGGTGCTCCTGTATTATTTGTGAAGAAAAAGGACGGTTCTATGCGTATGTGTATTGACTATCGTCAGCTGAACAAGGTTACAGTGAAGAACCGGTATCCTTTGCCCCGTATTGATGATTTATTTGACCAGCTACAGGGCGCACAGGTGTTTTCGAAGATTGATTTGCGCTCTGGGTATCACCAGCTGAAGATTCGGGAGCCAGATATCCCGAAGACTGCCTTCAGGACCCGGTATGGTCACTATGAGTTCCTCGTGATGTCTTTTGGGCTGACTAATGCCCCAGCAGCCTTTATGCATTTGATGCACAGTGTGTTCAGGCCTTATCCGGACTCGTTCGTGATTGTCTTCATTGATGATATTCTAGTATATTCCCGGAGCCGGGAAGAGCACGAGTAGCATTTGAGGATAGTGCTTCAGATTCTGAGGGAGAAGCAGCTTTATGCCAAGTTCTCTAAATGTGAATTTTGGTTGAGTTCGGTGGCATTTTTGGGCCACGTGGTGTCGAGTGATGGTATTCGAGTAGATCCGAGGAAGGTGGAGGCCGTGCAGAGTTGGCCCAGACCCTCCTCCGCTACTGAGATTCGCAGTTTCCTTGGTTTGGCGGGCTATTACCGTCGTTTCGTAGAGGGGTTCTCTTCGATTGCAGCATCTATGACTAGATTGACCCAAAAGGGTGCCCCTTTTCAGTGGACAGACGAGTGTGAGGCGAGCTTTCAGAAGCTCAAGACAGCCTTTGACTTCGGCCCCTATATTGATGTTGCCTACAGGTACGGGGTCCTATACCGTATATTGTGATGCCTCACGAGTTGGACTCGGTGCGGTATTGATGCGGGACGGTAGGGTGATTGCCTACGCGTCGAGACAGCTGAAGGTGCATGAGAAGAATTACCCTGTTCATGATTTGGAGCTAGCCGCCATTGTTCACGCCTTGAAGATTTGGCGTCATTACTTATATGGGGTTCCTTGTGAGATCTACACTGATCACCGGAGCTTGCAGCACTTGCTTAAGCAGAAGGACCTGAATATGCGTCAGAGGAGATGGTTGGAACTACCGAAGGACTATGATATTACTATTCTCTATCATCCGGGCAAGGCTAATGTGGTTGCTGATGCCTTGAGTCGTCGAGCAGAGAGTTTGGGGAGTTTGGCATATCTACCAGCTTCGGAGAGGCCTATGGCGATGGATGTTCAGGCTTTGGCCAGGCAGTTGGTTAGACTGGATCTTTCGGAGCCCGGCCGGGTTCTAGCTTGTGTGGTTTCTCGGTCTTCTCTATTTGACCGCATCAGGGAGCGTCAGTTCGACGACCCTCATTTGCTTGTCCTTCAGGATAGAGTTCGGCGTGGTGATGCTCGAGATATTACCATCGGGGATGATGGAGTTATGAGGATGCAGGGGCGTATCTGTGTGCCCAATGTAGATGATCTTCGAGAGCCGGATTCTAGCAGAGGCCCATAGTTCGCGGTATTCCATCCATCCGGGTGCCGCGAAGATGTATCGGGACTTGAAACAGCATTACTGGTGGAGGCGGATGAAGAGGGATATAGTTGATTATGTTTCTAGATGCCTCAACTGCCAGCAGGTGAAGTATGAGCATCAGCGCCCGGGTGGATTGATGCAGCGGATTGAGATTCCAGAGTGGAAATGGGAGCGCATCACCATGGACTTTGTATCTGGGCTTCCACGGACTATTAGGAAGTTTGATTCTATTTGGGTTATTGTGGATCGGCTGACCAAGTCCGCCCATTTTATACCGGTGAGCACTACTTATTCATCGGAGCGACCGGCGGAGATCTATATCAAGGAGATAGTTCGGCTGCATGGTATTCCAGTTTCCATCATTTCAGATAGAGGCACTCAGTTCACTTCACGGTTCTGGAGAGCTGTACAGCAGGAGTTAGGTACTCGGGTGGAGCTGAGCACAACATTTCACCCCCAGACTGATGGGCAGTCCGAGCGCACTATTCAGATTTTGGAGGATATGCTCCGTGCGTGCGTGATTGAGTTTGGAGGTTCATGGGATCACTTCTTGCCACCGGCGGAGTTTGCTTATAACAACAGCTACCAGTCTAGTATTCAGATGGCACCGTATGAGGCCCTATATGGTAGGAGGTGCAGGTCTCCCGTGGGTTGGTTTGAGCCGGGCGAGGCCAGGTTACTAGGTACTGATATGGTTCAGGAGGCTATGGACAAGGTCAAGGTGATTCAGGACAGACTTCGTGCGGCCCAGTCCAGACGGAAGAGTTATGCGGACAAGAAGGTTCGCGATGTGGCTTTTATGGTTGGTGAGCGGGTTCTGCTTCGAGTCTCGCCCATGAAGGGCGTTATGAGGTTTGGGAAGAAAGGAAAGCTGAGCCCTAGATTTATTGGCCCTTTTGAGATTTTGAGGCGTGTTGGGGAGGTTGCTTATGAGTTGGCCTTACCTCCCAGCCTAGCCGGAGTTCACCCCGTATTTCATGTCTCCATGCTCCGGAGATACCATGGTGACCCGTTGCATGTGTTGGATTTCACATCTGTTCAGCTAGACAAGGATCTGTCTTATGTTGAGGAGCCAGTAGCCATTCTAGACAGGCAGGTCAGAAAGCTAAGGTCAAAGAACATCGCTTCGGTAAAGGTTCGGTGGCGGGGCCAGCCGGTCGAGGAGGCGACTTGGGAGACCGAGCAGGATATGCGCAGCCAGTACCCTCATCTTTTCACTACTCCGGGTATGTTTTCTATGCTCGTTCGAGGACGAACGAATCTTTAAGTGTGGGAAGATGTAACGACCCGACCGGTCGTTTTAGAAAATCACGCCCCAATCCCTAATTTAACTGTTCCCCTAAGTTCATTTCTGCTATTGTGGTTTGCGGGGAGAGTCGGTTCTGAAATTTGGAGCATTTTGGGACACTTAGTCCCTAAATGAGAACTTTTAAGCTAGAAAATAGCCCGTAGCAGGAACAGTGTTAAGACGATCTCGGAACGGAAATCCGATGGTTCCATTAGCTCCGTTAGGTGATTTCAAGGTTGGGAGCGCATTCGGAATGTATTTTGGAGGTCCGTAGCTCAATTAGGCTTGAAATGCCGAAGTATGAAATTTTGGCGAATCCGAACGTTAGGTGAGATTTTGATCCGGGGGTCGGAATGGAATTCCGACAATTTCTGTAGCTTCGTTATGTGATTTTGGATATGTCCGCAAATTTTCAGGTCATTCGGACGTCGTTTGGTCGGGTTTTTGATTGAATGTTAGTTTCGAAAGTTTTGAAGAAACTTAGGCTTGAATCCGTGTGTAATTGGTGATTTTGATGTTTAGGATGGTGTTTTTATGATTGGAACAAGTTCGTATCATGTTTTGGAGTATGTTGGTGGTTTTCGTTGGGGTCCGGGGGCCTCGGGACGATTTCGGATGCCTAACGGGTCATTTTTGAAAGTTTTTGGACTGCTGTTCTGGTATCTGGTATTGTTCTTCGCGTTCGCGAGGGTCCTATCGCGTTCGTGAAGAAGAATTTGGCCTCTAAGACTTTGTTCTTCGCGTTCGCGATGAAGGCATCGCGTTCGCGAAGAAGGATTTTCCATCAGAGACTTTGTTCTTCGCGTTCGCGAAGAGTCCCTCGCGTTCGCGAAGAAGGATTTTCTGTCGCACAGGTCCTACTTCGGAAGCTCATATCTTTTTATCTACAAGGAATTTTGAGGTGATTCAAAAACGAAAGTTGTAGCTCTTTGAATCTAGTTTTCAGAAACATATTATAATAGTCATTTGGAGTTGTGTGTAAAAAGTTATGACCATTGCAATAGAGGCTGTCCGAGCAAGTTGGAAAAATGAATTTCTGGGAGTTTGTTCTTCGCGAACGCGAGAGAAGGACCGCGAACGCGAAGAACAAATGCCTGGACAGCAGAATAAAGTTCAAACTTCGTCCCATTTGCCATTTTTGACGATTTGGAGCTCGGGTAAGGCGATTTTTCGGGAGAGTTTTGGAGAAATCAAAAGGGTAAGTACTCTTAACTCAATTTTGGTTGTATAGCTCGAATCTATTGCAAGTTTTAGTCTTTAATTTGAGAATTTTTGTTAAAAATGGTAGAAAACCCTCTTGGATAAAATCAAGGATTTGATGGGCCATTTGTGGTCCGATTTGGGTGTTCTTGGTATGGTTAGACTCGTGTTGAGATAAGGAATCCGAAAATGTAACTTTCGTAATTTTTTGAGAAGCGTACCGAAAGTCGGGTTTTGGCAACTTGTGGGTTTTGGTGAATTTTGAGTTATTTTGATTGGATAATGCCCAATTGGCCTATTTTGACGTGATTCTATTGATTTTATCAGATACTACACTTGTGGAGGCCGACATTCGTGGCAAGAGGGTTATTACTTAGCGGTTTTGTACCGGAATTGAGGTAAGTGGCTTGTCTAACCTCGTGTGGGGGAACTTTCACCCCTAGGATATTATGTGATAGTTTAAATGCCTTGTACGCGAGGTGACAGGCGTGTACATGCGCTGGTTGTTGTAACACACACTTTACTTGAATTGTCTGATTAGTGATATTTCTGTTCTTAGCTGATAAAAGCGTTACCATTACCCGGTATTACTTAGAAAAGCATGATTAGCTGGGATTCAACATGTTTAATTGCCTAGTTGATTTACTTGAACTCTTGATAAATTGTTGGCACTAATTTCGGTGAAGTTGTAATTTAACATATTATATTCTCTCTGTGTGTTTTCTTTATTTGATGTGTTTGTGGACTGCGGGTTCAATTCCCGGAGATCCCAGGGCTGTGGGTTCGATTCCCAGAGACCCGGAGTGATATTGTTTGTGGACTGCGGGTTCGATTCCCGAGATCCTGAGATTATTGAAATGTGGACTACGGGTTCGATTCCCGAGATCCCGAGATTATTGAAATGTGGACTACGGGTTCGATTCCGAGATCCCGAGATTATTGAAATGAGGACTACGGGTTCGATTCCCGAGATCCTGAGATTATTGAAATGAGGACTACGGGTTCGATTCCCGAGATCCCGACTTATTGGTAGGGACTGCGGGTTCGATTCCCGGAGATCCTGAGTTATTGAGATATTATTGAGACATGGGCTGCGGGTTCGATTCCCGGATACCCAGAGGTACTAAGAATGGGACTGTGGGTTCAATTCCCACGGATCCTGGATTTGTTTATTTGAGTTGTTTATTTGTTGTTAGCTTAATTGTAGACAGTTGCAGTAATCATCATAATGTTGTTATTTCGGAAATTATTATCATTTAAACTGTTTATTTTGTTATCATCATTATATTATTGTTTTCTCAGTAGGGCCCTGACCTACCTCGTCACTACTCCATCGAGGTTAGGCTTGGCACTTACCGAGTACCGCCGTGGTGTACTCATGCTACTCTTCTGCACACTTTTGTTGTGCAGATCCAGGTACATCAGGATAGGCTCGTACTAGGTGATTTCGCAGCTTTTTGGGAGACCTCGAGGTATGATCCGCTACGTCCGCGGATCCGGAGGCTTTCCTTCTATTCTGATAGTATTAGTTGACATTTTCCTTCATTTCGTTGTTAGATACTCTTTACACATAGAGCCACAGTTGTATTTTCTCTTTTAGTCTGTGTTACCGTGGGGTTCCGGATCTTGGTAGTGTTTTATTCATTGTGTGATGGATGTATGTGCCAAGCGGCACGGATTACATATCTTTTATGCTATTTTTCCGTTGTTTCTTATTTAAGTATTTATAACTTGTATATTCCGCAACGTGTTAGGCTTACCTAGTCCTGGGGACTGGGTGCCATCACGACATGTTCACAATTGGTGAACTAGGGTCGTGACAGTAACCCTTTACTACGATAATACGGATACAAAATAAATACCAAAATAAGTACTATAAACGTAGCATATAATCAAGCAAGCGATGCTAAGATATAAAATCAAATATAAACAAAAGACTCAAATTACTTTACACAAATTTGGCCACTATGCGTAGGTAATATCCACATATCACTGCCGTAACATGTTGTAAGCCAGTTTGAAATTGGAAATGAAAATCCATGTAATAAGTGGAACAATCTCTTAGATTCATCGTTGTCACCAGCCAGAATTGCAATTGAAGCAAAAGGTAATTAGTAAAAGAAAAAGACAGAATCTTGGGCTTGCTTCTCTGTCAACGATTGGGAAGTGGAAGGGTGAATTTTTCAGGGCAGCGGAGGAGGAGATTAAATATTTCGAGTTCATTACTCAAATAATCCCTGAATTATCTCAAATTATCTGCTAAAATTACTTATCTTTCATTTGTAACAATAAAGTCACTGAACTATATCTATTACACTCAGAAAGTCACTCAATCAAATTTTCCAAATTTTGGATTGCCAAATTTCTATTTTACCCTCTAGATTATAAGCATTCATCTTCTTTTTATTGTTCTTAAACTTTTTAATATTATTATTTTTTCCTTTTAATTTATATTATGGAATTACCTATATAATAAATAAATATTATCTATAAATTAAAAAAATAAAAAGTATTTAAGAATATATAATGTTGGAATAATAAAATAATGAGCATAGTAAAAAAAAATTAATTAGAATAATTTGTTAGTAATAATAATTTTAGTATTAATATATATATATATATATATATATATATATATATATATATATATATATATATATATATATATATATATATATATATATATATATATATATATATATATATATATATATATATATATATATATATATATATATATATATATATATATATATATATATATATATATATATATATATATATATATATATATATATATATATATATATATATATATATATATATATATATATATATATATATATATATATATATATATATATATATATATATATATATATATATATATATATATATATCGTGCACGACTTAACATAACATATTTTACCATATACCAATGACGGATGCACATAGGAAGTTGTGGGTCTTAAACACCCATTAACTTTGACCATATTAATATATTTATATAGGAAATTGTACAAATATTAGATAAATATTGAGTGAGCACCAACAAATAAATTTATTTTTCCTCTCCTTTTGAAGTTTTTATCGGCGAGCACCCATAACTTTAAAATTCTGGATCCGCCACTATCCTATACAGATAGTCCCCCTTCTTTCTGGAGGATGGCACTGCTCGCAATGACCGTCTGGCGAAAACGCTGCAGGCACCAAGCGTGACATAACTTGTGTCGTCGAAAAGTTGGTAGAAATATAATAATATAATTGAGTATAATTTCAAGAATATATAATATATATTGTAAAAATACCCTTATCTGAATAATTATTTTTATATTACGTGCATGGAATATATATTATGCAACCTTTATTTTCTTTCATTCTAAATTTTCTAAATAAATTTTTGAATTTTTGTTGTTAATACTATAATTATTATTACTAACAAATTATTCTAATTAATTTTTCTACCATGCCCGGCATTATATATACTCAAATACTTTAATATATTAATAATATTTATTTATTATATAGTTAAATCCATAATATAAATTTAAAAAGTAAAAAATTAGAGTATTAAAAAGTTTTTAAAAAAACAAGATAATTGTTTATAATCTAGAGGGTATAATAGATATTAGGCAATATAAAATTTAAAAAATCTACTTGAGTGACCTTCTGAGTGCAATAGGCATAATTTAGTGACTTTGTTGTTACAAATGAAAGATAAGTAACTTTAGGAGATACTTTAAAATAGTTCAGTGACCATTTGAGTAATGAACTCTAAAAATTTTCAAGCACCGATTAGTATGAATCCGCCACCGGATACAACATAGGAGAATAGCCCCATTATTGACTTTGATTTTCTTTGCTTTATCATTTTGAGTTTCAGACAACACTGAAATAGAAATTAATTATCGAAATAAGTGCTCAAGATAGTAGAGTTTCGTGCTGATAACGTGTTATAAAATAATAACTGAAAAGTACATAAATCAACAACAAGTATAGAGAGAGAGATTGATATATTATCCAACTTCAAACTGATGCAAATAATAAACTGCAAAACTCCTCTATTTATAAAAGAAAGGAAGCAACTGTGAAGCTTTTCAGGAAGTAGTTGCAAGATTTTTCTTGAGTTGCTTGTAAGCTATCTGCATGAACTGCTTGCAAGTTACAACCTATCTATTTTATAAGAAGCTACTACAAATCATTTCATTGAGTTTCTTGAAACATACCTGCATTATCTGCTTGCAGATAAATTTCAACAAAGTACTAAATAAATAATCTTCTTCGAAGAAATTGTTAAAGTAATAAATGAACATTCACATATAATTACTTTGATAACACAAAGTACATTTTTTTATAATTAAATCAAAAAGTCACGATATGTTATACCATATAATCATTTTGTATGAAAGTTACATAATAGAAATAATAGTTGACCCGCCATATCTAAGCAGGACATAAAGGAAATAATCCGATCAATTATGAGGGTCAGCGTCCATGAAAATGAAAATTAAACAAGATAAAAATAAAAGTAGAATAAAAGAAAAGACACTCTTCTTTGTCATTATATGCGTCACATAAACAAGAATTATCTTGTTTATGTAGAATTCCTTTTTGTCCTTGTCACACACAGTAAACCACTCCTAACAAAAAAACCATTCTCCTTAGAACTTGGGTGGAAGATACTTGTAATGACTCAACTACTACTACAAATTAGGCCAAAATCAACTGCGGCCGATAAATAGATTTCGATTGATCAAGAAATCGTCCGAAAAATCACTAATTTTGGTCTGTTTATCAAAATACTTTATTTTTTATTTACGAAATCGACCAACTTTGATTGATTTTTCATCGTAAAAATACTGAAAATTATTTTTGCATTCCGCAAAATTTATTTTTCAAGAAATCGTCCAATTTGATAGGTGTTTCTTTAAATTAAATTAAAATTAATATTCAAAAAAACGACCGAAATCGGTTGGTTATTTCGATTAGTCATTTTAAAAAACCAACCAATTTCAGTCGATAATTGTTTTTATGGAACCAACCGAATCGATAGGTTATTTTTGCGCAAAAATACAATTAAAAAGTATAAATAAAATAAAATATAGTCTTAAACTAAAATGCATCAACGGTGTTGGATTTACCGACCACACGATTAGCGATGATAATGAATTAGTCGGTTTTCGGTCTATTTTTACCAATTACCAAACAATATTTGTGGTTTTTTCCTTTTTACAGTAGTGAAAGTAATCTTTTCGTTGTGACAATCGGCGTAAACCAACTATTAAGATATACATTTGGTATTTGTTCAATTATATATAAAGTTCAAACCAAATTACAGGCCGCAAGACTGCAACATTTGGTGCATACTTCGCATTTGCCTGTGATAATTAGACTCTTATAAAAGAAAAAAGAAAAACACAAGAATGGTGTGATATTACAAAGATCATATTTGATAACAAAATTTTATTAAAGCATATAAAAAAGAATAGGGAACCCCAACAGATTTAGGTGGCCTTATGAGGCAAATATTCAACAGCCTTGACATCCAAATTATTGGATGACATTGACCAATTGAAAATTAGATTCTGTTGCCAGTCGAAGAAGAGATATAAACCATCTTGCATTAAATTCCAAGTGCACCTTTTCTTCTGAATATCACACCTAGGTGCATCTCTATAAAATTTAAAAAGAAGGAAAGTTCCATATCTAGGGCCAGCAGTCATGTTACATAAAAGTGTTGGTTCTAATTGACCTGTCGCAATTTCAACAAGATATCTGTGAACCCCCGATTGTCTAAGTTCAACTCTTCCTTCCCTAATATTACCGTTCATTACACAATCCACCATTAATGGATCGATTAACTCGCTAATGATGTCTACATTGAAGTTATTTGCTCTTGCATCAAATGAGAATGATGATAACAAAAAGAGGAAAATTAAAATTGAAGAGCAAGGCATATTGTCCTTTGCCTCGTTGGTTGGTGATTTTGTTTTTACAAATTATTGCTTTAAATACACTCAAATATAAATAACAACAAACCTTTATTTGTTAACTTCTTAAACACAATCAAGAGTTAGATGGTAGAAAATGGAAATCTTATTAAAAACACTTCATTCTTATAGGCATGTAATTATGTTAATAACAAAATATCATATTCATATATGTTAATCATTTAATTAGTTACATCTTATAGACAAAAACTAATTTTGCAATATTATAATAAATATATGCACAAGTATGGTTGCTCCTTAAAAGACTCTGGGTAAGTACACGTTGTCAAGTGGGTTAAAAAGAGAATGTTTTGCTGAGTATTTTTAGTGGGAAAGATAAATACTGCTCCATATTTATTTTTATTAATAATGGTGTTTGGGTTAGCTCCCTCCCCCCATGAGATTTCTTAACCCATTTCATTAACTATTAAGTCATTTCCTTAACCAGAGGCGCATTCAGAATTTGGTGGTTAAGAGTGCCACTTTCTAATGCAAACCTACCATTGGTAAATGAGATTGAATTCGTGGTGGTTTGATCTATTTTGAACTAATTGGATTCGGTCTGAACTATTTTGAATTAATTTGGCTCGATTTACAAGATTTTTTATGCATAAATAATTATAGGGAAAATTTTACTCTAGAACAATTGAGCTTCATGCATTTCAATTTTATATCCCATATTTCAATTTACAATCAACTAACCTAAAAATAATATGCTAAGATTCAACATCCAACTCTAATAGTTTCTCAGAATCACTATTTAACTTTTAAAATAGATTCCTCAAACTTTTAAATTAATTTTCGAATAGTAATTGTGACTCAAATATTAATTTAACAAACCAAATTCATTTGGGTGGTGAAAATTAGATTTTTAACAAGCTTAAATATATGGGTTTAAATTCCGAATTTGATTTTATGAGAAATTTGGAGTAGGTGTCGTTTAGACTTGTTAGAAATAGTATAAGGAGGTTGTATATAAAATTTGAAGTCATTTAATGGAAATTTGGACCGGTTTTGAACAAAAATTACAACTGAAAATCGTGAAAGAAGTTCGCCTACAGACGATTGTATAAAGATGTATAAAAGTGTATAACAGTGTATAATGTGTGTTTATACACACATATACACTATTATACAAGATTATACATAATTATACAATAATCTGACTCCGTCTTCTTCCTTGCGTTTTTTCTAAAATTTAACTTAAATCTTTCCCAAATCTACTCAAAATCACTTTCAATTTAAATTTTGAACTCTTTTTGATATTTTCAATCAACTGGAACAACATCAAATCCAAACAACTAACAAATTAAAAAAAATTCAAAACCAAAGCTTTGAATGGTCTTCAATGGTGAACTTCTACTCTTCAATTTTCTTGTATTGCAAGCAGGTAATATAAGAGGATAAGCAAAAAATACACGACCACTTTAATCATATGTAGATGATGTGAGAAGAAAAGAGAGAAAGCAATGGTTGTGAGAACAAAGAATTAACTCCATAGGTTTTAGAAGCAATGGTTGTAAGAACACAAATTTTTAAATTTGCAAGTGCTTTCAAAATATGTACAATATAGGTTAGGTGGGATAAAACTTAAAAATATGGGCCATTTTTTTGTTATTGTGTGAAGTCATGTGTATTTTTTTGTAATTCTTTCATAATTATATGACTATCAAATCATATAAATTTTGTCCAACTCGATCTAATTTTCTAGCTTTATTGAATGATGTAATTAGATGCATAAAATTGAAATAAAAATTTTAGTTTAGCAAATACATACATTATATGTCTATTGATGCCATCATTTTAAAAGATTTAAAAAATCATGAAAACAATAAAATTAAATGGATAAAAAGAGTATAAAAAATCACATTCAAAAAAAATATTGAATATCTACGCAAAGAAAAGAGAAGCAAATATATTATTGAATAAATATAAAATAATTATACTAAGAGAGAAAATCAAAAGACAAAAGAAATATAAGAAATTAAGAAAAGAAGAAGAAAATAAAGAAAGAAAAGGGAAAGGCAGGGATTTGACCCTGCCCTTTGAACCATGGCACCTACAGGAAACATATTACTCTAGGTGCCGTCCTTTTAATATATAGTTTCTTTGTAAAATATCACCAAACAAACTATATTTACCCGAGTAACGGGTGGTGTATCACTCCGTCCAACCCTCTACCTTGATTCGCCCCTGCCCTTAGTGCGATATTACTCCATGTGGCTTTTTTATTTTTTTGCGGCTTGATAGACTTATCTATGGATTTCTTTTGTGGTTAGAGTGTGGAACTGTATAGTATATGAAAACAATGCTTGTCTAGATAATTGGTATGTCTCAGGTTAGTTCATACTTACGTAATAGCTTAGGTGAAACAGTAATATCTTGAGCTCAAGAAGTCATAAGAGTATGGTATGAATTTTCATTAACAATACAAGTTATCTAGTAGATTTTCAGTTTTATTCACTTCAGTTTCTAATTTATTTCTGATGAAAGATTTGCGAAAAACAATGAAGTGTCCTACGTAGAATCTCTCTTTCTCATTTCTCCTAATCCTTTTGCTTTACTGAACAAATACACAGTGATGATAGAGTAGTCTAGAATTAAGACATAGTTTAGTAGTCACATAGTCTAGAGTGAACTTAAGGTTTTCATATAGTGCTCAAACATATATTGGATTATTATAATAGCAACAGAACTTCTATCAGTGCACCTGGTTTGATTGTAGGGTAACCACCTGGTTTAATTACGCGATAACATGTCTGACACGTGGACTGGTAAAGAAACGACAGTTGACAAAGAATAGTTGAAGAGACACGAGTTTTAGCAAGCACAGACAGAAGTACAGGAAAACTAAAAGTGATAGATGCTCGAACCTCTTGATATTCTGAAGAGGCACAAAGAAGAATGAACCTAAATAGCAAAACGGATATAGATATGTATAATTAGTAATTAATAGACATTAATTACGGAAAACGTTATATAATATGTATTGAATCAGTTCTGATTGCCAAATATAACGTTACATTAAATGCCATTAATTGTCAATAATGGCTTCATTATGAAAGGAGAAAAACGTACACTTGAGAAATAACTATAAAAGATGAGGAATGAATATTTGTAAAGAGATGAAACACTATTGAAATATACTGATTTACTTTGCTTTATTTAGCTATTTCTTACTTCAATTATTCCTATTTCTATTTAATTATCAGTAACCAGAGTTCTTTTAAAATAAGCTTCGGTCGAGATCCCAATTTTTTATTAAATAAATTGGTTCTCTTACCGGAAATCTAATAATCTACACCTTCCTAAATTAACCTTCTTGTTTAATCAATCATGTCAAATGTCAATGGCAACAATCAAAGAGACCGTCAACTCCAGGAGAATCTGCAAGATGATCGAACCCCGATCCCTTCCTCACGAAACTCTCCTCGACAATCTCGAGAAGGAAATCATGATGGATCTCAATCAAATGCAAATGATCAATTGGAAAATGATGAGGCAATCAACGAACCTTTGCAATAGTTAATCGCTCAACAGGTTAGCAAAGCTCTTGAGGCTTTCGCTAACCAGTTGGCGGTTGCGCCACCAACACTAACTCCAAATAATAATATATTGAAAAATCCTCGTTCTGGGCTCGTTAATTCAGGTAGTGGTGAAACTCCCATCGAGTCTCATGATGGAGTAACATAGTCAATTTTGATTTACAAAATTTAGTATTAACATTGCAGAAACAGCTCAAAGAGCAAAGTGACCGCATAGAACAAATACTTGGAGTACCACCTATAATCAAAGGAATAGATATGGACAAATATTCACAACAACTTGGAAGCCAAGTGCTTCTCCTCTACCAATTCCGGAGAAATTCAAGATTACCAATATTCTAAAATACGACGAAACCTCTGATCCACGAGACCACGTGATTGCATTCACAACTGGAGTGAAGGGCAACAATTTGACCAAACAAGAAATTGAATCAGTATTCGTCAAAAAGTTCGGTAAAACACTCACTAAGGGAGCATTAACATGGTATTCGCTTTTACCCAAAAATTCTACAAATTCAATTGCTGAGATTGCAAATTCATTTATCAAAGTACACTCGGGTGCTTAAAAAGTCAAAAAAAGAATGAAGGATATTTTCAAAATAAAGTAAGGAGATTCGGAGATATTTAGAGAATTCGTAGACAGATTTCAGCGTGAAAGGATGACATTGCCAAGCGTCCCTGATAACTGGGCAACTATGGCTTTTACCAGTAACATAATTGAGAAAATTTCAGAAGCCACGAGATGACTCAAGGAAAGTCTACATGAGTTTCTAGCGACAACTTGGAATGATGTTTACAATATATACAACACAAAGCTGCGGATAGAAGAATATACCTTTACTCAGTCTCAAAACAAGGAGAGGGTAAGTCCAAGGTGTGCTGATACTAAAAATAGTCAGATAAAAATAGGTATGATTATAGATCGAAAGATAGAGAATCAGGCTCATCCTACATAGAACCAGAAGGAATGGACTCGCGTTCAAACAAGATAACTCAAGGTATGATTATAGATCAAGAGATAGAGAATCAGGCTCATCATACAGGTTCGGGAAGAAACGAAATGCACGATAGACGCATGGTGATGACAGAGGCTCTATGGCTAAGATCGACGGTTACAGTTTTAATGTAAGTACGTCTGAATTGGTGGTTGTTTTGGGAAGCATGTGAAACAAGGTACACTGGCCAAAAGAAATAAGATAAAACCCAAACAGGCAAAATCCTGATCATTGGTACGAGTTTCACCACAATCACGATCACAAAACGGTGGATTGTAGATTATTGCAAGGTGATGTTGAACATTTATTGAAGCACATGTATCTAACTAAATTATTTAGTGATAAAGAAAAGCAGACATTTATGAAAAATAGATACGAGCTCCCAAAACCCCTTCACCAAAAAAGGTAGTTAATGTCATCAGTGGGGGAGAAGAAATTAATGGCGTAACAACATTCAGCAAAGTTTCAAAGATTATAGTCACATATGGGAAGCGAGTTTGACGTGTTTTGGAAGAAGAAAGTGTTACGTTTGATGATGCAGATGAAAATGGTGTACTAACCCCACACAATGACGCACTGGTAATATCTTTACTTATACAAGACACTAATGTCAAACGAGTTTTGATTGATCCAGGAAGCTCCGTAAATATCATTCTATTAAGAGTAGTAAATATAATGCAAGCTGAAGATAAGCTGATACCCGAGGCGCACACCTTATCTGGTTTTGACAACTCGAGCGTTGTAACAAAAGGAGAGATAGTACTCACCATATTCGCAGAAAGATTTGTCAAAGACACAAAATTTCAAATGGTAGAAATGGACATGGCTTATAATATGATTCTTGGAAGACCATGTATTCAAATAATGGACGATGTGCCTTCTACCCTGCACCAAATCATTAAATTCCCTTCACGATAGGTAATGCGACAAATTCGTGGTGACCAACATGCATCCAGGAGCATCAATTCCGTGGATGATTCTAGCACAAAAGTCGAAGAAAAATAGCAATTACAGAATTCAGTTGAGGATGATGCAACACAAACCTCAACTGAATACAGGAAAACAGATTTAAATTCAAGGTTTGATACCATCCAAGAGCTAGAGGAAAACAAAAACATCAAAACGGTGATTGAGGAATTGGAAGCCATAGTACTATTTGCATCCTGGCCTGAAAGGAAAGTCTACATTGGGGCCAACCTCAGTTAAGAGATAAAATGTAAGGTGGTTGAATTTTTGCCAACTAACGTGGATTGTTTTCTTGGTCCCATTCTAATATGACAGGGATACCTCCGGAAGTGATGACCCACAAGTTAAATGAAGATCTACCATATCCATCTGTCATATAAAAGAAAATAAAGCAAGCATCTTTAGAAAATCAGGTGATTCAAGATGAGGTACAAAAGCTTTTAAAAATTGGGTCCATCCGCGAGGTAAAATATGCAAATTGGTTAGCTAATACGGTAGTGGTACATAAAAAGAATGGTAGGTGGCGAGTTTGTATAGATTATACTGACATAAACAAATCTTGTCCTAAATATTCTTTTCAATTACTGTATATAGATCAACTAATTAATTCCACTGCAATACATGAATTGTTAAGTTTTTTAGATGTGTATTCAGGGTATAATCAAATCAAAATAGATCCTTTAGACGAGGAAAAAACTTATTTATAACAGACATGGGGACTTACCATTATAAAGTGATTCCATTTGGTCTTAAAAACGCTGGAGCCACATATCAGAAGTTGGTGGCTAAAATGTTTCAAGAACAATGAGGGAAAATCATAGAAGTTTACATAGATGATATGTTATTCAAGTTACAACAAGTAGGGGATCACATCCAACACATGTCTGAAATATTTCAGATTCTACGCAAATGTAACATGAAGCTAAACCCCAAAAAATGTGTATTTAGAGTATCATCAAGTAAGTTCTTGGGATTTCTTGTTTCTAGCCGTGGTGTTGAAGTAAATCCCGTGCACATTAAAGATATGGAGGAAATTCCTGAGACACTTACAAGTAAAAAAGATGTGTAGAGACTAACGGGAAGAATATCTGCCTTGGGAAGATTCATTTCCAAACCTCAGAAAAATGCTTCAAAGTATTTGAAAGTATACTTGTCAAATTCACCGTGCCCGCAAATCCAAAAGAAGGGGAGAAATTACTCATCTACCTTGCTATTTCAGAAGTAGCGATAAGTGCGATTTTAGTTTTTGAAGACCAAGGTAAACAGTCTCCAATTTATTATGTTAGCAAGTCATTATTAGATGTTGAGACTCGATACCCTTATCTTGAGAAACTTGCACTTGCATTAATCATGTCCTCTAGGAAATTAAGACCTTATTTTCAATGCCATCCCATTTCTGTAGTAACAGCTTACTCCCTACGTAATATACTACATAAACAAGGTTTATCAGGTAGATTATCCAAGTGGGCCATAGAACTAAGTGAATATGACTTTAGGTGTCAACCTAGAACTACAACAAAGTCACATATGTTAGTAGATTTTGTGGCAGATTTTAGCAAAGAGAAGTAACTGAAAGTAGAAAAAGAAGTACACGTATTCAATGAGTCTAATCTAGGAACTTGGACTTTATATATTGATGGTTCTTCAAATATAAAATGGGCAGGTCTTGGTATTATTTTGGTACCACCTACGGGAGAAACCATACGACAAGCTATAAAATGTCACCATATTACTAACAATGAGGCAGAATATGAAGCTGTGATTACATGTTTCGAACTGGCACGTGAACTCGACATAGAACAGATCGTAATCAAAAGCAATTCGCAGCTCGTAGTTAACCATGTGATCACGAGATTTTTTCCCTAAGCAAATTATTCCTAAAATCCAAACAAAATAAGTTTTCTTTATTTTTGATGTTTTTTGCATTCTAGTGTTAATTAGTTGCATAATAATTCATATTAAAAATATAAAAAATATGCATATGCATTAGGATTTTTAATTTTATAATTTTATATTAATTCATTTTAGAACAATTTAAGGAAAATCAAAAATAGCATTTTATTGTTTAATCGAAAATTGCTATAAAATAGTTATTAAATAAATTTTAGAATTTAATTAGTTTTAGAAAAAAAGATATAAAATTAGAAAAAAAATTAAAAATACAAAGTACAAAATGAAAATGCAATACAAAATATGTGAAAGAAATATAAGAAGAATAAAAGAACAAAATGAGAAATGGACTATTCAAAGAAATTGGGCTAATTACCCCAAGGCCCAAAGTGAAATATCCATGCCCAGGCCCAAAATTAAATAACCGGTCCGCCCCATTCATAATCCAAACGACGTCGTATCATTACCCTTCAATCACAGCCCTTGATCATCATAATCTAACGGACAAGGTTTAATCTCATTAAAACTGAAACGGCACCATTTAAACACCCATCTAATATGAGCCGTTCAATTGAGTTCATCCAACGGCTCCAGTTCATCGTTACACTTTTAATATACCTATACCAAATTAAAATTAAAAAAAAATAGTTTCTACCCTTTCACCCTTCGTCTTTCTCAGCCGCCCCCAATTTCCCGCTGGAACCCTCCTTGAGATCGTGATTCTGCCCTTCTACTTAGTTTATTTCAAATAACCTTAAATCCTTTCGAATATCCAACAACGTATCACCGGAACCCTAATTTCGGCGAACACGACTTCACCCAAACTAACCCAAAATCCCACCACAGTTTCTCCTTGACATCCTTAACATGACTCTGAAGGTATTAAGCCTCAAAACTAAGTTGAACTACTCGAATTTAAGTTTGAAGTTTCTTCGGTGACTAAAAATTCAAGAAAAATTGACGCTGAATCTCTTATGTTCATCTTGAGGTCTAAGAGACTGTTCAATGATAAAAAAAATTAAATAGCTAAGTCTTTCTTTTCTTTTTCTTCTTCTTTGCATGTGTGATTTTCTTTGCATATTTACTTTTTTATTGATTAGGGTTTATCTTTTTAATATGCTGTTATATTTTAGTTTTAAAATTAGATATTATTAGGTTATAGATTCTGATTTCATTTAAGAAAAATAAATTTGATATCAAATAGAAGTTAATTAGATTTTGTTTGGAGAAATTTCTGTAATGATTGGTTATAGCTATGGATTTTGATAATTATTATTCAGTATTAATTTATGATAATTAGTCTAATTACTCAAGTGATTTTGGATTAACTGATAACAATTGGCATATTTTGGGTTAGTTGTTAGATTATATTTGTTAATTAGTCATAATAATTAGGTTTTAATTATTTTATAATTCGACTGTTCAGGGGGTTAAAAGGGTAAACGACAGTAGGGTATTTGGTAAAAACAATCAAAATTCAGGGGTATTTTGGGAATCTTAAAAGGGGCCATGTAACGACCCGACCGATTATTTTTGGAATTTATACCTCAATTCCCTATTAACTGCTTTCCCTAAATTTATTTATGCTATTTTGGATTGTCCGGATGTTTGGTATTAGGATTCAGAGTGTTTTTGGACACTTAGTCCCTAAATGAGAGCTTAAGAGTTGAAAAATGGTCCGTATTTGGAGCAGTGTGAAGATGAACTCGGAAAGGAAATCCAATGGTTCCATTAGCTCTGTTAGGTAATTCCGGGGTTGGGAGCGTGTTCAAAATGTAAATTGGAGATCTGTAGCTCATTTAGGCTTGAAATGCCGAAGTTTGAATTTTTAAAGTTCCGGTCCGATAGTAAATTTTTTATCCGAGGGTCGGTTTGAAATTCCGGAAGTTGCTGTAGTTTCATCATGTCATTTTGGATGTGCGTGCCAAATTTCAAGTCATTCGGACAAGGTACGTATAATTTTTTGATCGAAAGTGTGTTTGACTAGAATTTGAAGTTCATAGGCTCGAATCTTGGCTTAAATTGTCTTTCCGGCATTGTTTGGGTCTTTTCCTCCTATTTTTTGAACTGCTGTTACTGTTTCTGGGGTGCCTTCATCGCGTTTGCGATATGTCCTTCGCATTCGCGAAGGCTTATTTTGGATACCGGGAAACCCTTCTACGTGTTCGCGTTTAGAGCCCCACGTTCGCGAAGCTCTGCCTCGCCCTTCATCATGTTGGCAATGCCTTCCATGCGTTCACGTAGGGAAAATTTTCGGGCCTTTATTTTCTTCAACGCGTTCGCGTGCACTGGCTCGCGTTCGCGTAGCTTGTTGTGCCTGACCATCACGTTCGCATCCCTCCCTTCGCGAACGCGAAGGGTATTTTGGGGACCTTTGATTTTCCTTCTTCGCGAACGCGTGAGACCTGTCGCATTCGCGATGCTTTAATGGTCTTGGCAGAATGTTTAAGTTATGAAAATGGGACTTCGTTCCCATTTCTTATTTTTAACGAATTGGAGCTTGGTTTAGGCGATTATTGGACAGATTTTCTTGTAAAATAACGGGGTAAGTGTTCTGAACACAATTTTGGTTGTATAACTCGAATCTATTACAAGCTATGGCGTTTAATTTGAGAATTTTGTTGGAAAAGGGTAGAAAACCCTCTTGGAAAGAATCACTGATTTGAAGGTCGAAATGATGTGGGAATTTTATAAATCTGGTATGGTTAGACTCATTAGAATGCGAGGTTTCTGGAAATATAAATTTTACCCGGTTTCGAGATGTGAGGCCCGAGGGGTAATTTGGTGATTTTACATAATTTCGCGTATTAGCTTAGAATTTAATTGTAGTATAAATACTTGAATTATTATTTACAAATGCAATTTAATTGAATAGATTTGAGCCATTTGGAGTCGGATACTCGTGGCAAGAGCGTGTTTTAGGTTGACTTGCAATTGATCAAGGTAAGTGGCTTGTCTAACCTTGTGTGGGGGACTTTGTCCCTTAAGATATGAAATTTGTAATTGGATGCCTTGTGCATGAGGTGACAAGCGCGTACTTGAGCTAATTGTTGAAAACCCGAATTTTTACTTAAAATAAAAGATACTTGAGTTGAGTTCTCTTTCGTATTTGCTTCTTCCTAATTGTTATTATAGCATGTTCTATCTTAAAGAAGCATGTTTAGTGGACTTACTTGCCTATTTGCTTAAACTGCCTTGGTTGCACTCTACGAAATATATTAGGCTAGAATATACTATTATTTGCTATGAGTTTGGTAGTTAATTAAATATTTTGAGATGTTGTTGCTTGAATTAAATTTGGGACTACTGGACAGCATCCCGGGAGCTCCCCTGGACTTGTTATATACTAAGATTGAGAGTGCGGGATACTAAGAGATCCATGGCATTGAAAATATTATATATGGAGGATACCAGGAGATCCTCAAAATACCAAGAGATCCCAGAATTATTATCGGGGATACTAGGAGATCCTAGAATAATTATTGAGGATACAAGGAGATCCTCGGGATACCAAGAGATCCCATATATTATATATTGAGGATACTAGGAGATCCTAGAATATTTATTGAGGATACCAGGAGATCCTCGGGATACCAAGAGATCCTAAATATTATATATTGAGGATATTAGGAGATCCCAGAATATTCATTGAGGATACCAGGAGATCCTCTGGATACTAAGAGATCCCAGAATTTATATGGAGGGTACCAAGAGATCCTCGGGATACCAGGAGATCCCTGATGATAAATATCCGATGGTGGTTTGTACCTCTATTCTTGATAGTGTTTGTCCTCTGTTACTGTTGTATTTATTTTCTTGCTGGATATCTGCTGTGATTATACACATATTGTCTTCTCATAATCATATTAATTTTTATGTTTTACCTCAGTAGGGCCCTGAAATTCCTCGTCACTACCCAACCGAGGTTAGGCTTGGCACTTATTAAGTACCGCGTGGTGTACTCATGCCCTTCTTGTGCATGTTTTTCATGTGCAGATCCAGGTACTTCTGGTCGAGCACATCATCAATGATCCAAGTGTTATATTCGAAGACTTGAGGTATATCTGACATGTCCCAGACCAAAGAGCCTCCTTCTACTCTATCTTGTAGTTTGCAGTTCCATTTCATGTATTCAGTTGTTGTAGATTTTTCCGGATATTAGAGCAGTATCTTATGTTTCTCTTAGCCTGTGTTGCCTGTGAGTCTCCGGGTCTTTCAGATAGTTTCAGAATTGTTAAGTATGAAAGTGTATGTGCCATGAGGCAATTATATACATTATTCCTATTATTTAGTTTTGATTAAAACTTATCCGCAATTGTTATTACTTCTGCAGGGTGTTAGGCTTACCTGGTCATGAAGACTAGGAGCCGTCATGACGTGTTCACAATTGATGAACTAGGGTCGTGACAAGTTGTTTTCAGAGCTCTAGGTTCATAGGAGTCACAGGACACAGGACTGTTTATTAGAGTCTCGCTGATCGGTACAGAGACTTATGTATTTATCTACGAGAGGTTATGTAACTGTTTAGGAAACATCTTCATTTCTTTGAATTCATTGTCGTGCGATATTTTGATCCCAATTCTAAACTTCTGTCTTCTATTCTCTCACAGATGGTAAGGACACGTGCTACTTTGAGGACCAGACATCCGCGCCCCTACTACCGCTGTTAGAGGCCGGGGACGGGGTAGAGACTGTGGATGCACCCGTGGTGCAGATAAAGCACCCGTGCGAGTTGCCACTGATGTACCGCTAGTAAATTTAGCCGAAGTTCAGACACCGGTCACGCTTACAGCCACGACTACTCCAGTTGTTCAGGAGGCACTTGTACAGTTTAAGAACCCGTATGCTACATTGTCACAGGTAGGATTACTTAACCTTTTTGCAGCCACTTCCCAGGCCGGGGGAGGAGTACACACTCCTGCCGCTCGCACTCCTAAACTGCGAGTGCATGTTAATCAGGTCCCAGATATCACCTTTGTTCAGCATGTCGCACCAGTTCAACCCGAGGATGGGGTACGTACTTCTGAGGATGAGCAGTGGAGACTGGAGAGATTCAAGAAGTATGACCCTCCGGTTTTCAACGGATTGGCTATAGATGATTCCTTGGGATTTCTGGAGGATTGTCACCGCATTTTTTGCACTATGGGTATTACTGCCTCGAGTGGAGTTTCTTTTGCAGCTTTCCAGCTTCGGGGATCCACTTATGATTGGTGACACACATTTGAGTTGGACAGTCCGGACGAGGCTGCCTCTTTGACCTGGGCACGGTTTTTAGAAATGTTCGAGAGGGAGTTTGTTCCCTAGAGCCTCAGGGATGCATGGCGCGAGGAGTGTGAAAATTTGTGCCAGGATGCTATGAGCGTCTCAGAGTATGCCATCTGTTACACTAGGTTGGCTAGACATACGCCTGCTTTGGTTTCTACTGTTCACAAGAGGATTCGCCGGTTTATTGAGGGCCTTATTCCATCTATCATATCTAGCATGGCCCGAGAGTTGGAGATAGATATTTCGTATCAGCAGGTAGTGAGCATTGCCAGGAGGGTAAAGGGTTTTCATGCCAAAGATAGGGCAAAGAGAGAGACCAAGAGGTCTCGAGAGTCGGGTCACTACTCTAGTGCACGTACTTCAACAGCCGGTCGTTATAGTAGGGGTCATTCTGGTCGCCCTGTTCATTCAGCCTTGCCAGCAGCAGGTAGTACCCCAGCTCCACCAGTATCTCAGGAGTCTTATTATGCACCTCCGATTTCTTGTGTGCCTCCTGCGCGGAGTACTTCTAGAGGTTAGTCTAGCGGGGATGGGCCCAGTCAGTCACAGACACCACACCCTCATAGAGCTTTATTTGAGTGCGGGGACACCCGTCATTTGGTGCGGGATTGCCCTAGACTTAGGAGAAGTGCACCTCCATAGCATTCGCAGCCACATCGTGCTCGGCAGGATTCTCATGCCATTGTTCCAGCTTGTCACGACCCCAAATCTGGTCGTGATGGCGCCCAACACATTGCTAGGCCAGCCTGACCAACCACTAACAATGACGGAGCTAGGAGCTCACTTTATCTCATTTAAGCATATCAAAATATGAAACAACAGTGATACATATATCGAAAACGGGGAACCAATTCCCAAAATATACCAACTCCCATAGACCGCAGGGTCAAGAGTCATGAGTCTCTAATGAACATAAGTGTATAAAGGTTTACAAGATACCAAGTGCGGAAAGAAATATCAATACAGAATCAAAGACAGTAAGAAGGAATATCGGGTCCTGCGGACTCGCCAGCTACCTCGAATATTGTCACGACCCGGATTTTCCCCCAACATCGGGATTGTGATGGCGCCTACTCGTGGTAGCTAGGCAAGCCACTGTATTCATACTATCCTGTTTTTAACACAATTTCAATTAAATAAATATCCGCAATAAAGCACTATGTAAAGTTGTAATCAAATACCCTGTCACAGAATCAACATCAACTGTACACGTACCAATAAGTACCAGCAAAACAGTATAACAACTAGCAGATGTAGCTAAATGCAATGCAATGCATGATATGACCGCTACGGCGCGTAGCCCGATCCAATTTGGGTACCCGTGCTCATTGTGGGGGTTCGGACTCCGGAGGGGCTCCTACAGCCCAAGCACAATATCACTGCGGCGTGCAGTCCGATCCAACATATATACCGTTGCGGCGCGCAGCCCTATCCACCACCAGTCAGCTAATATGCAAATACAGCCTCGCAGGCTCAAAAGTAGTTTTGAAAACCCTTTTTATCATTTTTCAGTAGGAAAACAGTAATATCAAGTTCCAGAGATTGGAAATCGCATGATAACAAAAATATCTACGAACTGGTAGTAACTAACGTGTCAATATCATAAGACAATGATAACGATCCTCGCGGGATTCAATAACTGGCTCACAGCCCACAAGTATACTCAACCGTCCAAGAAGGAGGTTCAACGGCTCAAGAGTAGAAAATATCAAAATATAGTATGCAACCATCCGAGAAGGAGGTTCGACGGCTCAAGAATAGCCTAATATCATAACACAGTATCAACAAGTCGGACTAAGCCATAGTCCCCAATCACAATCGACCCCGCACTCACAAGAGAGTACGTGTCTCGCCGCTAGACAGCATCACAAAGTGGAATACCGGGGTTTCGAACCCACTAGTCATCACCCACATCTATTACTCACCTCAATACATCGCAACGACTACTCCGCAATGCCCTTGCCACGAGAATTAAGCTCCGCACGCGTAGAATCTGATAAAATACAGTAGAAATACAACAAATTAGGCCAATGGGACGACACCCAATCAATACAACTCGATTTACACCAAAAATGGCAAAGTTGCCAAAATCCGACTTTCGGTACGCTTCTCGGAAAATTACAAAAGTCACATATTCGGAATCCTCATCTCTATACGAGTCTAGACATATAAAATTTACCAAAATCGGACTCCATTTGCCCACTCAAATAAGTGTTTTTCTTCAATTTAGGCCTAGGGCTCAAACCCACTTTTAATCTCCCATTTACAGAGAATTAACCAAGGATTTCATGTTAAAGTGATGTAATTAAGCCACAAAACTTACCTCCGACGAAACCCCGATGATTTATCAGCAATCTCCCATCAATACCTTCTCTTGGAACTCAAAAATGGAGGTTTTTGGGTGTTAAACCCACGACTGACCAGTTCTGGTTTTTAACTTCACTGCCAGCCTAATTTCTTCATCGCGTTCGCGATGCCCCTCACGCGAACGCGATGCCTTAGCCATTTTCTTCATCGCGAACGCGACATGAAGTCACGCGTCCGCGAAGACCATTCTCCCCAGCCCCGGAGTTTTCCTCAACACGAACGCGACCTGAACCATCGCGAACGCGATGGCCAACTGGCCCCAACCTACGCGAATGCGGCATTTCCCTCGCGAACGCGATGCGTTACTGAACCTGGCCTACGCGAACGCTAGCCTTGCCCTCGCGAACGCGACGGCTAAATCACTGCCCAGTGATCTGTAATTTACAGCAGACCATTTCTTGCTTCCAAATGCCGGATGATTGTCCGGATTCACCTCGAGGCCCCCGGGACCCCAACGAAACCACCAACATACCCCAAAACACGATACGAACTTATACCAAGCATAAAAACGCCATCCTAAACATGAAAATCACCAATTACACACGGATTCAAGCCTAAGTTTCTTCAACACTTCCGAATTACACATTCCATCAAAAACCCGACCAAACGACGTCCGAATGACCTGAAATTTTGCAGGCACATCCAAAATCACCTAACGGAGCTACTGCAACTGTCGGAATTCCATTCCGACTGCCGGATCAAAATCTCACCTACCGTTCGGATTTCGCCAAAATTCAACCTTAGCCAATTCAAGCCTATTTCTACACCGGACCTCCAAATTCAATTCCGATTGCTCCCCTAAGTCACAAATCACCTCCCGGAACTAACCAAATCCTCAAAATCAAATTCTGAGCCCTCTAACCAAATAGTCAACTCCGGGTTGACTTTCCTTATTCAAGTTTCCTTCAAAAAGGCTATATGCCTCAATTTCAATCCAATTCCCTCCTAACTCACCCGATATACTCTAACACTGATATAAAAGCATAAAAATGTAATTATAAGATAAAGGGGTGGTAATTCCCGTGACGACGGGCCGGGTCGCCACATTCTCCCCCTCTTAAGCAAACGCTCGTCCTCGAGCGGGTCAAGAAACATACCTGAAGTCTCAAACAAGTAAGGATATCTGCTCCGCATCTCCCGCTCGATCTCCCAAGTGGCCTCCTCCACGGGTCGACCTCTCCACTGAACCTTAACTGATGCAATCTCCTTAGACCTCAATTTTCTCACCTGACGACCCAAAATGGCAATAGGCTCCACATCATAGGATAGATCACCATCAAGCTGAATGGTACTGAAGTCTAATACATGAGACGGATCTCCAATGTACTTCCGGAGCATAGACACATGGAATACTGGATGAACGCTGGATAAGCCGGGCGGCAAGGCCAACTCATATGCCACCTCTCCAACTCTCCTAAGTATCTCAAAAGGACCAATGTACCTGGGACTCAACTTTCCTTTCTTCCCAAACCTCATGACACCCTTCATAGGTGAAACCTTCAACAATACTCTGTCACCAACCATGAAAGACAACTCTCGAACTCTACGGTCCGCATAACTCTTCTGGCGAGACTGTGCTGTACGAAGCCTCTCCTGGATCAACTTCGCTCTATCCAGAGCATCCTGAACTAACTCAGTCCCTATCAATCTATCCTCACCAGGCTCAAACCATCCCACGAGGGATCTACATCGTCTACCATACAATGCCTCGTACGGGGCCATCTGAATACTCGACTGATAACTGTTGTTGTAGGCAAACTCAGCATGTGGTAGGAACTCATCCCACGAACCACCAAAGTCAATCACACAAGCTCGCAACATATCCTCCAGAATCTGAATAGTACGCTCAGACTGCCCATCTGTCTGGGGGTGAAATGTCGTACTCAACTCAACCCGCGTACCCATCTCTCGCTGAAATGCTCTCCAAAACTGAGAAGTGAACTGAGTACCCCTGTCGGATATGATAGACACCGGGACTCCATGCAACCGGATAATCTCCCGAATAAAGATCGCTGCCAACCGCTCCGATGAGTAGGTAGTACTAACTTGAATAAAGTGAGATAACTTGGTCAGCCTATCCACAATCACGCAAACAGAATCGAACTTCCTCGCTGTCCGAGGGAGTCCAGTAACAAAATCAATGGTGATCCTCTCTCATTTTCACTCAGGAATATCAATGCGCTGAAATACGCCACCGGGTCTCTGATGCTCGTACTTAACCTGCTGACAGTTGAGGCACCGTGCTACATGTCTGACAATGTCCATCTTCATCTTTCTCCACCAATAGTGCTGTTTCAAATCTTGATACATCTTCGCGGCTCCCGGATGGATAGAATACCGCGAGCTATGGGCCTCCTCCAGAATCAACTCACGAAGGCCATCAACATTGGGCACACATATCCGGCCCTGCATCCTCAATACGCCGTCACTATCAATGGTGACATCTCTAGCATCATCATGCTGAACTCTGTCCCTCAGGACAGCCAAATGTGGATCATCATACTGGCGCTCACGAATACGATCATATAGAGATGACCGAGATACAACACAAGCCAATACTCTGCTGGGCTCCGAAATATCTAACCTCACTAGCCGATTGGCTAGCACCTGAACATCATAAGCAAATGGCCTCTCCTCGGCTGGAATATATGCCAAGCTCCCCATACTGACCGCCTTCTGGCTCAAAGCATCGGCCACCACATTGGCCTTCCCCGGATGATATTAAATAGTAATGTCATAATCCTTAAGCAACTCAAGCCATCTCCGCTGTCTCAAATTAAGATCTTTCTGTTTGAACAAGTGTTGGAGACTACGATGGTCGGTATACACCTCACAAGACACACCGTACAAATAGTGCCTCCAAATTTTCAAGGCATGAACAATGGCGGCTAGTTCCAAATCATGAACATGATAGTTCTTCTCATGTGGCTTCAACTGTCGAGAAGCATAAGCAATCACCTTACCTTCCTGCATCAACACGCAACCTATCCCCACTCTCGAGGCATCACAGTAAACAGTATATGAACTTGAAGCTGATGGCAATACTAACACTGGAGCTGTGGTCAAAGTTGTCTTGAGCTTCCGAAAGCTCTCCTCGCACTCATCCGACCACACGAATGGTGCACCCTTCTGGGTCAATCTAGTCAATGAAGAAGTAATGGATGAAAATCCCTGAACGAACCGGCGATAATATCCCGCCAAGCCAAGAAAGCTCCTGATCTCTGTAGCTGAGGACGCTCTATGCCAACTCTGCACCGCCTCTATCTTCTTCAGATCAACCTGAATACCATCACGAGACACCACATGTCCCAGAAATGCTACGGACTCGAGCCAAAACTCGCACTTGGAGAATTTAGCATATAGCTTCTCCTCCCTCAATCTCTGCAACACAATACTCAAATGCTGAGCATGCTCCTCCTGACTACGGGAGTAGACTAGAATGTCATCAATGAACACAATCACAAATGAATCCAAATAGGGCTTGAACACACTGTTCATCAGATGCATAAATGCTGCTGGGGCGTTGGTCAGCCCAAACGACATCACAAGAAACTCATAATGACCATATCGGGTCCTGAATGCAGTCTTCATAATATCCGAGTCCCTGATCTTCAGCTGATGATAGCCTGAACGAAGATCGATCTTAGAAAACACCCTCGCACCCTGTAACTGATCAAACAAATCATTTATGCGCGGCAGAGGGTACTTGTTCTTCACAGTCACTTTGTTCAATTGTCTATAATTAATACACATCCGCATGGAACCATCTTTCTTTTTAACAAACAACACCGGTGCACCCCACGGGGACACACTAGGGCGGATGAAACCCTTATCCGGAAGCTCCTGAAGCTGCTCTTTCAGTTCTTTCAACTCACCTGGTGCCATCCGATAAGGAGGAACGGATATGAGCTGAGTGCCCGGCACCAAGTCAATGCCAAAATCAATATCCCTGTCCGGCGGCATGCCCGGCAGGTCTGAGGGGAATACATCTGGGAAGTCCCTCACAACAGGTACAGTATCAATGTTAGGAGACTCAGCTCCCACATCTCTCACAAAAGCCAAGTATGATAAACACCCTTTTTCAACCATCTTCTGAGCTTTTAAGAACGAAATGACACGGCTAGGGACGAAATCGGTCAAACCCCACCACTCAATCTGAGAAATACCAGGAATGGCCAACGTATCTGTCTTAGCATGACAGTCCAATATAGCATGGTACGGAGACAACCGGTCCATACCCAATATAACATCAAAGTCCACCATCCCCAATAATAACAAATCTGCCTGGGTCTCCAGACCCCCAATAGATATAACACAGGATCTATAGACATGATCCACAACAATCGTATCACCCACGGGGGTGGATACATGAACATGTAAATCAAGACTACCACGAGTCGCACCCAAATGATGTGCAAAATAAGGGGACACGTAAGAATATGTGGACCCTGGATCAAATAGAACAGAGGCATCTCTGTGACAGACAAAAATGATACCTGTAATCACCGCATCGGAGGCAACTGCATCACGCCTGTCAAGAAGTGCATAGAACCGTGCCTGGCTTCCACCAGATCTCTCCTCGCCTCTGGGGCGACCACGAGAAGACTGACCTCCACCTCTACTAGCCTGAGATGGTGCTGAAGAGGAGGGCCGATCCCTCTGCTGAGTCCTGTCCCTACGGAGTCGAGGGCACTGTCTCCTCATGTGGCCAAACTCACCACACTCATAATATGCACCCGGTGCTAGAAAAGGGGACTGAAGAGAACCCCTCGCCGCAGAAGAACCCTGGGCTGAAGAAGTAGGTGCTGCACTCTGGGCCGGAAGGGCACTAAGTGATGACTAACCCTGCTGAAACCCCTGTCGACCACAACCATAAGAACCTCCGCTCTGCTCTGGGCGGCCTGAATGAGAAGGTCTAGATGAGCGACCTCTGCTCTGCTGGGAATGCCCTCTAGATGGAGCACCACTGAAACTGCCAGAACCACGAGGCCTCTTGGCCTCCCGTTACTCTCTCTCTCGGCGATGATCCGCCTCAATGGAGCGTGCCATGTCCACAACCTGCTCAAATGATGATGACAAAACTCTCTCTTTGGTCATAAGAATGCGGATGGAGTAGTTGAGGCCATCAATGAACCTCCTGATCCTCTCCCTATCAGTAGGGATCATCCATGTGGCATGCCTAGCCAACTGTGTGAATCTAAGCTCATACTGGGTCACGGACATGTCGCCCTGAACTAACCACTCGAACTGGCGACGTAGCTCATCGCGATGCGACTGAGGTACATATTTCTCTACAAAGAGAGTAGAGAAATGCTGCCATGTGAGAGGTGCTGCTCCTGCAGGCCTACGCCTCTCAAACTCTTCCCACCGATCAAATGCGGGACCAGTGAACTGAAAGGTAGTAAATGAAACTCCGCTGGACTCAAGAATACCAGCCGTCCGCAAAATCCTCTAGCACTTGTCCAAGAAACCCTGGGCATCCTCACCCCCAATGCCACTGAAATGGGGTGGCTGAAGTCTACCAAACCTCTCAAGACGACGCTGCTCGTCTTCGGGCATAGCCTGAACCATATGCTCTGGAGCTGGAGCTGGTGCAGCTGGAGGAATAACTGGTGCAACCACCTGAGCGGGGACCGCATCTGGCGTCTGATGTCCCTGAACAACCTGCTCGGGTGTGCGAGCTGCAGGGGTCTGCTGACCACCCCCTGTCTGAGATGTCGCTGCAGTGGCAGTAGCTGAAACTACCTGAGCCAAACCGAAACACACCGATAATATCTGAGCAAGAGTCTCCTGAAAACCAGGAATAGCAATAGATACAGTCTGGCCCTGAACTGGGGCTGCTGGAGCATCAACCACTGGGGGCTGCTCCTGAATTGGTATAACAGGAGGGTCAGCTGGCACTGCCTCAGCTGCCCAACCTCTACCTCTAGCACGACCGCGCCCACGGCCTCTAACAGGTGGCAATGGAGGTCGTCCACCTCGTCCTGATGCTCGCGTTCTCGCCATCTGCGAGAGAATAGAATATGGAAGTTCAGTTCTCGGAACAACAAGATCGCACGACGGAGTTCAAGAAAAGTGAAGTGTTTCCTAAAGGTTCGCAGCCTCCCGAGGATAAGTACAGGCGTCCCCGTACCGATCCACAAGACTCTACTAACCGGCTCAAGACTCATGAGGCCTAGTAAACCTAGGCTCTGATACCAACTTGTCACGACCCCAAATCTGGTTGTGATGGCGCCCAACACATTGCTAGGCCAGCCTGACCAACCACTAACAATGACGGAGCTAGGAGCTCGCTTTATCTCATTTAAGCATATCAAAATATGAAACAACAGTGATACATATATCGAAAACGGGGAACCAATTCCCAAAATATACCAACTCCCATAGACCGCAGGGTCAAGAGTCATGAGCCTCTAATGAACATAAGTGTATAATGGTTTACAAGATACCAAGTGCGGAAGGAAACATCAATACAGAATCAAAAGACAGTAAGAAGGAATATCGGGTCCTGCGGACTCTGCAGCTACCTCGTATATCCCACAGAAGTCGCCTCGAACAGCTACCGGATCACTGCTGAGAGGTACCTGGATCTGCACACAAGGTGTAGGGAGTAAAATGAGTACTGCCAGACTCAGTGGTAATAAACAGGGGTAAGACAGTGCAGATAAGAAATCCGCAATAAAGAACTATATAAAGCTGTAATCAAATACCCTGTCACAGAACCAATATCAACTGTACGCGTACTAACAAGTACCAGCAAAACAGTATAACAGCTACCAGATGTAGCTAAATGCAATGCAATGCATGATATGACCACTATGACGCGTAGCCCAATCCAATTTGGGTACCCGTGCTCATTGTGGGGGATCAGACTCCGGAGGGGCTCCTACAGCCCAAGCACAATATTACTGCGGCATGCAGTCCGATCCAATATATATACCACTGCGGCGCGTAGCCCGATCCACTACCAGTCAGCTAATATGCAAATACAGCCTCATAGGCTCAAAAGTAGTTTTGAAAACCCTTTTTATCATTTTTCAGTTGGAAAACAGTAATATCAAGTTCCAGAGATTGGAAATAGCATGATAACAGAAATAGCTACGGACCGGTAGTAACTAACATGTCAATATCATAAGACAATGATAACGATCCTTGCGGGATCCAATAACTGGCTCACAGCCCACAAGTATACTCAACCGTCCAAGAAGGAGGTTCAACGGCTCAAGAGTAGCCAATATCAAATATAGTATGCAACCATCCGAGAAGGAGGTTCGACGGCTCAAGAATAGCCTAATATCATAACACAGTATCAACAAGTCGGACTAAGCCATAGTCCCCAATCACAATCGACCCCGCACTCACAAGAGAGTACGTGTCTCGCCGCTAGACAGCGTCACAAAGTGGTATACCGGGGTTTCGAACCCGTTGGTCATCACCCACATCTATTACTCACCTCAATATAGCGCAACGACTACTCCGCAATGCCCTTTCCATGAGAATCAAGCTCCGCACGCGTAGAATCTGATCAAATATAGTAGAAATACAACAAATTAGGCCAATGGGACGACACCCAATCAATACAACTCGATTTACACCAAAAATGGCAAAGTTGCCAAAACACGACTTTTGGTACGCTTCTCGGAAAATTACAAAAGTCACATATTCGGAATCCTCATCTCGATACAAGTCTAGGCATATAAAATTTACCAAAATCGGACTCTATTTGCCCACTCAAATCAGTGTTTTTCTTCCATTTAGGCCTAGGGCTCAAACCCACTTTTAATCTCCCATTTACAGAGAATTAACCAAGGATTTCATGTTAAAGTGATGTAATTAAGCCACAAAACTTACCTTCGACAAAACCCCGATGATTTCTCAGCAATCTCCCGTCAATACCTTCTCTTGGAACTCAAAAATGGAGGTTTTTGGGTGTTAAACCCGCGACTGACCAGTTCTGGTTTTTAACTTCACTGCCAACCTAATTTCTTCATCGCGTTCGCGATGCCCCTCACGCGAACGCGATGCCTTAGCCATTTTCTTCATCGCAAACGCGACATGAAGTCACGCGTCCGCGAAGACCATTCTCCCCAGCCCCGGAGTTTTCCTCAACGCGAACGCAACCAGAACCAACGCGAACGCGATGGCCAACTGGCCCCAACCTATGCGAATGCAGCATTGCCCTCACGAACGCGATGAGTTACTGAACCTGGCCTACGCGAACGCGAGCCTTGCCCTCGCGAACGCGAAGGCTAAATCACTGCCCAGTGATCTGCAATTTACAGCAGACCATTTCTTGCTTCCAAATGCCGGATGATGGTCCGGATTCACCTTGAGGCCCCCGGGACCCCAACGAAACCACCAACATACCCCAAAACATGATACGAACTTATACCAAGCATAAACACACCATCCTAAACATCAAAAATCACCAATTACACACGGATTCAAGCCTAAGTTTCTTGAACACTTCCGAATTACACATTCCATCAAAAACCTGACCAAACGACGTCCGAATGACCTAAAATTTTGCAGGCACATCCAAAATCACCTAAAGGAGCTACTTCAACTGTCGGAATTTCATTCCGACTCCCGGATCAAAATCTCACCTACCGTTCGGATTTCGCCAAAATTCAACCTTAGCCAATTCAAGCCTATTTGTACACCGGACCTCTAAATTCAATTCCGATTGCTCCCCTAAGTCACAAATCACCTCCCGGAACTAACCAAGTCCTCAGAATCAAATTCCGAGACCTCTAACCAAATAGTCAACTCCGGGTTGACTTTCCTTATTCAAGTTTCCTTCAAAAAGGCTATATGCCTCATTTTCAATCCAATTCCCTCCTAACTCACCTGATAGACTCTAACACAGATATAAAAGCATAAAACATGTAATTATAACATAATGGGGTGGTAATTCTTGTGACGACGGGTCGGGTCGTCACACAGCTCCAGTTGCTACCCCACCTGCCCAGCCAGCCAGCGCGGAGATCGGGGAGATATAGATCGTCCTCGAGGGAAGGCCGGGCCATATTTTATGCTACTACAGATCGTGCCGCAGTTTTTGCCTCGGATTCTATTATCATAGGTATAATATTGGTTAGTCATAGAGAGGCATCGGTTCTATTCGGTCCCGGCACTACCTATTCATATATGTCTTTTTATTTTGCTTTGCATTTAAGTGTGCCTTAGCATTCTTTGGGTGTCCCCGTGTATGTTTCTACTCCTGTGGGAGATTTTCTTATTGTGGACCACATGTACTAGTCGTGTTTGGTTACTATTCGTGGTTTTGAGACCAGGGCTGATCTATTATTACTCGATATGGTTGATTTTGATATTATTTTGGGCATGGACTGGTTGTCGCCCCATCATGATATTCTTGATTTTCACACCAAGATTGTGATGCTTGCTATGCCTGGTATTCCACGTATTGAGTAGAGTGGTACCTTAGATCATACTCCCAGCAGGGTTATTTCTTTCCTTAAAGCTCAATGTATGGTTGAGAAGGGATGTGCTGCTTATTTAGCTTATGTGAGAGATTTTAGTGTTGACACCCCTTCTGTTGATTCAGTTTCAGTGGTACAGGATTTCCCCGATGTGTTTCCAGCTAATCTTCTAGGCATGCCGCCCGATTGAGATATTGACTTTGGTATTGATTTGTTGCTGGACACTTATCCTATCTCTATTCCTCCCTATTGTATGGCTCCTCCTGAATTGCAGGAGTTGAAGGATCAGTTACAGGAATTGTTGGGTAAGGGTTTTATTCGACCCAGTGTTTCACCTTGGGGTGCTCCTATTTTATTTTTGAAGAAAAATGATGGTTCTATGCGTATGTGTATTGATTATCGCCAGTTGAATAAGGCCACTGTGAAGAATCGCTATCCTTTTCCTCGTATTGATGATCTATTTGACCAGCTTCAGGGTGCACGAGTATTTTCTAAGATTGATCTGCCCTCAGGTTATCATCAGTTAAAGATTCAAGAGTCAGATATCCCGTAGACTTCCTTCAGGACTCGGTATGGTCATTACAATGCTCCAGCAGCATTTATGCATCTGATGCGCAGTATGTTCAGGCCGTATCTCGACTCGTTCGTGGTTGTTTTCATAGATGATATTCTTGTATATTCCCGGAGTCGGGAAGATCATGAGCAGCACCTGAGGATAGTGCTTAAGACTCTGAGGGAGAAGAGATTATATGCAAAGTTCTCCAAATGTGAGTTCTGGCTGAGTTTTGTGGCATTGTTAGGCCACGTGGTGTCGAGTAAGGGCATTCATGCGGATTCAAGGAAGGTGGAGGCCGTGTAGAGTTGGCCCAGGCCCTCCTCAGCTACTGAGATCCACAATTTCCTTGGATTGGCGGGTTATTACTGTCGCTTTGTGGAGGGGTTCTCATCGATCGCTGCCCCTATGACTAGATTGACCCAAAAGGGTGCCCCTTTTCAGTGGACAGAAGAGTGCAAGGTGAGCTTTCAAAAGCTCAAGATAGCCTTGACTTCAGCTCCTATCTTGATATTACCTACCATTTCAGGTTCTTATATAGTTTATTGCAATGCTTCATGGGTTGGGCTTGGAGCGGTATTGATACAGGACGGTAGGGTGATTGCCTACGTGTCCCAATAGTTGAAGGTGCAAAAAAAGAACTACCCTTTTCACGATCTTGAGTTAACTGCCATTGTTCACGCCTTGAAGATATGTCATCATTATTTGTATGAGGTGCCTTGTGAGATCTACACTGACCATCAGAGCTTGCTGCACTTGCTTAAGTAGAAGGACATGAATATGCGTCAGATGAGATGGTTTGAGCTGTTAAAAGATTATGATATTACTATTCTTTATCACTCGGGTAAGGCCAATGTGGTCGCCGATGCTTTAAGTTGTCGGGCGGAGAGTTTGGGAAGTTTGGCATATCTACCAGCCTTAGAGAGTCCTATGGCAATGGATGTTCAATCTTTAGCCAGGCAGTTTGTGAGATTGGACCTTTTAGAGCCCAGTCGGGTTCTAGCCTGTGTGGTTTCTCGGTCTTCCCTGTTTGATCGCATCAGGGACAGACCGTTTGATGACTCTCATTTTCTTGTCCTTCAGGGCAGAGTTCGGTGTGGTGATGCTTGAGATGTTACCATCTGGGATGATAGGGTGTTGAGGATGCAGGGCCGGATTTGTGTGCTTAATGTCGATGATCTTCAAGAGTTGATTCTAGCTGAAGCCCATAACTCACGATATTTTATTCATCCGGGTGCCGCGAAGATGTATCAGGACTTGAGTCAGCACTACTAGTGGAGGAGGATAAAGAAGGATACAATTGACTATGTGTCTAGATGCCTCAACAGCCAGTAGGTGAAGTATGAGCACCAACGTCCGGGTGGGTTGCTACAGCAGATTGAGATCCCGGAGTGGAAGTGGGAGCGTATCACCATGGACTTTGTAATTGGACTTCCATGGACCGTGAGGAAGTTTGATTTTATTTAGGTCATTGTGTATCGACTAAGCAAGTCCGCTCATTTCATACCTATGTGCACTACTTATTCATCGGAGTGGTTGGCGGAGATTTATATCAGAGAGATAGTTCGGTTGCATGGAATTCCAATTTCTATTATCTCAGACATAGGCACTCTGTTTACATCGCGGTTTTGGAGAGCCGTGCAGCATGAGTTAGGCACTCGGGTGGAGTTGAGCACAACATTTCACCCCCAGACAGACGGACAGTCAGAATGCACTATTCATATTCTTTAGGCTATACTCCATGCGTGCGTGATTAATTTTGGAGGGTCATGGGATCATTTTCTGCCACTGGCGGAGTTTTCTTATAACAACAGCTATCAGTCCAGCATCCAGATGGCGTTGTATGAGGCCTTATATGGCAGGAGATGTAGATCCCCTGTGTGTTGGTTTGAGCCGAGTGAAGCTTGATTATTGGGCACACAGATGGTTTATGATGCGATGGACGTTAAAGCGATTCAGGATAGATTCCATGCAGCTCAGTCCGGATAGAAAAGTTATGCGGACAAGAAGGTTCGTGATGTGGCATATATGGTTGGCGAGCGAGTTCTACTTCGAGTCTCGCCTATGAAGGGCGCTTTGAGGTTTGGAAAGAAAGGGAAGCTGAGTCCGAGATTTATTGTGTCTTTTGAGATTTTGAGGCGGGTTGGGGAGGTTGCTTATGAGCTTGCCCTACCTCCCAGCCTGGCCAGCGTTTATTCGATATTTCATGTCTCGATGCTCTGGAGATATCATGGTGATCCGTCGCACCTGTTGGATTTCATTCAGTCCAACTGGAGAAGAATCTATCCTACGTTGAGGAGCATGTGGCCATTTTGGACAGGAAGATCAGAAAGTTGAGGTCAAAGGACATTGCTTCAATGAAGGTCTAGTGGCGGAGTCATCCGGCCGATGAAACAACTTGGGAGACCGAGCAGGATATGTGCAGCCAATACCCTCATATTTTTGCTACTTCAGGTATGCTTTTTATGCTCGTTTGAGGACGAATGAATGTTTAAGTGTGGGAGGATGTAACGACCTGACCAGTCATTTTTGGAATTTACGCCCCGATTCCCCATTAATTGCTTTCCCTAAGTTCATTTATGCTATTTTGGGTTGCCGGAACATTCGGTATTAGGATTCGGAGTGTTTTGGGACAATTAGTCCCTAAATAAGAGCTTAAAAGTTGAAAAATGGTCCGTATACGAAGCAGTGTGAAGAAGACCTCGAAATGGAAATTCGTCAGTTCCATTAGCTCCGTTAGGTGATTCTGGGGTTGGGAGCGTATTCAGAATGTAAATTGGAAATCCGTAGCTCATTTAGGCTTGAAATGCTGAAGTTTGAATTTTTGAAGTTCCGGTCCGATAGTAATTTTTGATCCGAGAGTCGGTTTGAAATTCCGGAAGTTGTTGTTGCTTTGTCATGTCATTTTGGATATGTGTGCAAAATTTTAGGTCTTCGAACAAGGTTCGGATAAGTTTTTGATCGAAAGTGTATTTGGCTAGATTTGAAGTTCATAGGCTTGAATCTTGGCTTAAATTGTGTTTCCGGTGTTGTTTGGGTGATTTAAAGATTTGGAACAAATTTGTATAATGTTTTAGGAGGTTTTGGTATTTTTGGTTGAGGTCCCGGGGGCCTCAGGTGTGTTTCAGATGCTTAACAGGTCTTTTCCTCCTTTTTTTTAACTGTTGTTACTCCTTTTGGTGTGCCTTCATCACGTTCGCGACATGCCCTTCACATTCGCGAAGGCTTATTTTGGCTACCGGGAAATCCTTCTACGTGTTCGCGTTTAGAGCCCCGCTTTCATGAAGCTCTGCCTCGCCCTTCATCGCATTTGCGTAGGGCAAATTTCCGGGCCTTTATTTTTTCCAACGCAGTCGCGTGCACTGGCTTGTGTTCGTGTAGCTTGTTGTGCCAGACCTTCGCGAACGCGAAGGTCATTTTAGGGACCTTCGATTTTCCTTCTTCGCGAACGCGTGAGACCTGTCGCGTTCGCGATGCGTTAATGGTCTGGGCAGAATGTTTAAGTTATGGAAATGGGACTTCGTTCCCATTTCCCATTTTTAACGAATTGGAGCTCGGCTTGGGCGATTTTTGGACAACTTTTATTGGAAAGAAACGGGATAAGTGTTCTTAACTCAATTTTTGTTGTATAACTCGAATCTATTACAAGCTTTGGCGTTTAATCTGAGAATTTTGTAGGAAAAGGGCAGAAAATCCTCTTGGAAAGAATCACGGATTTAAAAGTCGAAATGATGTGGGAATTTTATAAATTTGGTATGGTTAGACTCGTGAAAGTGCGAGGTTTCTGGAAATATAAATTTTACCCGATTCCGAGATGTGGGTCCTGAGGGGTATTTTGGTCATTTTATATAATTTCGCGTATTAGTGTAGTTGTAGTATAAATTACTTGAATTATTATTTAAAAATATAATTTAATTGAATAGATTTGAGCCATTTGGAGTCGGATACTCGTGGCAACAACGTGTTTTCGGGTTGACTTGCACTTGATCGAGGTAAGTGGTTTGTCTAACCTTGTGTAGGGGACTTTGTCCCTTAAGATATGAAATTGGTAATTCAATGCCTTGCGCGTGAGGTGTCGAGCGCGTACTTGAGCTAATTGTTGAAAATCCAAATTTTAACTTAAAATAAAAGATACTTGAGTTTAGTTCTCTTTCGTATTTGCTTCTTCCTAATTGTTATTATTGCGTGTGCTAGCTTAGAGAAGCATGTTTAGTGGACTTACTTGCCTATTTTCTTAACCTGCCTTGGCTGCATTCTATGAAACATATTAGGCCAAAAAATACTATTTTTGCTATGAGTTTGGTAGTTAAATAAATATTTTGACATGTTGTTGATTCAATTAAATTTGGGACTACGGGACGGCATCCTGGGAGCTCTCCTGCACATGTTATATACTAAGATTGAGAGTGCAGGATACTAAGAGATCCCTGACATAGAAAATATTATATATGGAGGATACCAGGAGATTCTCGGGATACCAAGAGATCCCAGAATTATTATCGAGGAAACTAGGAGATCCTAGAATAATTATTGAGGATACGAGGAGATCCTCGGGATACTAAGAGATCCCAGATATTATATATTGAGGATACTAGGAGTTCCTAGAATATTTATTGATGATCCCAGGAGATCCTCTGGATACCAAGAGATCCCAGATATTATATATTGAGGATACTAAGAGATCCGAGAATATTTATTGAGGATACCGGGAGATCCTTTGGGTACTAAGAGATCCCAGAATTTATATGGAGGATACCAAGAGATCCTCGGGATACCGGGAGATCCCCGATGATAAATATCTGGTGGTGGTTTGTATCTCTATTTTTTATAGTGTTTGTCCTCTGTTATTGTTGTATTTATTTTCTTGCTGGATATATGCTGTGATTATACACATATTGTTTTCTTATTATCATATTGATTATTATGTTTTACCTCAGTAGGGCCCTGACCTTCCTCGTCACTACCCAACCGAGGTTAGGCTTGGACTTACTGAGTACCGCTTGGTGTACTCATGCCCTTCCTGCGTATGTTTTTCATGTGTAGATCCAGGTACTTCGATCGAGTGCATCATCAGTGATCCAGGTGCTATATTCGGAGACTTGAGGTATATCTTCCACGTCCGCAGACCGAAAAGCCTATTTCTATTCTATCTTGTAGTTTGCAGTTCCATTTCATGTATTCAGTTGCTGTATATTTTTCCGGATATTAAAGTTGTATCTTATGTTTCTCTTAGCCTGTGTTGCTCGTGAGTCTCCGGGTCTTTGGGATAGTGTCAAAATTGTGAAGTGTGAAAGTGTATGTGCCAAAAAGCAATTATATACATTATTCCTATTATTTAGTTTTGATTAAAATTTATTCGCAATTGCTATTACTTCCGCAAGGTGTTAGGCTTACCTGGTTACGTAAACTAGGTGTCGTCATGACGCGTTCACAATTGGTGAACTAGGGTCCTGATAGGCCATTAGTAATAAATCAAAGGAAGTGGGGATGGTTTAGGTATATGAAAAGGGCAATGGGGTAGATTTTTAAGAGAAGTGAGGGAAAATAGGGGATTACACTAGGATAGATGATTCTAGATTGGGGTGTTAGCATAATTTTTCATAAATAAGGTTAGTTAATTTAATTAATAATTAAAGAATAAGGGTATATGAAATAAAAGAGGGACATACGAGTTGGGTAGCCCGGCTGATGCAACTTCACTTACATGGTTTAGTTTTCAAAGATATTTTTGAAAGAGTTTGTACGTCAGTCCCTTAGGGATGCATAGTGTGCGGAGTTTGAGTTGTTGCACCTGGGCACTATGTTAGTATTAGATTATGCCGTCGGATTTAGTGATTTGGACGAACATGCACCTGCCTTGGTCGCTACAGTTAGAGAGCGAGTCCATAGATTCATTGAGGGTCTCAGGCATGATATTCTATGCAGCATGGCTCAAATCGTAGGGATCTTTTGTCGGTTAAAAGGTATGTTGAATCGAGAGCAAGAGGATAGACAATATTAGGATAGAGAGTATAGGGAGGCGACGAGGCCTCGTAGAGAGATCTATTGGTCCTTATTTTTAAGGTAGGGTGCGATATGGTAGAGTTTTCATGAGACAGCTAGTTTAGAGTTGAGGTCGGGACACTCGTGATTTTACCTAGTCAAATCTTCTAGTTTGTTTGATGCATATCCTACTTGTGATTCAGAGGGCGAGACCCTTGTGATTTGATGTATTCGAACTGGGCTGTGAACTGCAGTGAAAGTTATATCAGGATGAGATCCTCGTAATTACTTTATATATTTTGATTTTTCCTTGTGTTTATTTGTAGAATTGTACTATTAGAGAGTTGTGTCAATTGGCCTTGTTTGATAGTTCTCTTATGTATTTCTCTTTACATATTCAGTCACTTTCATTTTGTTCTTCTTGCGTTGTAGCTTGTGGCGTGTGTGCAAGTTGGTGTTAGTTATGACTTGTTGATTTGGGTGTTTAGTTATGGGGGTTTTTGTGGTTGTTGTGTAATCATTAGTGTTGTGGAGGTTTGAAACAGGTTTCTATTGGATATGAGGCTAATTGTCGGTCCTAGGTTGATTTCGGGCAGCTCTTGTGATCAGAAAATAGTATTATGGGCCTGGTGTGTTATGTTGTGTGGTCGTACCTTGTGCGTGTAGGCATGAGTTGTTGCAGCTAGTTGAGACTGATACCGAATATGGATTTCAAATCTGGTCTTTTGGAAATTGATGGGAGGTGAGAATTTTGGCTATAAGGCTTATCGATGTAGGTAAAAAGGCTAAATTACAGTTGAGACAGTGTCATCAGGATTATGTGAATTGGGGTGATGTGGAGACATCCGCGGGTGTATGTTGGAAGTGTACATTTAGTGATTTGATGACTTCGAGGCAAATCTTGGAACGTTCAAGGATGAACGCTTGTTTAAGAGGGGGAGGATGTAACGATCTGGTTGATTATTTTGAAAATTTAAGCTTCATTCGGCAGCGTAAGGTCTTGAACAACTTCATATTATGTGTAACAACTTGCGAGCATATTTGAATTCAGTTACCATATGATTCAAAGTTGGATTGGAAGAAGGAATCTAATTTTGGAAGCTTTAGCGGTGAGAATTTCGTCGGAATATGACTTTTGTGTAAACAAATCCAGAATGAGTTATGGATGATGTCGGCACTTTTGTATGGTGATTTTTGACTTAAGCGCGCATTCAAATTTGGATTTGGAGGTCTGTAGAGTAATTTGAGGCAAATCGCCAAAAGTTGAAAAAGTTGAAGTTTGAAAAATGGAAGTTTGACCCATTGTTGACTTTTGTGATATAGGGGCCGGAATGTGATTTCGAGAGTTGGTGAAGCTCTGTTATATCATTTGGGACTTGTCTGTAAAATTTGGCGTCATTACATGTTGGTTTGATTGGTTTCAACATGAGTTTTCGAAGTTGGAAGATTTGAAAGTTCATAAGTTTGATTCGTGGTGCGATTTACATTTTTGGCATTGTTTGATGTGATTTGAGACCTCGAGCGAGTCCTTGTTAGGTGACAGAACTTGTTTGTATGTTTAGACGGGGTCCCGGGAGCCTAGGGTGTATTTCGGATGGGCTATGGGAAATTATTTCTATTTTTGCATTGCTGGTTTCTGGTATCTGGTGTCCTCTTTCGCAATCGTGTAGTCCCATTCGCGATTGCATAGTGTCATTAGTGTCTTCTCCATTCTTCTTTATCGTGTTCGTATAGTACCTTTGCGATTGTGAAAGTCTGCTTCCTTTTTCTTCGTATTCAAAGTCCCTCATTCGCTTTCGCATAGTAGAAATTAGGAGCTGAGGGTTGGTGGTTGTTTCTTCTTCGCGTTTGCGTCAATCACCCCGTAATCGCAAAAGCTTCTATTTATTACTCTTTGCATTCGCGATGGGCGTTTCTTGGCAGGCTCATTTTTCTAGTATGCGAACGCGAACCTTTTTCCGCGTTCGCGATGCATTGTCATCTGGATAGAATATAAGTTTTCTAAATCGAGGGTCGGGCCATTTTCATCATATTTTGACTTGTAGAGCTAGGCTTTGAGCCATTCTTTGTGGGGTTTTCAAGAAATTCGATTGTGTAAGTGTTCTTCACCTAGAATTTATTATATTCCATGATTTTGTCTTTATTTTTCTCATATAATTTTTGTTTTAGGTTGAGAAAAATGTTGGTTTTTGAAGAAAGTATTCAAAATGAAAAATCATGATTCAAAATATATAGTAAATGTCTCCTGTAAGTCTGAATAACTATGTAAATCATGAAATAATTATAGTGTCATTTATATGCGGATGAATGTCATGTCATGCATAGGTACATATTTCATAACATCATTAGGCCTCTAAGGGCGCATATCATCTCGGTCACTGTGGGCAAAATCATCAACTTATTCCAACTGATCAGGTGGTGGTGCGTATATAACGCCATAGCCTTTCCCATATCCCCCACACATACACACACACACACACACACACACACACACATATATATATATATATATATACACACACACACACACACACACACGCATATATAACATCATCTGGTCATGGATCACTGTGCATGTGTAAATGCTTGAAATGCATATGAAATATGTTAATAAAATTTCTCGCTACATCAAAAGACCATTATACC
This sequence comes from Nicotiana noctiflora, assembly GCA_032618575.1. NCBI lineage: Eukaryota > Viridiplantae > Streptophyta > Magnoliopsida > Solanales > Solanaceae > Nicotiana > Nicotiana noctiflora. The sequence goes on from JASVEL010007389.1 coordinate 168,276, forward strand.
TCTGATTAATATCATGGAATAAACTTTACAAAATTACGTTTTTGAGACCCATGAACAGATGATAGAATAATATGATACATGAGGAATCAAGAACATAAGCATCTCTAGTATTTCTATGAATAGAGTCATTTATAGAAGTAGTGCACTTGCTCATTCCGTTTGTATCGTATTGATAATGCCATAAAGAATGAAGGGATAGCCTTAACATACCTGAGCCGAATCATTTGATAATCTCTCTAACATACGTTAATTGTGATACCATGTAACGACAGATCGAAGTAGGGGAAAATACATATGATATTCTTGAGAAAGATTGTACCGTACTTCCTTAAAATTGCACAATCTCATGTGGCTAATATACAATTTCGTATGAATTGTTGAAGTAAATTTTGTTGCCATTCAAATCATGGGATAACCATAGTACGGAATGCTAGGCATAAAAGAGAACAACTTAACAATGGAAAACTAAAATGTAGCAACAACTCCGCAATTCATGACTCAACAACAAGGAAGCTTACACGAGTTGAATAATTCCAAATAATTCTATGTCAGTTGAAATATAGTATATCTAACTTCTTTCAAGGTTGTGAAATTACGAAGGTTGTTCAATAATTCAATTAAGGATAAATGGCGAAAAGATAATCACAACATCAGTTAAGGCCTCATTTGTTTTTTTAGATTAAGACGTATGAATCTGAATACATATCTGAATATCAAATGTGTATTAAGATTAAAACATCTAAATCTGAATACACATCTGAATATATTAAGACGCATATTAAGATCAGAATAGAAATAATTAATGTTGTTTAATTTTTAACATCTGAATGTATAAAATTTATCTTTACTGAAAACTAATAAACATAAAATTCAAGTGAAATACTAACTAATCCAAAATCCTATTAATAAAATATATAATTTTTTAAAATAAGCACTACTAGAAATTGGAGCTACGGGAACGCTTTTTTTTGCTACGGATCAGTAACTGTTCATAGATGGTGTATTGCTACGGTTCAAACCGTTACAGATTATTATTGGAACTACCAGGACACTTTTCAACCGAACCGTTGCAATAGTCTTAAAACCGTTCCAAGAGAGGTAGATATGGCAACGTTTTGTATAACCGTTGCAATACATATATCTATAGTAACGGTGTGATAGATATTGTCACGGTCATTTAATTCCCTCCTTATTTTTCACCCAAATTCTATTACCCGCTAAAATGAGGGGCCCACAAGCTGATTTATAATTTTTACTATTATTTATTATTTATAACTAATAAAATACCAAATACATAGAAACCCCTAATTCATTTTAGCTATAGTTTCATCGGAAATTACGAGGAGATCGCTCAATCACAGCGCCGACCTCTTCTTCCCCATTCACTCACTCTCACCAAACCAGACCCTCCTCTTGATGAAAACACCTAGACGCCGCCGAAGAGTATAGAGAGACAGAACGCTCCTCCCATTTTGAAGTCTAGGAGCCGCCATTCCTCTCTCAAGCTGAAAGTTTAGTTTGAAATCTGTTGTTTATTGCTGGATACATCGCTGAGCTCCACTTCTAAGGTACTTCATTCTCTCCCATGGATTTTTGTGATGAGTGAAAGAGTATTTGATACATACATTAGTATTTGATTTCACTATGAATTGAAAAACCATCCCCCCAACACACACGAGAGCAGAAACCGTCCTCCCTCTCTATTTTTTGAGTTGAAACGAAGTCATAATCTGAAGAAATAGAGCAACCCCTTTTCAAAGTTCACAACTTTTAACTTCCAAAATTCAAGAAAAACAAAATAAAACATTTTTAGAGCAGTTACATTTTCATAATTTGTTACTATAAGTTTCATATTCTTGTTTGTTTAGCAAGTGTTTCTCTTTCTTTCCCAAGATTCTCTCAGATCCCTTGGATTTAATGGACTTGTGACCTTTTTATGGTTGTTTAGGTAAGTTTATACTAGCATTCAGTAGCAAACTGCATTTGTTGTGCTTTGTATTTAGTACATTATGAGTATCTTAGCACTGTGAAAATGGGTTGTGGGTTTTTGGGGTTTGGATTTGCAGCATTGAATCTTGGAATGAGAAAAAGATTGGATCTTTTTAACTGGGTTGTGAGATCTAGTAGAGTAGTGTGTCGGTCTACTGATTTTGCCGTCTTCTGGTATTATACTTGGATTTGGTTTTTGAGTTCTTTGTAATTTGGGATTGACTCATAATTGATGGATAGTTTTGATTTTTAGGGTGTTTTTACCTTGTGTAGTTCTCAGTTCAGTAGAAATGGAACTTGCTTACTGAGTTTTTTATTTGTGTGCTGTTAGTCTCTATGCAGAGTGACAAACGGTTGAAATAATAGAAGGTATTGTTTGTCATACATGAGAGTTTGTTGTGTTGTGAGACTTGAATTTTCAAAGTTGAGTTCTTTTTGTAGTTGTAGCATTTCTTTAGTAATCTTTTATATACAATTTGCTGTCTACGGGATTGGTTGTATTGTGGAGATGAGACTGTATGTCTTGAGAGCCTACTATTGGAGGTTTAATTATTGTACTTAAAAACCTTTGATTTCTGCTTGTGTAATCTCCATTCACGAGGTATTTTTTGTTTGTGGTTTTGACTTGTAGAATTGTGGTTGCAAATTTTTAAACATTATAGAGCATGATGGATGTTGTCAATAACGTAGCTTTTTCTGTAAACGGGTTGGGCTTTGGAAATGGAGTTCACCAACTTCCTGAAGTTGTTGCTGGCATACCAAACGGGATGCCTCATGCAAGTTCCAGTAGTGAAGAACTAGAGAGGAGTTTCCAGAGTACAGCAGTATTGAATGATAGTGAAACAGTTGACTCTTCTGTCCAAGAGGTTAGTCCTGAAGCTATGACAGCTGCAGAAAGCAATGCTGGTGTCAGTTTCGAGGTAAGGGTTTGTTCCGTTCTTTTAAACTTACTCTGGGCATTTTGACACCAGAGTTATGTAATCAGTTATTTACTTACAGGAACATGAAGCAAAAGAATCTGATGAGGCGAAGAACAGTAAAGAGCGAAAGGCTCCAGGAAGGGCAAGGAACACTAAGAATTCAAGCCCTAAAAATGGTGCAGCCAAGAAAAGTAAAGATGGAAAAGATGCATCAAATGGTACCCTTGCTTCCAAATCGCGTCCGAAACAGCCATATTCTACTGATGCAAAGAGTAAATCATTCTCCAAGTGCTGCCCACTCTGAGGGCCTTAAGTATGTCCTATTGCTCATTTGATCTTGTATAGAAGTCCATTGACATACTCTTCTTGTGCAGCATGTTTCAGAGTTAGGTTACATGCATAAATTAATATTTGGTAGATATTTTCATCTTTGAGAGCTTGTAAAGTTTTCTCATTCTTTCCTTGTCTGCATCTTTCTGTCAGATGCACATTTGGTAGTTATTATGCTCTGCCTCATACTTGGCTGTTGGTTAAATTATTTTTCTCTTTCTACCATAGTATCCATTAGCATTTTATAATTAGCTTACGACCAATTACTCTATTCTGAATAGGTCACTCAGGCAGACGTCAAGAACTTTTTTGAAACAAGATGTGGTGAGGTCAGTATGATGTT
>JASVEL010007390.1:0-65007 GCA_032618575.1 Nicotiana noctiflora
GTGCAGATCCAGGTACATCGCAGCAGAGGTGAGTCTATAGCTGCTTGGGAGTTGCTTTTGGACAGTTGAGGTAGCTGCCAGCGTCTGCAGGACCTGACTCTCCAGTTTATCCTTATTTCTGTTTTGTCTATCCCACACTTGTGCACAGTTGTATACACTATCACAGTTTATAAATTCTGGTAGAGGCTCATGACTTGTGACTCCTGATCCGTTTGGAGGTTATATTGGTTTGGGATGTCTAATCCCGGGGTGTTGGATGTTTTCTATTATCATTCTATCACTGTTTATGCTTAAAAGGGCTAAGTGTGAGCTGATAGCTCCGAGTTTCAGTTGTTTGGTCAGGCTGCCTAGCAGTGTGCTGGGCGTCATCATGACCGGGTTTTGGGGTCGTGACAGTTTACTGAATTCGATTAACCTTAAAATTATATATCAACGAAAATGATTGTTAGACAACTAAAAAATAACTATCATGTGCTTCTAAGAAAAATCTTCCATAAGACTGTTTTGGTAGATAATATATTTATAATATTTTATATTTTAACTAAATATATATTTACCTATAAAAAATTTAACAAAATAAAACTAATATTATATTTAAGTAACAAAAATTCCAAAAATCAAATAAACCGTACATCTCACTACAGTGCAAACTATTCCCGTTGATATTCTTATTGTCTATAAGTGTCTTTATTTCCATCATTATATTCGTTGATAACTATATTGGAATATTTTCTTATTTTTTTGTGGTTACTTTTTTTTTTGTTCTTTATTTGATGGCCACCACCACTTTATAAGAAGATCACATTTTGCCAAGCCAGCAAACTAAAGTAAGCAATTATTCTTGACACTCCACGTTTGCATTGACCTATAAATATAACACTCTATGTGTTTTCATTATTTACGGAGTAATTATTATTATTATGACTAAATTATAATTTAAATTGCATTCTTATTTTAATTAAAATTTAATATAAATATTAACTGCGAGTAAATTTTTTTCCTCTAAGGTTATAACTTGCATTTTCGTTTTATGGACTTCAATTTGCTTTTCATTTTCCAGTCCATGTATGCTACCTTGTTACCAAGGAAAAACAACTACTCCCTCCGTTCACCTTTACTAGTCTAATATTCTAAAAATAAATTTTTACTTTTACTTATTCTTTTTTAGCATATCAATAGAAGATAATCTTTTTTCTCATGTTGTAACTACAATATTAATTATTTATTTCAAATTATTTTTTCAAATTCTTTAAAATATGCATTAATTAATATGAGTGTGATTGTAAATTATACATTTTATTTATTATTTTTTAAGGGTATACAAAATTTATAATGGATAAGTAAAAATGAACGCCATAATTGTATGCATATATATATATATATATATATATATATATATATATATATATATATATATATATATATATATATATATATATATATATATATATATATATATATATGGGGTCTCTATAAGTGGGGAATATTTGAGAAGTAGTCTAGCGCCATCTGTATTTTATATGGATACCAGTGAATTTTGTAAGCAACAAGTAAGGCTTCTTTTAATATATTCATTGGTCAACTAAAACTCTTGGAAGGTGTAACAAACTTAGATTTAGAATTGAAAAACCAATATTTAATTAATTCCTTTCCCTATGCAGGTTCTGTTCAGTTGATTTCCCCTAAACTGCCCTATATCAAAGTCTAACATACATTTTTTTGGAGCATTTTGTATGTTTTGTAATTCTTAGTTCACCTTTTCTTTTTTTGTTGGATAAAGCAAATGGCTGATTCCTTTTCTTGATTTGGAGGTGTAATTATAGGCGGATCTAGGATTTGAGGCTTATGTGTTTCTACCGTAATTTTAAATTAATATACAATAATAATTGAGTTCATAATTAGATATTATAAATATTTAGTGATTTTTTTAATATAAATACAGAGTTTACGCAAAAGTGAATGAGTTCCCAAAAACCCGATTCTATACTCTACATCCGCCGCTGAGTGTAATGCCCTCCACAAATCTAAGTTGGGAGACTATTTGACCATTACCAGCATAATTTTCCTATCTAAAGAGAACCCCAACTACTCCATCCATTCACTTTTAATTATCAAGTATTTTATAAATACATTTTTATTTCTACTTATTATCACTTTTAGCGTATCAAGAAAAAATAATTATTTTTTCTGTTTTACCCTTAACATTAATTACTCATTCATGATAAATAAAATATTTTATAATGGACAAATAAAAGTGAACGGATAGAGTAAATTAGATTGTTAAACAAACCATCATCTTTTATTCAAATAAAAACATAATAAAAGTAAAGCCAATAATCACAAAAGGATGTAGTGCATTGAATGAGACTGCTCCTCCTTTGACCAAAGGTCTCGAGTTTGAGTCACGTGTATGGAAAAATTCTTGGTAATGACCACTTCCCCTCGAATGGGATCCTACACAGCGCGAATCCGAATATAGTCGGGCTCCAATGCGTGTACCGGACACTGGGCGGGAAACAAAAAAAGAAAAGAAAAGTAAAGCCAATAAAATCAAAGAAACAAGCTTAGCTAGCAACCTACTAATGAATTTCAAAAGTTGAAGAATCTGAATTCTGAATTGACACCTCAACTTCCTATCCCTTTACTTCCTCTACTTTGCTTACCTTTCCATCTAAGCCCCCTTAGCTTATACTCCTTCCTCCTACCTTGTTTCCACCAACAAAAAGAGCAAAAGAAGGCAAAAAAACTTAATGGGGTTCTTTCTTTTCTTTCTTAGTTTCAGAAAAATGGAAGCTTTGTTAATTATGATTACTAGTTAGTAGTTAGGCTATAGTGCAGAGGTTGTAGTGGACATGGGATCTATTGGAAATACAAATCCATGGGCACCTTTTGATAGTTATAAAGATTGTTCACAAGGTATTTGTAGTGTCTATTGTCCACAATGGTGTTACTTCATTCTTCCTCCACCTCCTCCTGATGATGAATCAGATGATTCTACCACAGCTTTTTCCCCTCTCATCATAGCAATCATCGGTATCTTAGCGAGTGCATTCCTTCTTGTTAGCTACTATACAATCATCACTAAGTATTGTAGGAGAAGGAGGAGCAGAAATGCAGCCACAGAATTAGAAGCCAATCGAAACGAGACACCTCAAGATCAATGGCAAGTTGCTACTGCTGGATTGGATGAGTCAACTATTAAGGCTATTACAGTATGCAAGTTCAAGAAAGGTGACGGATTGGTTGAAGATATTGAATGTGCTGTTTGTTTGAGTGAATTTCAAGAAGATGAGAACCTTAGGCTTTTGCCTAAATGCAGCCATGCTTTTCATTTACCTTGTATTGATACTTGGTTGAAATCTCATTCTAATTGTCCTCTTTGTAGGGCTAATGTAGTAACATCTCCTAATCTATCATTACCTCCTCCTATTCCTTCATCAGTTGCTCCTCCTCGTTCTTTAAACATAAGTGCTCTTCAATTTCAAAGACAAAATGACTTGATCTTAGTGGTGGATGATCACGAACAACTTCGTCGCGAAGAGGTTGTTGTTAGCCTTGTTTGTGATGTTTCAACAAAGAACAACTCAGGGGAAAATTCTGAATTCAGAAGATCAATGTCTTTAGGTGAATTTTCAAGGCAACATTTTCTAGTAGCTGATATGCTGAGAATAACTGAAGATAATGAGGAAGAATTTGTCTTCAATCCTGTTTCTGTCAAGAGATCTTTCTCCACAGGAAGATGCACATTCTCAGGACATAAATAAAGGCAAGGACTTTATTGTTCTTTGTTGAAACATAATTTTAAGTCTTGGTTGAAACTTTGTAAATTCTTGAAATATATCAACACATAGGGAATTTAATGAATTCTGATTTTTCTTCAGTTCCGGAATAATTATCTAATAAAGTTTAACTTATAGCAAATTGTTATTAGTGCGGATCATCTAAAGTCCGATATTCCCAGAAAAGATAGTACGGAGCTGAATGCGAGGGTTTCCAGCAGCGCCTTCTCTGGCTTTTCTTTTAAGTGACAAGGGGGTTTAGGTATACCTGTTAAACGGGCCGGGTTGGACCGGTTCCGGACCGGCCCAGACCGGTAGAAACCGGAACCGGCCCGGACCGGTGGCAAAGGGGCCGGGGGGGCTGGGTTTTTAAGGGGTAGGGGTTAGTTCCGGGAAAAAAATTTGAACGGGTGACCGGAACCGGGTAGGTCCGGTCCGGCAAACAGTAACCTTAACGGTTAAACCGGCCCGGCCCGGCCCGGGTCAACGTTAAATTTTTTTTTTTTTTTTTTTTTAAATTCAGAAATATGGGGGCCACCCCAAACGGCTATATCAGAAAAAATCCGTTGGCCAACGGATTTATTGAAGTTTTGGCCATTTTTTTTTTAATTTTTAACACATTTTTAAGTTACAAATGTAGCCTTATGTAAATCTATAAATACCCCTCCCCCCTTCTTCATTTCTCACTCAAAATTCTCATCTCAATCTCAAATTCTCTCATTCACCTATTCTCTAATTATCTAGTTCAAGACTTCAAGTCTTAATAATTTCTCATTTCATCTTCGAATTTATTTGGCTCATTTTTGTTGAATAATTGAAATTCAATTATAGTATTTTATCATTCGGGTTTTGAACTTCAAGTTGGAATATTGGCTTGACGTTTGTTCGTGGTAACATCGAAAATTCGGAATTGCATAACCAAGTGCTCTAATTCGGTGCACTCCATCCAACTCTTTCTCTTATTAATATTTTAATTGCATATTTATTTTGAGCTTATTTATTCCTTAAATTTTACAATATGTTTAGTGCTGCTAAAAAAGCGTGTAGAAAAGTTACTGATAAGGGGAGTAAAAGTAGAGGTAATTCTTCAGCATCTGGTAGTAATAGCCCAATATCTATTGTTCCTGAAACATCGCTTAATGAAAATATAGATTATGATCAATTACAAGAAGATTATGGAATAGAAGATAATGAAATAAGAATTGAAGAAGAGATATCTGCTACACCTACTAGTGCACCTAGTGTTGGGGTAGGTAGTGTTGGAGTTGATACAAGGGGTGGTGGTGGTGGCACTAGTGGTAGACCACCTACGACTCCGACGACTAATCGTAGAAAAAGAAGTAAGGTTTGGAATTTTTTTGAATTAATTGAAGGTTCTGATAGAGTTAGATGCAAAATTTGTAAAGTTTCATTTAAACATTTGATTGTAGGAAATTTAGGGGGAACTGGAACGCTTAGTAGGCATATGAGAGCTGCACACCCGATAGAATGGGGCCTAGATGGTGATGATAGTCAAACAACTATTAACCTTACTACTGGAGAGTTACTAGATGGAACTATACATATTTATTTTTAAAAGTTTGCTATAAATATAGATATTCAACAACTGAAGTTGCTAATGCACATTGTACGAATTCAACTAAAGAAATCAAGGACATGAAGATATTGATCGCCGAGAAGACGAGGATCTTGGAGATATATTAACAAGTGGTCACCCATCCGAATTTACTTATTGTTATTTGTTCAAGTCTTAAAAGATGTAAACATTCAATTTGTAAGTTTCAAATTTGAGTTATGAAATATGAATTATGAAATAAAAGAAGCACTTGCAATTTGCAGGAAGTGCAATTTTTCTCATATTCCTTCTATTCTTTAATTTATATTTTAAAGTAATACAAATTCTTAATATAACTTAAATTGAAACTTTAAATTTGAAATTCAAAGTTAAAGTGTTAAATTGAAACTTTAACATTTTAATTTTGAAATTCAAACTTAAAGTCTTAAATTAAAATTATTATTTAGAAATTCAAACTTAAAGTCTTAAATTGAAATTTGAAACTTCAATTTTTAAATTTCAATTTTAAACTTAAAGTCTTAAATTGAAACTAAATCATCTAACTAATTTTTGAAATACAAACTTAAAGTCTTACATTGAAACTTTATAAGTGCACAAGTATCATTTACTTTGTGTTCTTTAAATAAATTACAATAGTTATACAAAATTACAAAAAAAAAAAAAAAACGTTAAACCCGGCCCGGCCCGGCCCCTTTAACCCGTAACCCGTACGGGTCAATTTTTACCCGAAAAAACCCCAACACGTTATACCCGTTAAGGGATAGCCCGGAACCGACCCGGTAAGGAACCCGTACGGGTTAAAAAAAATTGGACCCAGCCCGGCCCGGCCCACCCGTTAAACACCTATAGGTTTAGGTAAGGAGTAGTATAAAGAGTGGTTGATCATCGAACCATTATACCCCTACACACATGGTTATAAGATACCAGTGGAGAAGCACATAACCCTTTAAGTGACAAGGGTTGAGGTAAGGAGTAGTATAAGAGTGGTTCGATCGTCGAGCCCATTATACCCCTACACGCATTACAGCATGCTTCTATTTTTTAACTTATAGCAAATTGTTAGAAGTACTACTTTTCTAGTTAGAGTTTGGTCTCAATCCTTATACCTTGTTAGATTCAAGAAATGTCAGAATTGTTCACTTGATAGAAAAGCAAAAGTGCAATTTAAAACAATGCAAATGAGTATACTAACACTACTGATTCTTTGTTCCTGTTGATATACTTCTTTTCAGATATATTTTTATAATCTGGTTCTTAAAAATATGTGAAATATATTTGTTTCTTCCTGTTCAAGATTGTACTAATGTAAACCACGTTACTCAAGTGGTAGGACCTCTAGTACCTCATTGAATGTAAAGTTCAAGATTTTTCTTTTAGTAACTTGTAAGAACATACTTGTCAAAATAGTCATAAAAAAAACATACCCCAGTATAAGAATACAAATTATGTTATATTATAATAGAGGTTATGTTGTGCGGACTTCAAAATGTAGTCGCACGAGTGCGGATCCTTCAAAAAATACATTACTTTAGGAGGATATGACATGTATCCTGCCATATTTTCGAAGAGTCCGGGCAATATAGAATAGAGGTGTTTGAAACACTGGTTTTAAATATGTAAAAAAGAAATCTGTGGATTTTAGGGGTCAGAAACAGAATTTCATACAAGTAAAAGTGTTGATTTGCCTATTAAGCTAAGAACATTGGTGGAGATATGATTTCCGCTAAAAGGGGTAAAAAAAAAGTTAAAAAAAATTATAGCACATTCAAAGCTTAATATATAAAGGTAAAAATAAATTTACCTTATATATGCAATCTAATTTTTTAACGAAGTTCGGGTAAAACCTCTTCCGCCCTCTATATCGACCACCGACTAAGAATGCTCACTAGCTGTGAAAGGAAATCCTCTTGCCCAAACACATATTTTTCATGTTGATTCTGCTTTGCTTTTGTGAATTTACCTTTTTTAATGGCGGAGGGCCTATTATCTAGGGAGAAGCTGTTGCATAATGCACAATTTAAGTCAATTTTCATATTAGTCTTAGATCTACCTAGCCCTCTTTCTTCACTCGAGTCTAAGGGTGTATTCTGGGCCGGTCCCGGGCCTAAACGGGCCTCGCGGTCCCGGTCCTGGCGGTCCCGGTCCTACACGGTCCCGGGCCTGGCGGTCCCGGTCTTCGCGGTCCCGGTCTTCGTGGGCTTGGTGGGTAAGACCGGCCCGTGACGGGCCTAAGCCCACATGGTCCCGGGCCTGGCGGTCCGGGCCTGGCGGGCTTTTAATAAAAAAAAAATTTTTATTTAATAAGTATATATATATATTAACTATATATATGTTAAGTGTATGTATATATATATATATATATATATATATATATATATATATATATATATATATATATATATATATATATATGTATGTTAAGTATATATATGTTTAGTATTTATATATGTTAAATTTATATATGTTAAGTATATATATATAGTAAGTTTATATAAGTTAAGTATATAAGTTAAGTTTATCTACGTTAACTATATATATATATTAAGTTTATATAAGTTAAGTATATAAGTTAAGTTATTTATATATATATATATATATATATATATATATATATATATGTATTAAGTACTTATATTAAGTATATATATAAGTTAAGTTATATATATAAGTTAAGTTATATATATATATATATATATATATATATATATATATATATATATGGTAAGTATTATATAAACTTAATATATATATATACTTAACATATATAAACTTAACTTATATATATGTATTAAGTTTATATGTTATGTATATATATAATATATATTATGTATATATATTATATGTATATGTATGAAATAGATATATATATTGTATTAAGAGATAAATCAAAAACTTGTGTAATAATTTTTATTACTAAAAATGACATATCTTTATTAATCTTCTCTCCCCCAATGGAATGAGCACAACAAGGTACTAATACCACCATTAAAAGAAAAAAAAACTAAATAAGATGTGCCAAAGTACAATTTACAACACAATCTACATATCTCTAACAAATCTCATAAATCCTTCAAGATTTTACCGTTGGGACCGGTTGGGGCCCGCCAGGCCCGCGAAGACCGGCCCAGGACCGCTACCCGGTCCCGGTCTTCGCGGTCCCGGTCTCGCGGTCCTAAGGGTAAGGACCGGCCCGTCACGGGCCTTAGGACCGGTTGAAGACCGGGACCGCGAAGACCGGCCCACCAGGACCGTGGGACCGCCAGGCCCGCGGTCCCGGTCCCGGTCCCGGTCCGGGACCGGCCCAGAATACACCCTTACTCGAGTCTGAAGTTCAGCAGCTTTCATTGTTGTGAGATTCTTAAGATTTAAATAGGATAATTAAAAAAATGGTATTTGGTGTTGGACTATTTTTAAAGTAGTGATTAAGGGTGCTTAAGAAACAATTCCTCACAACTCATAACATGCAATCATCATTATCAATGTTTATTTATGTGCATAAATAAACATTTGCTATCGAAACCGGCCAACACCGACAACTCCTTTTTCTTTTTTTACGTAATGTATTAGTAGCTAGCTAAGTGTACCTTTTTCTTTATAGATATCACCATTAAGGTTAAGATTACTTAACAAGTTAGAAGATTAAGTGCAGTTGGTAAGTTAATTTACTTAAACCCCACCTCCCTTTTCCGAGTTCCATAAAAGCCTCATAGCTTATAGCCAGTTTGGCCAAAAGTATTTTTTTTTGGTCGTAAGTCCTTTGGTTAAAAATTAAAATGTTTGGCCAAGTTTTTGGAAGGAAAAAAAAAGTATTTTTGAGGAGAAATATAAACAGTTTTGGAGAAGCAGAAAAAAAAATCTTTTTTTTCAAAAATATTTTTTGAGAAGCACTTTTGAAAAAAATATACTTAGAAGCATTTTTAAAAGCTCGGTCAAATACTAATTGTTGCTATGAAGTACTTTTCAAACTAATTAGTCAAACACTAACTGCTTCTCACCAAAAGTAGTTTTGAGAAAAGCACTTTAAAAAAGAAATTCTCAAAATAAACTGATTTTTCCAGCTATGAAAAGTGATGCTTACCAACTTAAGAAATTGGTCGAATTAGATCATAGTGGTGAAGATTTGACGGCATTAGTCAAGAGATGGTAATTAATGTATGATTCAGTAGAGAAGGGTATACTATTATAAGTTATAACAATACCATGGTAAAAACCTTATTGGCATCGGGTGTTTATACTAGACCAATAGCAATAAAATAAATTTACGCATTTACTTCTATCACTTAACCATGATTAATTAATGTATAATTTTTACTTCAGTAAATTATTTAGCCATAATAAGTTGAATTGTTTTGATATAAACATCCGATGCGAATAAGTATTTACCTAATATCATTTTTTTGAACTTAAAATAGTTCAAAAAGTAAAAGTGGTAACTTGTAAGTTCTAACTCCCGTTAATTTTATTTGCGATTACGTCAAAGCCGCAAACTTGATTAATTATTGAAGGACAACGTGTTTTGTCAAATAATTTGAGGACCAAAATCGACATAAAGTCCTAACTTAGGGATTAAAACAAATATTCACTAGTATCAGGTGCTTGTACAGTGTGATAAACTCACTAGTATTAGGTGCTTGTACAATTTTTTCTCTAGATAAAATTTCACTAGTTCGACAAAGAAGTACTATGTAACACAACTATATGTGTGCAACTTGTATACTGCAGAAATGGGGCTACCCAATTTCGTTTTTAGATGGAAAAATTGATACCATGTCGGAAGCTCGGGACGCCGAGCTTGAGGTCGAAGCTCTTTTCCAATGTCGAGGTCGATATCACTTATTGAGGTTAGAAGAAGGAATGCTTCGAGATGATACCGTTATGATTCAGTAACGGAAGAGCGAGATACCCGCAACGGGCTGGAGATCACGGCGTGAATTTTGAAATGAATTGGTCCTCGGCGGTTAGACAATTGTCAAATATGATTTTCAACTGTAATTAGAATGGTACCTTATTTAAGACTCCCCTTTATCTAAAAGGGAATCGCATCCATTTATAGGGATGTCGTTCACTGATAAGCAAATATACACATATTACTCTCTTCTTATTCCACTTACTGTTCATCAGAGTCGTTTTATCATTTGTTACTCCCATTATCATACCTCAAGATTATCACTGATCGAGGTCGAGAATTAGCTTACACACTAGTTTGACCTATTTTATTCTTTAATTTATCTATTTAATTCCTTGTTTGTCAATTGGTATTGGATTAAACCATGTATCCTTCAAATCATAATATAAGTTTAATTATTACTCGAATTTTAAGGTAAACAGTTTGGCGTCCACCGTGGGGCTAAGGATAATAGTGATTGTTTCAGTGTTGATTCTGATAACACACGTTATTTTCAGAATTGTTCTTGTCAAGTATTTTTTCTCTTATGCTAAAACATGTCAAACTCACAAAACACACTCGTACATGGTGATGATGGTCTCAGATTTTACGGGGAAAACGACAATGTAATTACTCCAGGAGCCGGGGTGCCACCGGCTAATCTCGGGGGAGCATTGGTCTCCGATCCAGTCGATATTATTTCACACGTTGCTCTAAATGCGGACTTAGGTACGGACCCCGAAGGGAGTGTACGCCAGAAATGCCGATCTGGTGGCCAAGGTACACAAGGAAGAGAAGACACGGGAGTTAGAGTCCAAATAATGTTCGAGATGTTGCAAGCCCAGTATGCCGCTATCACTCAATTGCAAATCAACATACGACTCCAAGTATGGTCGAGCAAGAAATCACTCGTCGTGCCGAGCCAGTGCCAAAAAGGTCGAATGTTACGAATCAAGGATTGATCCTACAATAATGAAAAGGCTCGAAGAGCTCACCAAAAGAATTGAGTTGAGAGAGAAGAAAATTGAAGATAATGATAAAAGAGTGGAAACATACGACTCCTGTGTTGATCAGATATCGGGGACACCCTCAACCCTTAAAGGGTTTAGATTCGAAAAAGTTTGTGCAGAAGCCTTTTCCTAAGAGTGCGACTCCGAAGTCTATTACTAAGAAGTTTTGTATGTATGATATACCTAAATACAACGGGACCATCGATCCTAACGAACATGTTACATCGTACATGTGCAGAATAAAGGGAAATAACTTAGAAGATGATGAGATCGAGTCTGTTTTGTTGAAAAAATTTGGGGAAACTTTGTCAAAGGGAGAAATGATTTGGTATCATAACCTACCACCAAAATCCATCAACTCACTTGCCATGTTAGCGGATTATTTCGTGAAGGCACACGCCGAAACTATAAAGGCCTCGACAAGAAAATCATACGTTTTCAAGATAAGACAAAAGGATAACGAAATGCTGAAGGAGTTCGTATCTTGAATTCAAATGGAACACATGGAGTTGCCACCGGTCACAGATGATTGGGGCGTTCAAGATTTCACCCAAGGGTTAGACGATAGAAGTTTGATAGCATCACGATAGTTGAAACAAAATTTGGTCGAGTATCCAACTGTAACTTGGAAAGATGTGCACAATCGATATCAATCGAAGACCATGGTAGATGACGACCAATTATGAGCCCCTTCCGGTTTAGTACATCCAAACATGTTGGTAGTTAAGACCAGAGGAAACGTCGATAGGGAGCCAAGGTCAAATAGAGAACAATATTAGCTATATATCGCAGATCGAAGGAATAATGGTTCGGGACCTTGGAATAATATAAGAACTGATCGATGGTAGAATTCTTGGGGACTTATAAGCAAAAGTGGTTTTGATAAGCATGCATATCTCGTTGAGACACCTCGATTATCAGAGTATAACTTTAGCATCGATGCAGCGGGCATCATATTGGCAATCAGAAGGATCAAAGATACTAGGTGTCCCCGACCTATACAGACCGATCATTCCCAAAGGAATCCAAATTTGATGTGCAAGTATCATGAAATGCATGGTCACAAACCGAGGAATGCAGGTAAATGAGGGATGAGGTATCATGTTTATTCAATGAGGGTCACCTTCGAGAGTTCCTTGGCGATCGATCTAAGAATCATTTCGGAGAAAGGGATGCCAACAGGAAAAATGAACAGAGGGAACCCGAGCATGTTATTCATATGATTGTCGGTGGGGTTGATGTTCCTGAGGGACCCATATGCCAACGCACTAAGGTGTAAATCACTAGGGAAAAACTAACCCGAGATTATATGCATTCAAGCTCATTACCATCCAACGACGAAGAAGCATAAGGCATTTCTAAGCCATACAACGACGCCCTAGTAATTTCTATCTTATTAAATAAAGTTCAAGTTAAGCATGTTTTAGTGGATCCAAGTAGCTCAGTAAATATTATCCGATTGAGGGTCGTTGAGAAACTCGGCCTACAAGATCAAGTCGTTCCCGTAGCTCGGGTCGTAAACGGCTTCAATATGGCCAGTGAAATAACTAAACATGGTATTATTTTATCGGTGAACGTGGTTGGAACTATTCAAGATACCAAATTCCATATGATCGAGGGCGACGTGAGGTATAATACCCTATTCGGAAGGCCTTGGATCCACAACATGAGGGCAGTCCGCTCGACTTTCTACCAAATGATGAAATTTTTTATGACGGACGGTGTAAAATTAGTATACGGGGAGCAACATACTGCAAAAGAAATGTTTGTGGTCGATGAGGTAACACCAATATCAATGCTATCAGCTTCAGAAAGGTCGAGCATCGAAGGTAAACAAGAAGACAAATAGCAATCACAACCACCAACCTCGACCAAATTGGGAAAGCATGAGATAGAAGAAGAGGAGGAGGAGGATTTTCTGACTCCTTGAGCCTATATTGTTCCCGAATACTCCCACACCACCAAATCAACGGTCGAAAAGCTGGAACATGTTATATTGATCGAGTACCTACCAGAGCAAAAGGTATACCTCTGAACGGGATTAACCCCCGAACTCAAGAAAAAGCTTATTTAATTTCTCATTGATAACATGAATTGTTTTGCTTGGTCCTATTTTAGATATGACATGGATCTCACCAGAGATAACAATGCATCGGCTAAGCCTTGACCCCAGGTTCAAACCGGTGAAACAAAGGAGAAGGCCCCGGGCCGAGGCAAAGCATGCATTAATAAAGGACGAGGTAACTAAAATTCTCAAAGTAGGGTTCATTTTAGTGGTAAAATATCCCGAATGGCTAGCCAATATAGTCGTAGTCCCTAAAAAAGGGAACAAACTTAGAATGTATGTAGACTATACGAATTTAAACAAGGGATGCCCCAAAGATTCTTTTCCACTGCCTAACATCAATCGCATGATCGACGTACGGTTAGCCACGAGATCGTTACCTTTCTTGATGCCTATTCCAGGTATAATCAAATTTAAATAAACCCGGAAGACTAGGAAAAGACTTCATTTCTCACCAAATATGAAACAAATTGTTGTAATGTAATGCCCTTTCGGGCTATAAAATATAGGAGCTTCGCTTAAAGAGAATCTTTTCTATGATCAAGTCCGAATCATGTTGTACATGAGCAGGCTCCATAATATCCAGTATAAGTGAACTAGAAAAAGTGGAATCTTGATTCCATTTTATCTAGTTCATTTATAACAACTATATCGTCTAACTTCATTAAAAAATAAAACTTGAATCTTTATAAAATCAAATTCTAAAATCATTTCTATTTTGATCATTTCTTAGATTATGTTGAATTGTATCGAATCCATTTTCTATTTGACCAACGCCTAGTAAAGAAGATGCTTGAAGAACAGATAAGTAAGTCAATGGACGTTTATATTGATGACATACTAGTTAAGTCCCTGTGTACAGAGGACCATTTGGCTAATGGGTAAGAAATGTTCGAGATTTTGAGAGAATATAACATAAAACTCAACCCTGAGATTTTGAGAGAATATAACATGAAACTCAACCCTGATAAATGTGCTTTTGGGGTCGGTTCGGGAAAATTCCAGGGCTTTATGGTATCGAACAGGGGGACCGAAATCAATAGCGATAAAAATCAAGGCCATCGAAGGCATTACCATCGTAGATAGTGTAAAGGTCGTGCAGAGGCTAACTAGACGAATAAATGCTTTTGGTTGATTCATCTCGAGGTCATCAAATTGAAGCCACAGATTATTCTCTTTGCTAAAAAATAAGAACGGTTTCACCTGACCCCCGGAGTGCCAACAAGCACCAGATGAATTAAAGCGATACCTATTGATCCCACCACTGCTTCACACTCCAAAGGCATATGAGAAATTTTACTTATACTTGGCAGTATTGGAAATCATGATAAGTGGTGTCCTAGTTCGGGAAGATCAAGGCACGCAATTTTTCATTTATTATGTAAGTCGAACCTTAGGAGAAACAGAAACTAGGTATCCACACTTAGAGAAATTGGCAATTGCACTGACAAGCGCTTCTAAAAAGTTGAAACCATACTTTCAATGTCACCTCATATGCATATTAACCACTTGCCCACTTCGTAATATTTTGCACAAGCCCAAACTATTGGGACGATTGGCCAAATAAGCCTTCAAACTTAGTGGGTATGATATCAAGTATCAACTTCGAAGGGCCATCAAGTCCCAAATATTGGCAGACTTCATAGCCAATTTCATGCTAACCCTCGTACCTGAAGTTGAATAAGAACTTTGTTAAAGTCAGGCACATCTCGGGGGTGTGGACCCTATTCACAGACGATGCTTCGAATGTGAAGGGGTCCAGGTTAGGCATAGTTTTGAAGCCGCCAATGGGTAGCACTATTGGGCAGTCTATCAAAACTTCTAGGTTGATTAACAATGAGGCCGAGTACGAGGCTGTGATTGCATATATCGAGCTAGCTAAGAGCTTGGGAGCAGAAGTCATTGAAGCCAAGTGTAACTCTTTACTGGTGGTGAACCAAGTAAACAAAATCTTCGAAGTTCGAGAGGATAGAATGCAAATGTATTTAGAGAAGTTGCAAGTAACTTTTCACCATTTCAAGGAATGGACTTTATAGCATGTACCTCGACAATAAAACAGTGAGGCTCATGCACTTGCAAATCTAGGGCCGTCGATCGAGGAAGATGAGATCAGCTCGGGAATCATCGTTCAACTCTCGAGATCGGTGATCGAGGAAGACCATGCTGAGATAAACTCTACAAGCTTGACATGGTATTAAAGGAATAAATATATTGAATACTTGAAGAATGGAAAATTCCCATTGTAACCTAAAGAATTGAGGGCCCTACGAGCCAACGTTTCTCGATTCACATTGGATGAAGACGGAACATTATAAGGAAGGACACTCGATGGACCATTGGTAGTGTAATTAGGACCATAAGACATCGATTATGTTTTACGAGTGGTCCGTGAAGGCATTTGTGGGAACTATTCCGACATTAAGTAGCTGATTGATAAAATCATTAGAACGGGAAACTACTGGTACAACATGGAAAAATATACTAAGGAGTTTGTTCAAAAGTGTGATAAATGTCAAAGGTTTGCACCACTGAACCATCAGCCTGGAGAGCAACTTCATTCAGTCCTATCCCCGTAGCCATTCATGAAATGGGGGATAGATATCGTCGGTCTTTGTCAACGGCCCCAAGTAAAGCTAAGTTCATTTTATTTATCCCAAATAGGATTTTCCGGTGAGGTTTTTAACGAGGCAACAAGCATGTGTTGCCTGAGAAAAATTCAACAATATCCGAGGCTTTTTTTCAATCAACCTCGAAAACTGGGGGGGGGGGGGCATCACCCTCGGATGTTATATTTTCGAGGAAAATACTTCATGTCAAAGGGTCTCTATATGGAAAATTTGTAATGGGCCAAATGGTTGAATGAACTGTGTCCATGTAGATTAGTCAAGCCCCGATGGCAAAACATATACGCATGTATAAATTCTTTCAAAAAATATTCTTTCTATATCAAACATTTTGTGTCTCAAAGAAAGCTTTCTACTATGCGAGCTCCATACTTATGATTTAGTAAGAAATAAACCAAGGGCCAAGCGCAAATATACCTCGAATACTCAGGGATTGTCATCAATGAACGGCATATTCGACTTATCTAAACTCGAATTCATAAGATCTCAAAGAGGCACCCCTCGGTCAATAGTCCAAGGACATCATTCTTGAGGACTAACACTTCGAATAAGTTCGAAGTGTTATTGGGAAATAAGCCAAAGGGGCATACCTGATCACACCCAACTATGCCTTGTAAAAAGAACAACGCGATCCCTGCAAATATATTCTGATTAACAAGTCCGTAGTCGAATCCCTAGGTAATTAACCTATCAATCACAACTATTGGACTCACAGAAATTTACGTATTCAATCTTCAGAGATATTTGAGTAATAAAATGGGTATTTTATTAACTAAATGTTACGTAATGAAAGTGCGGTAATTAAGAACTGGCTATAAATGGTTTGTAAGCAAGATTGGGAATGGTCTAAGGTTTTGATTTCCTTGTTGTCAGAATCCTTTCCACTATATTTGCTATAAATTTGCCTAAGTCTTCTATAACGATCATGAACACTCTGACTATCGTAACTCTCTTTCGAGTAATTACAATAATATACTAGACATATTCTCCCGAATTACGCTAGCTAGCTTTTAAGTACAACTCACTTAAATCTCACCCAATGTTTCGTTATCCTTAATACCACCTTTAAACCCTTAGTATTGATCCCTCATATACGTTATAAGTGATGATGTTCAACAACTACCTAAATATACAATCTCTCATGAGTAATGCACACTAAATAGGAATAGCTAACCGATGGCTCTTCAATCAACAACAATAAGCATATAGTTGAACAAATAGATATAATACGACGGAAAATCTATATTAACATAATGAGAAAATTATCCTTTAACACGTTCCATGAAAACCCTAAATTAGGTATTTAGCTACTCATGCTCATTGTAACAATTCCTCAAATAATTTGCATAATCAAATTACAAATTAAAGATGAAGGAATGTAGAATTCGATGATAATATCCTTCCGAAATAGTCTCCCCAGGTCTCAAGTGTGTCAAAAAGTCCTCAAAATAAATTTTTTATATGTTTTTATACCAAGTAGGGTCGGGTCCATACGAAACACCTTTCCTGCACGAAATAGGACTTGGCTCCGTAAATTTTGTATAGGCGCACCGCACTGTGTGGCACGGTAGTGGGAAAGTTCAAAGAGCTATTTTCTGATGCCTGTCGTGAAATTGTACACATGCGGCGCACGCTGCGGCTCATTAGTGCAATTTTCTCAGAGTGAAATTATTTATCCTCCTTTGACATCCAAACTTGGTACACGACCATGGAACATGATCCCAACTTAATGCATTGGACTTTTACTCACACTTCAAAGCTCCAAATTGATCGATTAAGCTCCAAATTAACTTTTGAACTCGGGATCACTTCTTGCAAGGCGTAATATACGTACTAAGTGTAATTCACTATCATTTGAACTTAAACACACGTAAAAATGCAGTAATTGGAATGTAATAATACGGCTAAAGCACGAGTTTCTAGCATCACATCAATACCCAACACTTAAACCATTACTTATCCTCGAGCATGTAAACTACACTTCACCTAGGGATAACCTCACATCAAACAACCTCCCCGATACACCATGCCAAGAATAATTAAAGTAGACTGAGCATCTTATCATAACATCTCGGGACTACGAGGCGGTACCTCGGGAGTGCCATTATGATCTTCTCTATTTTTTGTATTGTTTGATCTTCTCTATTTGTTGTACTGTTTGGTTGTTGTTCCCTTAACATGTAAGATCCTTGTTTCCTTTAGTGTTGTATTTGCTTCCTTGATTCCATGTTGTTACTTTCCGTAATTTCTTTATTGTTTCACTTCCATGCCATTTTTATTATATCATTATATGTTCTACTTCATAATTTAGTAAATACCGAATTACCATATCAAAATAAAAAATTTTGGTATTCGATATTCAATATTTTGACAAGAGGGATTGCTGTGATGGTAAGCAACCCCTACTTCCAATCGAGAGGTTGTGAGTTCGAGTATTCCCAAGAGCAAGGTAGGAAGTTGTTGGAGGGAAGGATGCCGGGGGTCTATTTGGAAACAACCTCTCTATCCGAGGGTTGGGTAAAGTCAGCGTACACACTACCATCTCCAGACCCCACTAAGTGGGATTATACTGGATTATTGTTGTTATTGTTGTTGTTATTCAATATTTTGGCATTCAGTATTTTTTTTTATTTTCAAATATGTCAATTAACTCTAAACAAGTAACACGATTTTTATTTGGTGGTTTTGGCCAAAACCTTTATTAACAAATATTTTTTGTTTTGTACTTTTAAATATTTTAATTAAGAATATTACGATTTATTACTCTATCCACTAATTAATATTCAAACGGAATAAAGTACATGTATGGGTAGCATTTTAATAAACCCAATACCGAAAATATCAAATCCAAAATAATAAACCCAAAATGTGTGAACTTTTTACTGTTCCTGTCTTGGTTCTTGGTTTCTATAATACACTATACTTCTCCAGAAGAAAAACGCAATCGTTCATCGGAGATGGTTTCATACAACAAGCTTTCCGCTTGTTGTATATCTCACGGGTTCTACAAAGTTGCTACAACCAACCCCAGTAAAATTGCAGTGATTCAAGCTTGTGGGGGTCTCAAAATCGCCAAAGAATTTCAACTCTTTTGCAGCGAAAACGGTGACGGAGAAACACGCGACAAGTTTGAAGAGTTTGTATCTTCCAAAACGACGTCGGTTAATCCCCCGGTTTACGAAGGTGATGAGTGCTTCACGTATTCCGATGTTCTGTCCGCCGTTGATTCTCTCAGTTCACGGCTCCGTTGCATTCTTGACGGTGGCGATGACCCTAATCTTCTGAAACCCTCTTCAGGTATAATGTGTGTCTGCGTTGGTAACTTAAATTTGTGATTTTATGGGGTATTATGTAATTTACGTAAAGATTTATTAAATAAAATCAAATTCTTCTTTCTCCAGTAATATAATTTGCGAGCTATTATTTTGTAGACTAGTTCTTATTTCAGCTATACTTTTATATGATGAAGAAAAGATGGTGTTAACCTTTAACAATCAAAAAAAGAAAAGAAAAGATGTTAGAGTCTGCGTTTGTAACTGAACTTTGTGATCAACTGTGCACTTAACGAATTAAGATAAAGTCTTAATTTTTTAAATTTCTGTTTACTTTTCTTGGATAAACCATATTCATGTAATCTGTGAACATCTGCATTTTGTCTAGTTTGGAGAATAAATCTTGCTTAATTACCTTCCCTACTCTCCTGGATTCAATGACTGAATATGAATTATCTCGTGCATGTTGCAGGCTTATAGCTGTGCTTTCCTTTTTTTTTTTTTTTTTTTTTTTTTTTGGCTTTCTAATTTTCCTTTAGAACAGGGTCAAATTTGCTCTTGTGCTATCCAAAATTGAGCAATTTTGCGGAAAGTTTATTGGATGGTCGAATCTTACCCTACCATCTGGAAAAATCTCGTGTTTGCCTTTGTCTCCTAACAGAGCTCCAGCTCCAAGCTGAGGGTAATTTTAAAGAATAGGCAAAAGCTAGGGGTAAATTTGAATCTTCTTTCTCGAGGAATTTGGACACGTAGAGTCCACCCATCTCATGGTGGAGTTCTGTAACGGCAAAGGAAAATACGAGATAGATTTGCTAATAGCAAGGGTACGATTGCACCAAAATACGGCAAGTGTATGAATGCACCAAAAAATATAATGGAGAGCAAAATTGAGCAATTTCAGATAGCACAGGGGCAAATTTAGACCTTTTCCATTAATTTTTATAATTAATTGCTTTGACTCATGAATTCAACTGCCTCAGATACTGAAAGTTTATGATTATTTTGTGCCTTCATGAATTACAATAAAAATTTGTTTAAATTTTTGTTGTAGTAGCCAAGTTCTTCTTTTTGTAGTGTGCCATAATCTGTGTTTTTTTTTTTTATGGGCTGTAAAAGAATGTGACAATGTTATACTTGCTTTCTCAAAATCTTTTGGTTTTCTATTGTTGGCTATAGAATCTTTCCAGATGTTGATGATCACTTTATGAGCAAACTAATTAGGCATTGCATCTTTTCATGGCTAGTAGTTAATATGCATCATACTGCAAATAACTGCAGTTCTAAGGGCCAGTCAATCTTGGAGTCTTCTGATCAAGGTTTAGAGCAGTATAAACAGCTCCATAAAACATATTGCCCTAGAATAGTTGGAATATATATGGAACCTTCAGTTGAGTACATTGTTGCTGTTCTATCCGTTTTGAGGTGCGGAGAAGCATTTCTGCCTTTAGATCCATCTTGGCCAAACGAAAGGGTACTATTGGTAATATCTTCTTCGAAAGCTAGTCTTATCGTTGGCTATAGATCTTCTGTTGGTGGAACTTGTCATCAGCTTGACAAATTACAATGGCTTATTGATAAAGGCAGTTATCCTGTCTTTTATATGTCAATGGAGGATTTCATCCCAAAAAAATCTGATTCGTTGTTAGGCTGGCCTTGTGAAAGTGAAAGGTTGAGATCGTTCTGCTACTTGATGTACACATCTGGATCGACTGGAAAACCTAAGGGTGTATGTGGCACTGAACTAGGTGAGTTGTACATCCTTTGGATTGTTCAACCATTTGTCATCAATTTAAATTGCCCCAATACGTAATTTATGCATTTATAGTTTTCCTTTAGGCACTAACTCAATTTATTTAATCATACACTTGCAGGTCTTCTGAATCGCTTTTTGTGGATGCAAGAATCATATCCCTTTCAAAAAGAAGAAATCCTTCTTTTCAAAACATCAATAAGCTTCATTGACCATTTGCAAGAATTTTTAGGATCTATACTTGCTAATTGTACGTTGGTCATACCTCCTTTCAATCAGCTGAAGGACAATATATTTTGTGTAGTCAATCTTTTACAGGTATATGCAAAGGGTTATTTATCCTTGAATTTTTGTTACTTGACAGTGTTTTTAAAAGGGTGTGCATTATTTCTCATGTGGTAGACAACAACAGTAAGGGCTTTCGTGTCCATTAACCAATTGTTGTTCTCTAACAATTGCAAACATAAAGCAAGTATTTTTGCTCAGGTGCTGCTGGATTGGTGCTTGTTAATCAAGTAAAATTTATATCTAGGTTACTGCTTCGGTGATCACTTAGCTTTCTCTAACATTATTTAGACTTCTATAGTTAGTATCTGCATGAGTTCCTTGATTAATTTGTACTCTAGCTGCTGTATTGGTTGCTGATAATTCTGTACTAAGCTAAAATACAGCTGCACATACACTAATCATTGTCTTCTCTCTCTCTCTCTCTCTCTCTCTCTCTAATTGAAGGGTGGGGGTGCTGGTACACCTCTTATTTTCTTTGGAATTTGACTGTTATATAATCAAAATGACTGTTATTGGTGGCAGTAAGTTGCAAGAAGTTCAAGTGGGTAATGTTTACTTTGTGAATCTATGATTATGAAATTTGCAAATATTGCACGAATAAAAGCTCTATGCCATTCTTGGTAGTTTTCTGGCACCGATAATGTTGCTGTACTAAAATTATTAAGCTACCTTTATTCAATGGATTTGTGGTTGGTCAATAACATGCGCTGGTCTGGCTATCTGGGTGGGGAATTTTTGGTCTTTTCTTTTGCATTTCTGCTGCCTGCCTTGGTTCTTGAACCTCTTCTCTGGCTTGCATCTATTCACTGATTTCTCTTTTGCAAATTAAAATTTGAGCCACTATTCTTTCCTTTAAATATAGAGGAAATCTTTTCCAATATTCTTATGGGGAAAGGTCAAATTTGCTGATGCATTCGAAATTGAGCAACATTTGCAAAACTCTCATTTTTGCTCTTGTCCCGTAATGTAGCTCCAACCCGAGGCTAAGTTTAAAACTGAGTCAAAATTAGAGGGGTAAATTTTGACCCTTTTTATCGAGGTATCTTGACATGTGTCCTCCACCCATTTCATGCTAAAGCTCCCTTATCGACAAGGGAAAATACGAGATGATTTGCTAACAGCAAGGGTGTGAATGGACCAAAGATTAACAGAGGATAAAATTGTGCAATTTCGAATTGTATAGCATCAAATTTGGACCTTTTCCCTATTCGTTATTCCTTTGCGTACTATGAGAGCATAAAATGTTCATTACTGGGTTGTGTTGTTGTTGAGAGCATAAAATATTCGAAAAAATTCCAGTATTTATCTTCAGGAGTACTCTGTTAGCAGGCTTGTGGCAGTTCGTCTCTTATAATGGCGATCTTCCTGCCCTGCAGAGCATATACTATTCTAAAGTTCAGATTTTTCGATAACTTCTAGTGCTAAGTGGTAAAGTTTTTGATATGTCGCTGTGGAAGATGCTTGTCAAGTTGCTTACCCAGACTTCTGTTATTCCATTATTTTTTCCATCATTTATCTCAGGAATACTCTATTAGCAGGCTCGTGGCAGTTCCATCTCTTATTAGGGTGTTTCTTCCGGCTCTGCAGAGCATATATTATTCTACAGTTCAGATTTCATTAAAACTTGTAGTACTAAGTGGTGAAGTTTTTGATATGTCGCTGTGGAAGATGCTTGTCAAGCTGCTGCCCCTGATTTCTATTCTTAATCTATATGGAAGTACAGAGGTAAATTTCTGTCTCTGATTTACTTTTGGGTTAATCAAGTCCATGCAAGTTCTAATACTGAATCGCTTGGAAGGAAAAAAGATTCATGTTCCTTTGCGAGTTACTTTTGGTCACTTATGTTCTTGTAAGTTCTGATGTCTGGACCGCTAGAAAAAGAGAAACTTTAAGTAATGCTATCTCATTTCAAACAAGATGCCTATTTCCATCCTTATTTTCTTCACCCTTTTATTGCCACCTTTTCTACTCGATAGAATCACTTTAGTTTGAGATTAAATGTGGAAAACTTATGTTAGTTCTTGAATTTTAGCTGCTTGTGACCATATCCAGTGCATATTAGCCTTCAATCTGTGTTATCCAGTGCATATTAGCCTTTAATCTGTGTTAACTCATAATTGTTATCTGAGTTTTATGTTGGCGCTCTACTTTTTGGTATACGTCTTGCATACTGGAGATTTTCCATATTAAATGAAATTATTTTACCTTGTCAAAAAGAATATTTGTGATTTGAGCTAGTACTCATTTTGCTCATGTGGTTAACTAAGTTCAATATAATATAGCCACACCGGTTTAGTTCCCCTTTGTCCTCTTTCCCCACTACCATTGCCTACAATCTCACCATTAGTTACTGCAACCACTTTCCCGAACCTTTCTGGACCATGGGGTGGTAATCATTGGCAGAGGACTGGAGGCATGCTGTAAAGGAGGTTACGGAAGATAGTTTTGGGAGTGCGTAGGTGGGGGAAAGAGGCACAGAGAGGAGGGGGCTGGTGATATTGAAATTTCAGCTTAATACTCTTTCTGGTATCTGCTTGTATAATTATGTATACAGTGCCGTGGAAGAGTTGATGCACTAAGCACATACATTTTCTTTTATGTAATTATGACATGACTACTGTTCTATTGCTGGATGACCATTTTCTCAGTGAGTGGGTTGTTGTGATCTAACCACTTCTTGGAGGAGGATATGGCTGCTACAAGCAACTCAAAGCTTCATTTCTTATTACTTCATTGGCTGTCTAAGTTCAATTTTCGTTCATAACTATCGCAATGAAGCTTATTTGAGAATAGCTTGTGATGATGTCATGCTTGTTTTCCAGAAAAAAAAAAGGGGGGGGGGAACGTAACAAGCTTGACTTCATCAATTTAAAATGAAAAGAAGGGAGCAAAGCAAAGTAACAACATTGAGACCAATTTAAGATTTCTCTTAAGCAAAAAAGTAGCTTATGTCACCTATCACTTTAATCCACTATCTTCTCTGTGCTCTTCACCAATACTTTGGATGTTTGAAATAGGTTTCTGGTGACTGCACATATTTTGACTGCAAGTGGTTGCCCCCAATGTTGGAGCAAGATGCACCGGGTAGTGTTCCGATAGGCGTTCCCATTGGAAATTGTGATGTGCTTCTTGTTGGGGAAAATTCTCCTGATGAGGGAGAGATATGTGTCAGTGGAAGTTGTGTTGCTGCCGGATACTTTTGTCATCCTTCTATTTTTCCATTGGATAACGTTGAATTACATCAAGAAGTAGCTGATGCTGAGAGTGCTAAAAATGAAATGAAGTGTTACTTTAGAACTGGAGATTTTGGCAGAAAGCTTTCAGATGGCAACCTGGTTTGTATCGGGAGAAAAGACCGCACTGTAAAGATCAGTGGGCAGCGTATTGCTTTGGAGGAGGTTGAAAGCGTTTTGAGGGAACACCAAGAAGTAGCTGATGCTGCTGTAGTTTCTCGTTGTGTTCAAGGAGATATTTTACTTCTTGAAGCATATTTACTGCTAAAGCAAAAGGAAAGCAACCTTGAGTTCTTCAGGTCCTCAATTAGTTGTTGGATAGCCAGCAAACTTCCCCCGGTAATGGTTCCTGCTCGTTTCTACTTCGTTGAATCATTTCCTATGTCTTCCTCAGGGAAAGTGGATTACAAGAATTTGGCCACTTTACCAGCTTCTGAGGCAGGTAACTGTATTGAGATTGAAGAAACTCAAGACATCGATCTCATTAATGTTATACGAAAGGTATTTAACTAGACGTCAGCTTTATTAAAGGTTGTGATTCTGTTGTAATATGGGATTAACAATTTTGTTTTCAATTTTCATACTTCGATTTTCATTCAGTACTAAGTCTGCCTATGTTTAAAATGTGAATATTTTTGGTTAAATATAATAAGATGTAGCTGTGAAGAAAAATCACGTGTAGACCGTCAAGATCATAGGATGCCTAGATAAGTTGTAATATGTAAAGGATTCCAAATGCCAGACCATGTAACTGGAAGAATTATAGGGTTTTTATATATGCCTCCTCTTTCTTTCAGGCAACTTGTAAACACTATTTAATTCATAATATCTTGTGGGAGTAATCAACCAAATTAAAAAATTACCTGAGGGAGTAATCAGGTTGTGTAATCACAGAAAACCTGTTCTTTTATTTATTTTCTACAACATCACTCCAAGATTGTGTCAAAAATATATACAAGTTGTGCAAATGGATTAAAGACTTATATCTATCAAGCTATCCCAACTTTCTATGTATCCTTTACCACCAAAAAATAGATGAAATGAAAAAGATGTCTTTATACTATTTATATCTCTTATGCTTCTGAACATGATTCTTTTGCTTTCATGGGGAAAATGAGCTGTAAATCCTCTTTTGGTAATTCAAAGTCTTTCCTGCTGTTTGGTTAGTATACTGTGAAGCTGCAGAGATTGGACAGCTGATTTATCTGCTGGAGAAGGGTGGTAGAGGGAATTTATCTTATCCCAAAAAAGGGGGTGGTAGAGGGTTCATATATTGCCTTGAGGTGCGCTAGACCCAAACTGGTACACCTCAGCGAACGTATCATGCCTGGCAGATACCAAAATGTCTAGCCTTCAATTTACTCTTGATGTATGCCTTGAAATCTACTCTTGGAGCAGTGGTGTGCTTTGATGATGTTGTAACTTAGCTACAATACAAATAATGAAACTAATCTATGAGAAAGGAGGAGGTGTTGTAGACTTTAAATAGTACTCTTGACTGTTACTCTTGAAGACTTGAACATTACATGCTTGTTCCTTAAGTTGACCAGTAACTGACTCATTATCATTGTTAAGGTTAGCTGTTGAATAATGAGTGCGTGCTGTCATATTGTCGTGAGTCTCTTGTTATCTAGTCAATATAGTCTTTGTCCTTCCGGTGATCTGTTTTCTAACACTTTCTTTAACTTTGGTTGGACAGGCTTTTTCTGATGCTCTGATCGTTGTTGACAAGATCTCCCTTGATGATGACTTCTTTGAGATGGGTGGCAATTCTCTATCAGCAGCTTATGTCTCCTATAATCTAGGAATTAATATGAAGGACTTGTATACTTTTCCAACTCCTTTGAAACTTCAGAAGGCCATTCTACATAAAAAAGTGTCCTCTAGCCGTGAGCTTAGAGCTGATGCTTTAGTGGGAGTGAACTCGGAAGTGCAAGAAAAAAGCAAGCTTCCTTCTAATAAATCTTGGATGCCTGGTCTTGATAGCAGTACCTCTTTGAGTTTGACAAGTGATTATCCCATTAAACGTTTGAAAACGGATTCAGATTTGTATATTAATCCCGACGATGTTAATGGAAGAGATATGAAAAATTCAACTATGACACAGGTTTCATGTTCCTACAGCCGGTGCAACAAAGTAAGGCATGATACCGGATGTGAAGGTTACCATTGCCGATCTATGTTGTCTTGGGAAGTTCCACATGATAAAAGAGGTTTCATGCGAGAACAGTGGATGGTCTACATGGAGTCTTGTGTTGATGCATCACCACTAGTTGTATTTAAAGAAAGAAGTGCTTATCTGTTTATTGGAGCTCACTCCCACAAATTCTTTTGCATTGATGCAACAAGGTAACCCCGCATGTTTGTCTAAGATGATTGTGATTGTGAAAATCAAGAAAAGATAAAAAAAGAGTGTGAAGGACAAATTTTTTACACATGAGTCCTACATCCACTTGGATTAGCTTTAGGATGGGATACGTTGCCCAGTTGGTCTCCATACACTATTGGCAGTTTTGATCCAGGCTTTGACCCCAAAAAGGGGTCCTCTTTGGATTGGAATGTCCAAATATTGATGCACAGACTTAACTTGATGGGTTGCATTGTGGAAAGCTCTCTGCTATACCTGTCATATCACTGCAATTGTTTGTTGGTAGTATCACTCTTTTCAGGATAGAAGTATATATTTCTGATATTGGACACTTCTACGATTTTCTTTTTACTACATAGGTTTAATTTACTCATAGCTTATCTAACAAGATAGTACCTTGACGATTCCCATTCCTTCCCTGTCGAGCCGCCTCTCTTCACCAGTTGATGTTTCCGCGTTCCCTTTATATAACATACTCATGTGCCCTCCTTTCCAATCACTAAGGAAAAAAGAAATACCAATCAAAGCCGGATTGGTGACTATGCACCCATATCTTGTCTAACACTCCCATTCAAGTTAGTGCATACTAATCGTATGTAATGAGCTTGTTACATATTCCCTTTGTGCCAATATTTGTGACACTCCTTTATTGCAACGTCCCAAAGTGTTTGACACCATTTCATAGCTTTGCAAGTTTTAATGCTTAAGAATTCAAATTCAATTAATCAAATTTCTACATAATGTGATGTTTCTTTATCTAGCTAACTTTCATCTATTATTGAATGTGCTTCTGATATCACTAAGATAATAACTTATAAGTCAAGTTAACATGGGGCGGATGTGCCGATGGATGGAGGCGGCTGCATGCTGCATCTAAGAGTTTAGTTCCATGAGACTGCATAACATGGCCTGAAACGAAGTAAACTCACTTTGCTTAACACAGGGCAGTAGAGCAGGACTTCTTTCTCACCCGTCATCCAACATGGTTCGCACCAGCGTTATTGCCGGTAACCAAAGCCTCACTCTGATTATGTCGTGAGGCTGACTGAATCCAATCCATAAACCCGTAAATGAAAGGTTGTTCGTTCCAAACTTTTTGTCAAGTCACTAAGATATAGGATAGCCTCTCTACCTTGTATAGGGGTAAGGTCTGTGTACACCCCACCCTTCTCATACCCCACTTGTGGGACCATACCGGGTATGTTGTTGTTGTCCTAAGATATAGGATAGAGAAAGCATTTAAGCAGTTCGAGGACTGGCGAGGGAGTTGATGATCATATCTCTAAGTTGATCATTTGACTTTATGAATAAGATATAGGATAGAGAAAGCATTTAAGCAGTTCGAGGACTGGCGAGGGAGTTGATGATCATATCTCTAAGTTGATCGAACTCTATGATGATATTATATGTGAATATCTTTCACTAGTAAAGTGACATTTGATTTTTATGTGCTTTATCCTCTCGTGGATTGTCGGGTTTGATATGAAGTGCACTTGATTACCAAATACAAGTTGCATCTCACTAATATATTCAAACGTCATTTTGGTTAGTCGTTTGATTTGGTAAAGAAAATGGACCTTGAACTAAACTCAACCTCAAAAGTTAGCTCATAAAGTAAAGTTACCTAATAATGTATAAGAAGAAAACTTATACCCTAAACCAATTTGGGGCTCTAATAACCCCCAGTCGTCTAAGAGCGGACGTCCGGAATATGGAAATATAACATGGAAGACCATTATTGATTAAACGAAGAGCATGGACGTGTTTGGCGACTGGCGTTGATACCATGTAAAAGAAATGGACCTTGAGCCTAACTCTACTCAAAAAGCTGGTGATGAGGTGAGAATAACTCAATACCGTATAAGGAGACAAGAATGCTACCCTTAACAGGCATAGGTTGACTTCCAATTTACTGAAACACGAAATAAAGATGATCTGAGTATGAAAAATCTGAATGCATTGCTAGAGCACTTAAAGACTTGTTCTGGTGATCGGAGAAGCTTGGATATCACTTGTGGTAGGATTCAAGTTAGGTCGTGCTTTAGGATGTTTAAAATTGTAATAAATTGATCAGGAAGTGAGGATACCGAGATTTCTTGGTGGCACCCTACCTAAGGTCCTTGCTTAGTTTTACTGTGGTCACATTATTAGTCCACAAGTGCAATGGATTTTCTTAGCAGAAAGAATCAACTCCAATTGATCCAAGAGATTAGCAGAATATGGCTAGAGTTGGTCATGTGCGGCACTGTGTGAGTGTGAAAGCACATGCTGGCCTCCAACAAAGATGCAATTTCTTGGTTTCATTCATAAGATTATCCAGAGTCACGTGGTGATACTGATTGATGTGCAACACTCGTGAGCAACAAGGAAAGCTCGGGACAACTGCGATGGTTGTCGTAGAATGCATGTCCACGAGATGTTTCTTATTCTGTTGTTGCAAGTGAATGCTCAACTAATTTTACCAAAACTCTGATACCATGTGAGAAATAAGAGAAATATAGGAAGATTTTGTGAAGCAGCATGTCATGCGACTGATCCTTTTAATTTCAAGTTTTTCAATGTTTATGGTTATACTTCTTGCGGCTCAGATAAACTTTTATATTACATCTAAGTCTAATGTGTTTACATAACTTATCTAACATTGGTTAGCGAATTTTTCTCATGCCGTTAACATTATTTGTATAACTGTGGTTCAATTTTGAGTGAAAGCTTCTCATTGCTTTTAATTTCAGGTTTCCATGTGTTGTTTGCGTGTGATTGTTCCATGTTCGCAATTTGTTATTCGAAATTTGGTGTTGCCTACGATAGTGTATGCTTGGCCGTTTTGGTTTACCTTTGCCATTGTTGCTTGAGCTGTGAGAAAGGTGACTTCCTTGTGGACTAGTCCATGCAATGCTTACCAGATGGCTGCATTGTTGACTCAGTTCTTATTTATCGACTCTAGCTCTCTGTTTCTTTATCGACATATGAGTAATTTGAGATGGTTTTCTGGCTTGGGTGATGAAAAGCATCTGACTAACTACTTCACTTCAAATGTGTTTAGTGGTCTTGTTTTGTGGGAGGTCAAATTACAAGGACGTGTTGAGAGCTCAGCAGCAATTGTACATGACTTTTCTCAGGTTATAGATGTTAACTTTTTTCTATCGTAGTTTTCTAAATTGTAAGTTTTACATCAGCTAATTTGGGATCTCACTTACAGGTTGTTATCGGATGTTATGACGGGAACATTTATTTTCTGAATTTTTCAAATGGCATCCCTTGTTGGAATTTTCAAACACATGGAGAGGTATGATTCATTCAGTACGTTATAGTATGTTGATTACCTTTTCCAGAACTTCTTGATAATGATAGAAAGATACCATAAGTAGAGAAGGGTTTAGCTTGATCTATTAGGCAAGCATTAATGTGATGCAGTTTAGCGGCCACAAAGGCCTAAAGTATAATAGTTATCATTTGTCTGCCAAAAGTGTCTATCAGAAATAGGGGTAAGGCCGAGGCTGCGTACATGCTACCCTACCCTCCCCAGACCCCACTTGTGGGAATCCTCTGGGTTGTTGTTTTTGCTGTTTTTGTTGTTGCTGTCTGCCCAAAGTGCTGAAGAGTAAATAGTGGGGACTTAACCATTACTTTAGAAGTATTATTCATGGGCTCTAGCACTCATTAATTCGAAAATGTAGGTTTAGTATTTAATTTTGGATTTCCTGTCACAAAGGCTTCCTTGTTATTTTGGGATGTCTGTTATTGTGTTTATTACTTAGGTAGCAAGTTTGTGGAAGCCAAGTTTCCCTGGATTTAGGGTTTTAGGTGTTGGAGTTCTTAAAATTTGTATCTCTTGGAGAGTTACATTCATACGTTTATAAGGTATTATCAAATAATTTTCAGAAGCTGCCTTTTCCTGTCTGTTCTTTTATGTAAAGTAAAATATTATCTCAATAATTATAATTTCGCTGGAGTTTCAACTGAATATTAGATAATTAAACAAAAGAATATTACAATCCTGTAGAAATTATTTGTTCTATTTAAGAGGTAGGTTATTTTTTTTGTTTTTGTTTTACTACAGTAGAATTTTGATTAAATAGCACAGGAAAGTTTTTTCAAGAATGTGAGTTTTTACTGGTTTCTTGAGTATTTATTGATTAATAATTTTTTTTTTGAAAAATCACTTAATTGAGATAGGATTTCCAAAATTCACTTTTCATTAATATTGTAAAATAAAACTAAGGTGAATAGTATATCAGAAGGATTTTTTAGAGGTTTGACGTCAATTTATATTAAAAATGTGTCATATCCGAGACACATGAATTTTTTATATCAGGAAGTTACCACCGTTAGGATGAGATCCAATATTTGCACTTAAATGTTAAAATTAAGGTATTATGTGCATAATTAATAAATTAAGACAAAAACTGCACAATCCTTGAAATCTAGGTACCAAAAGATGCAGTTTTGCCTTAAAATTTATGGACTCTTGTGTTATTACAAGAGGTGGATATCAATCATCCATTGGTGATTGTAGACCAATTGAAGAGTAATTAAAAAAAGGTAGTTGATGGTAATCATAATAGTCTGTAGGAAATTAGCTTTCTTTCATGTTTACTGAAACTTGTTTTGTTGACTTTTGTTTGACATTTATTTTGTGCTCATCTTCTGAAATTTTAAGGTAAAATCGCAGCCAATCGTTGACAAAGAGAGGCACTTGGTCTGGTAATTTTTCTTCTTCTTTATCGTGGCTGATAAAACTTGCAAACGTTTTCTATATCTGAAGCTTGTCTATTTCTTCTATGCTTGTGGCATATCAGTGCATATATGCCCCTTTTTTCAACTTTGGAGAGGGGACTGGGGAAGGCAAAATCCCAGTAAATACAGAAAAGGAGTGGGTGTTATGTTGTTTTGCCTTCTTAATGTCCTTACATTTTCTGGAGATTTCATTTGATTCTACCTCACATGAAACGCCTCATGTTATAAGTGTTCTTACAATGTCGGAATGATCTCATTCTCTAAATTCATTTTGTTGCATTAGCAGCTGGGTGCTGCTACCTATGCCAGAAAAGCTGAGGGAGCAGAACAGCTAGGTTCCATTGTTTCTATGCCCGCCCATGTATGCTGTGTTGACTTCTTAGAATTGCTGAGACGCCATGGTGCTTTTTGGATCAGGTCTCTCAACTGTCCAAGTGTCAGTTGACTCCTAGAGTTATGGAGAGCTCATGTTGCTACGTACAGAAGTCTTTCAATAGTCCAAGTGCCTTTTAACGTCCTAGATTTACCAATAACTTATTAGTCTAGAACTAAGAATCTAAGAGAGTGAAGAAATTTGGCATGATCTGATGAGAATAAATAGATACATGTGCTCTAATGGTTTTTGTTGATGGGTTCCCCAAGTTTTCTTGCCATCTTGATACAATTAGCATTCTTTTACTGCAACTATATTTTACTCATTCTTTTGTCTTGGTATAATTAACTGCAGGTGTGGATCGCACGACCATAATCTCTATGCCCTTGATTATAAGAATCACTGTTGTGTTTACAAAATCCGATGTGGTGGTAGCATATTTGGTGCACCTGCACTTGATGAGGTGGATCTGAATGTCCTTCTTTGTAGATAGACCCCTTCTTTTGGAATTTTCTGCCATTTTGCATAACATGTTAACTTGTGGCTGTACCTTTCTTAAAGGGCTAATTAGCAAAACCTTCCTCAGATCCACGAGAATGATTTGCTTTTATGCCCTCATCACATCTTATGCCTTTTATCCCAACAGAACTGCACACCGATGAAGCGATTGTCAGTAGATGTTTGGTCAGATTACCGTATATTGCACGTTATTATATGATTTTCCTGTATACCAGACTATTTTGGAACAATTATCCTTACCACTTTGCAATGTCTCAGCACTTAACAGCGATCTTCTGCCTTCTTTAAGCAACCTTGCTCTTCTTATTGTCTTGACCTTTTCTTTAAAAAACTTTGTAGGTGCATGAAAAGCTCTATGTGGCATCCACTAGTGGCAGAGTAACAGCTCTATTTGTCGGGGTGAGGAGATGTATTTATATTTCTTTTAAATATGTTTCTCTTATTTTTCCTATGAAATATAGGTAATGATTGACTAAGTGGAATAAAAGTAATTCGGGGCCATATTCGTCTCACAACTCGTACCTCATGCCAATTTGCACATTTTGCAGATTTATAGGGTAAATTGTTTCGGCCATTAAATTTTATTTCCTGTTGAGTATTAGAGAGATCGCATCTTCTGTTAGATAATAGTAATAGCAACATTTTTCGGTGTCCAAAAGTTTCATACTATCATCTATGGTTTATGTTAGCTCCATACCCTTGGTCATATGGCCTTATATGTTACTTAATAGTTACTTGCTTTTATGGTTAAACTATAAGAGAGCATATGACATGTGAAAGCAGATAATCTGAGCTGTAGAAAAAAACTAGGTTTTATTTTACTGGCTGCATTTTTGGTAGATCTCTTATGTATGATATGATTTGGTCTCATTTTAAGATGTGAGGTAAGATCATAAGATCTTGGCAGAAACATCGTCTCCATTATGTGAACCTGTTGGTTTTTTTGAAAGATGGGGTAGCAAAAAGATTAAAAGTATTGATTGAAAATGTCTCTCAATAATTTTATTAAGCATAACAAGGCTTTAAATAGCCAATCAGGAACATAATCTGCAGAAAATCTGCATAACAGGAATTAAAAAAAAAATTAAAATATCTCAACAAATCTAAAAAATCTAACTGAAATTTAAATTAAAAAAAGTAGATTTATCCTAAAATTAAGCTAACTTATTATGCTAAAAAAATGCAGTAGTAACTGAAGCAAATCATCAACACTCCTCCTTTGCTTCAGTTGCTCTAAAACAGTTGCTCCTCCTCAATTACTGCTTCTGCTGTTTGTGCTTGAGGATTGTGTTGAGCGTCTTTGAACTTACACATTTTTGTAACATGGCCTATTTGTTTGCAAAAACCACAAATTGCATTATGTCTCCACTAACAAAATTTTTCTAGGTAACAACAACAACCCATTATAATTCTACTTAGTGGGGTCTGGGGAGGGTAGTGTGTACGCAGACCTTACCCCTACCCTGGGGTAGAGAGGTTGTTTCCAAATAAACCCCCCGACATCCTTCCCTCCAAGAACTTCCCATCTCGCTCTTGGGGAGATTCGAACTAACAACGTCTCGGTTGGAAGTGGAGGTTGCTTACCATCAAAGCAACCCCTCTTTTTCTAGGTGTGTTTTCTTTTTGCAGTATTTGCAAAGAGGATAATTGACCTTTTCTTTTTTGTTTTGAGCATAAAAAGCACCTTCAACAACTATTTCTTGTCTAAATACTCTTCTTTATTCTTGTGCTTGAAGAGCACTTATTAATTCTGCAATAGAGATGGTAGAGAGATCTTTAGACTCTTCTATAGAGGAAATTTTGGATTCAAAAGCAACCTGATTCTATTAACAATAGAAGAAATCCGATCAGAATACCTAATGATAGTCTCGTGTTCTTGCATCCTAAGAGATTCAAAATCCCTTTTCAAATTTAAAATTTGCATTTGTCTAACTCGATCACTTCCTTGGTACTCCTTTTTAAGCTTTTCCCAAGCTTCTTTTACTGTCTCACATTCAATGGTTTTAGAAAAAATTGAATCTGCAACTGAATTTTGAATCACAGTTTTGGCTTTCTATTTTTTGATTCTCTTCTGAATGGTTTTTAATTTGGGCAAGAGTAGGATTTTCATGGAGTGTTTGTAATGGTCTACATAAATCATAGGTTTCAAGATATAATTTTATTTTCATTGATCAAATCTGATAGTTTTCACCGGTGAAAGTTTGTGGGGCATTCAAAGAGAGACTGCTGCTTGCCATGTTTGAAAATAGGTTTAAAAATTGATATTGGTTAAAAATAATTTGCAAATGATTATTTTTTTGGAAGAGGATCAATGAGGCACTTGATACCACTCTTATTTTTTTTGAAAGATGGGGCAGCAAAAAGATTAAAAGTATTGATGGAAAATGTCTCTCAATAATTTTATTAAGCATAACAAGGCTTTAAATAGCCAATCAGGAACATAATTTCTGCATAACAAGAATTCAAAAAAACTAAAATATCTCAGCAAACCTAAAAAATCTAACTGAAATTTAAACTCAAAAAAGTAGATTTATCCTAAAATTAAGCTAACTTATTGTGCTAAAAAAATGCAATAGTAACCGAAGCAAATCATCAACAGAACCACACCATTAAAGTAGTACCAGAGGTTCCTACAAATATAGAAGATTGGGTATCATTTGTAGGAAACCATATTTTTGATAAGTCTTTCTACTTTTTGGTATACTTTTTGTATACAGGTGTTTTTTGCCCATCATTAGTAAAATTTTATTAATTTATTAAAAAAACGTAGCACCAGATTAGAATATTGGCAGCCTTAAAGCTAGGCTGTTTGCTAAAAGATATATATATATATATATCATTTGCCTCTTTATCTCTATGTTATACAAGGCCAGTACATTATAGAATTTGAAATAGAATATCTCTCTAGCCTAAGGCTCTTCTTACCATCCTTGGTCTTCTTTTCTTTGCCAACCCCTCCACTCTGGGAGTGGGATGGCATGATATGCATTGTTCCACAGTGTGAGCATAAGCTTACTTTGTTCGCTGCGTCCAACCATTACCTTCTTATACTTACGTAATATTGTTAATATTTGCTTCTTTGTAAGCCTTTTAAGCAATTCTCTTTCTGCAGGCTCTTCCATTTGATCGAATATGGGTACAAGAGTTGGGAGTTCCTATTTTTGCGTCA
Source organism: Nicotiana noctiflora (assembly GCA_032618575.1). Taxonomy (NCBI): domain Eukaryota; kingdom Viridiplantae; phylum Streptophyta; class Magnoliopsida; order Solanales; family Solanaceae; genus Nicotiana; species Nicotiana noctiflora. The sequence continues at coordinate 35,649 of JASVEL010007390.1, forward strand.
CTTTCAATCAACCCTTCATCTGGAAATGGTACTTGTTTTGTGTCATTATCAATTTATCCTTGCTTACTATTTGTCCAGAGTAGATATTAAGCAAAATTGGTCATTAACATTTTGGTTGGTAGAGGTCTATAAAGGCATCCAGAGCAGTGTGTAAAGGTCTAGGGCTACAAAGATTGTGCTTAAGTTATTGATTGAACAAGTTTATTCATATTTGTTATAAATTTATTTTTATGATGTTATGCATTGTTGTCTAAATTTGGATGATAGTACATGCTGTTATGGGTGTGTTTCAGATGTCAATTACATAACTTAGCTTGTGGTGTTGCAGTTATATGTTGCATGGTGGATGGAAGTGTTGTTTCGCTGGGCGCTGAGGGATCTGTCGTCTGGAAGGTAGAACAACATTAATTTCCTTGAACTCCACGCATTCCGTCTTGTTACTTGGATATAAGGAGGGTCGTTTTTTGTGGTGAAACTGAACTTGTTAAAAGCTGCACGAAATAGGCAACTCCAAATAGAAGAACCAGTTTTCTGCAGGACTTAAACAGAACTGGACGAATATTCACATTTAGATTCACCGAAAATGGAGCAAATTTGTGTATTTTCTGTTAGATTACAGAATTCTGCATAATAATGTGTCTTTCACGAAAATCTTCTGTACCTTGTAGATTAACCAAAAGAGAACTCTTTTTTGTAGTATGAATTTAAGCTAGTAACCAATTTAACTTTTCCTTGGCAAAAAATTGTACCAACACTTCGTGAACTCTTTTAGCTTCTTGGAGCCATCCGTTTATTTGTTCTGTATCAAAGCTTAAGTCTGATGTTATTATCGCATTAGGATTAGTTTGAACTAACTCAATATTATGTTTCCTACTGCTCAGTTCAATCTGCACCTATTCTCAAGCACCTCTTTCAGATCATCTGCTTCTCACCTACTGTAATGAACTTGATGTATTATGTTTACTCATTTCATCTTATTGAAAGTCAGGTTGTGCCTTCCAATTTTATCTCATCAATCAATGGATATATTTTACTTCATCAAAATCCTTGTGATTCCTTACCTATGAAACCTTCCTCCCTTTCAAGGGTAATTATCCTGAAATTACCTTACCCTCTTACACGATCCGTAAGCCAACCCTTTAGCATTGAGATGAGACCATTTTCCCATTATCATTGTTGGGATGTGAGCATCTGTAAATAGGATGGTGTGGCCGTAAGACACTTGGCGCAAAACAATTTACTGGAGCATGAATGCATATTCGGCTTGATTGTATAAATATGATCAATACAAAATGAAATAGGACATATGATCTTTAGTTGATGCCTTCCCGTCTATTCCTGTGACATGTACTTTTTTCAATTTTCATCATTTATTTAATTAATTTATGTATTGCTTGTGGAATAGGTGAGTACAGCTGGCCCAATATTTGCTGGGCCCTGCATATCTCGTGCACTAACCTCACAGGTGATTTTTTCTCCCTATAATATCTTCATAGTTATAAATCTGATACAACTACATTAATACTATGTTAAGAGAACCATCCACAAGGAAACTTAGACACATGTTGGTCTGATCACACTGTCCCAACTTTTCATCTCGAGTATATACTAACCTTGTGGGTAAGGGAAACAAGCATGAAAGTCGTGATGTTTGTAGAGCCTGAGGGGTCATATGGTATCCCTTTCCTTTGTGAGGGTGAGGATGGAGCAATACTCTTAAAGACCAAATATCACATCTAAAAACTTCCTGCTCACTGTTTTGCTTCGGATTAGTAGGATGCCTGCCATTAAGTGAAGGCCTTAGTTTAGGAACTATAACTCAATGTCTCTTCACACTTTTTTGACCCACTTCTATTTTTTGGCATTGATTTTTCATTTCTTTCAGTTTTATGTCCACTTATGTATTTAGTTGGTGAGAAGACCTCACTACTTCTCAGTCACCATGTCGTTACCCTAAAAGTTTCATCATATGGATAAGATATTGGCCTATTTCGGCCTTTCACAAGTTTATTTCTACTATTTTAGTTTTACTTTCTTTACGTGCCGAAAGCCTTTCTTATTTTTCAGTTAGTAGTATCTCAAAATCTAGACGTTCGCGAGTATGAATGTTCTCCTTTTTAAATCTCTACAGGTGCTTGTTTGCTCAAGAGGTGGCAGTGTTTACTCCTTTGATTTGGTAAAGATCTTGAACTTCAGTTGTTCTTGTGCAGCTTATGATTATGGCATATAAAGAGCATACTATGCTGATGGCATTTTCTCCTTAAGGAGCTTGAAGACCAAATTTTGGCGTTTTTGTCGGAACAAGTTTCTTATTCTCTGTATCTTTTCCTCATTAAGCTAGGTTCTCCTTTTCCAAATCACCTCCATATAGGTGTAGGTTAAGCACCCAAGTTAGGTTGACCAAATCCAGTGCAAATCCCACACCAACACCCAAATCGCATCGAATTGATACCGGTGCGACAAGAATTTTGAAGGATCTGAGTAACATAGCTTACCTCAAGAGATCTCTCTATTTTGCTGTTTAAACTTACAATGTGTAAACCTACAAGATAATGAATCTATATTTGTTTTAATGACGGTGGTGTCCGGGCCAGCTTGTACACACTTCGATTATTCCACCGAGTACCTCCCACCAGCACAAGTGTTGGGTAACTTGTCCACCAAGGCTTAGACAAATGAGAAGAAATATTTTTTGCCTCCACCGGGATTTGAACCTGAGACCTTATGGCTCTCCTCCCACTATATTGACCACTAGGCCACACCCTTGGGTGCACAGATCTATTTTATTTGTCAAAATCTAGTGATAGTTTCTAACCATTAATTCCTAGTTCAACACACCTCGTCATGTTGATATTGATATTTATCACGTCCAGCTTGCTGAATAAGATTCTCTTAGTTAGCCGAAACTGCACCTTTGTGAGAATATCTGCTATTTGTTGTGACGTTGGAACAAACGACATACAACTCGATATGCTTAACATTGTCATGTTGAACCACAGTGTGTGTGATACTAATGGTGTTATGGTCATCGTACAACTTCATAAGTAATCTCAAAAGTATACTTAGTTATTCCAAGACTTGTTTGAGCCATCTCATGTCACAACCCCCTTCAACCATCTTGTGCAACTGCGGGCCACCACACTTTGTTTCTTGCTTCTCCATGTTACTTGACTGACTCGTGCAAATCTTCAGTGCCCTGATGTCGGCCTTTTTTTGACAGTTGATACTTGATCTTGCCCAGCCTGCATTTGTGCAGGCATTAATGGTCCATTGCCTTTCCCTCCCCCCCCCCCAAAAAAGATAGTCCTTTCCCCACAGAGCTCTTTACATGTCTTAAAATGTGATAGACAACTTTGAGATGCTCTTTGTTAGGGGAATGAATGATTTGACTTACTAGACTTGCAGCGAAGGCAATAGCAGGTCATTTGTGTGTCAGGTATATTATCTTTCCTACAGGTTTCTGTTAAATCGTGACCATCTCATCTAAAAGTTTATGCTTTTAAATTAAACCTAAGTAATTCACATGTTTTGTTGTTTGATGTATTATAAAGATAAAAAAGGATATAGGAAAATAGAGCAGAAGATTATAGGAAAATAGAGCAGAAGAATCCCTCATAGTAAGGTTGACAAAAGAGGAAGTAAAATTAGTTCTCAGAGTGAAGAGAAAATGAATGGCAACGAATTAAGGCAAAATTATTAGCTTCCTGCTTGTTCTCAATTCTGATAGGTTAACTCATGGAAGCAGTTGAGGCACAGACATCATCCCCTTCATTCTTGGCATTCAAAGAGCTCATGGAAATTAGGATGCCTCATTTTCTTGTTTCTCTTGATGCTGAAAAAAAAGTCTAAGTTAATTAAGTGTAAATGTAAATTCATAATAATAGTAATAATGATGTATTTATGTATAATATGGTTGTCTAAGGTGAGGTTAAATGGAGCATATTCCGCGAGGATTCAGATACCCGACCCAACTAGCTTAGGATTGAGACAGTTGTCTCTGAAGATCATTGAATCTCTATCTTCCTGTTATGGATTGGTGATGCATACCTTTCAAGTTGTTCCATTTGAGCTAAACTATTGTTGGAGATGCTAGGCTGACATCTCTGCATGAAATCTTTGATCATGCTAATGGGGTGTGGTTTCATGTTTTATTAGGAAAATGGTGATTTATTCTGGAAGCATGATATTGGACATCCAATAACTTCATCTGCCTATGTTGATGAGCACTTGCTATTGGCATACCTTGATTCTTCTGTGTCTCAAAGGTGATTTAGTGTAGTTTGCTCATGCAATGAATTATTCTATGAGAAGTCAATAAGAAATTCAACTCGTGTATATGTCAGTGCCAGGTTGGTTTGTGTTTGCTCCAGTTCTGGAAGTGTACGTGTTCTTCAAGTCAGCTTGAATTCCGACGGAGCAAATCAATCATGTGATATGGTGCGGGAATTTGCTAGGTATGAACTTGGAGGAGATATCTTCTCCTCTCCTGTGATGATTGGTGGGGAAATATTTGTTGGTTGCAGGGATGACTACGTGCACTGCATTAGAGTCTTGGAAGAAATACCAATATAAGCCTATTACATTATATCTTCACATGCTCTATCTGTGGGAGTATAGAACTCCTCATTATCGGAGCATCAAATATTGGCAAGAAGTTTCCTGCGAATTATCCGAGCATGGATGATGGAAGAATCAAGATCACGAGGAAATCGAGCTATTTACATCGAGAAAAGCTCAAAGTCTCTTCCCCCCCCCCCCCCCAAAAAAAAAAAAAAAAAAAACCAAAGAAAGGCTCAATGTCTCCCTTGGAAAAGGAATGGAGGTCCCCTTATATCACCAAAAAAGTTGAACCGAGGGAGATACTCCGTGCAATACTGGAAGAGATTGTTTTGGATCAAGTCGCTTTCAACTAATGTGCTCAACATTCAAGCTTCACGATGACAAAAAGGTGCTCCACTTAAAGCTTGATGATTGCCGCCCAGCTTCACAATGACAAAAAAGGGCTCCACTTAAAGCCAGGTGCTTACCGCTTTCTTGAGACATTCTACTTGTCCAGAAACCAGTATTATGTTTCTTGTTAAAGAGCCCCAAAAAAAGCTTATGATGTACGAATGGTCCAAGATCATAAAAGGAGATAACAGAATGTGGAATATATTAATACATTATCCTGCACCCCGCGCATGCTCAGGGCTGGACATCTGGAGCGTAAATAGTATGACATGGCGGCGCCCAACATTGGGTAACAACAATTGCTTTCAGTCCCAAACAAGTTGAGGTGTGGCTTGCTACCATATTAAGAAAATGAATCTTGGACCTAACTCAATCTCGAAAGCTAACTCATGAGGTGAGAATTGTCCATAATTCATTCTCTTGACCAATATAGGACATACCGATACTTACAATTCGTGCTCAACATTTCTTGCTTGACATGATTTCTAAGTTTACAAGATTAGGCTTCTGACTAAGCTATCTTAATTGTACACTCCATTTTAGCCAACAAACTGCTTGTCTGTGATTTTGGTTCAACTTTTGGCATACATGTACATCTAGTGTGTTTGGAATCATGGGTGATCTTGAGTCAATTTGGTTGTATTGGAGGATTTGACTTATATCAATTGATAGTGTAATGAAATTTTTACACTACCGTGTAATTTAATTTGCTATAGCAAATTGCTTTTGTCTTATTTTCTTAAGTTAGGAGTTCCACCTGTTATGGACGGTTACTTGCAATCAACAATATTATATAAGCCTAAAAGCTGCTATAGCAATGTTGCTCTAATTAATTACCCTGTTAATGAATTCCCACGGATTCCCTACACATGGTAAAAATTTACACATATCACGTGTACCCAGTGGCGAAGTCAGAAATTTTATTTAGGGTGTTCAAACCTAAAATAAGTAAAAAAAAGATTCCAGATAAAGGGTGTTCAATATATATTATATACTATTCAAATCTAATATTTTATGTATATATACAATATAATTTTTCGATAAAGGGTGGTCAGTTGACCACCCTCAACTCTATGTACCTTCGCCACCGCGTGTACCCCAAACTATATTAACTTAACATGGTGAAGTGATTTAAAAGATGAAAATATGCAACAATTGACATGGTTTCGTAAAAGAAATATATTTGCAATTACATATCATGTATCTATTGGTTCGGTCTTAATACTTGAGGTGGGTAAGTATTTACCAAGATAGAAACAATAATGTAAAACGAGAGCATATGACATGATCGAGTCTTTTGCTATGAGTTAATTTCCTGACACTCTATATACCAAAGATAGTCGACTTTGCGTTTTCAATTAGCTCTTATATGTTTCCATATGTATCAAAAAGGTCATAGAGTTTACTATATTGCCTAATGACACAAATTATGATTCATAAAACTGACTTCAACAAATTTGAGATTGAGCCGCAGTTGATAGATTCAACAAATATGTATCATTTTTTTTGACAAATGCTTTATGACTAACACATGCACAATTTGTAAAAGCGGTATTTGAGAGAAACTGATAGTTTATTTAACACGAGAATTTTACACTAAATTAATACATGAATGATATATGCTTACACATAAACTTTAATTATTTAACTATGAGAACTATCCTAGTTATTTAATATGGCTTGGTTGTTAGGTGCAAGGACTGAAAATTACAAAGTTATGTTTTTATACGAGAAACAAAATCTGTTGCCGTTAAATTAGGTGCATCTGCTTGCAGAGTAGGTTAAAATCTGGCCCCTGTGACCCAACTGGCTAAACATAAGCAAGTGAAATACATATATTCTTTGTTTCCATGTTGCTGCCAAATCATCATGTATGTATAAATTAATTCATATTTATAAAATATAAAGTATATAAGAAAACAAAAGCAAGTAACTATAATTTTAAGACATAATTCAAGTATCATGGCCGATTAGTTGGCATCAAATGGTTAGGACCTAGTCTTCGTAGGCCTTTGAGAATTTTTTTCCTTTCTTTTTTCCCTTCAACTCTATCCGAAAGAATATATTACACACATAGCCAAAAGTATCATGATAGGGAGAGAGATAGAGGTCCCTTTATTTTCTATTTCCTCAATCATTTTTTCTCATAATTACTACTCATTCGATAGCACTAAACTTTATTATCTTATTTACGTTAATAATGTTTGTGGGATTCACAAACTTCCATAACTTGTTGGAGCCGAAACCTCAAGATTTTCAAATTACAAAAAGCTCCCTAATTTGGGTTGTGGTAGCTTATTGTTAAAATAGCACGGTCTAGCCAGTTTTCGGACTGGCCATTTAAAAATAGCCAGTGTTTGCCAAGTCATTATACAATAGCCACTATTTTGCTGTAACAGAGATCGATTCAGCATAATATATTGGAGTTCGGTGCACTTGTGTATGAACTTCCAACATATTATGCTGGATCGGTAAACTTTGCTGGCTCCAGTATAATATACTGGAGACTGGAGCACCGGTGCTCCAAACTCCAGTATATTATGCTGGACCGATATATTATATTGGAATTCCAGTATATGCTGGAGTATTTTTTTGGATTTTGGATAGTGTCTTCGTTCAAATTTATCTTTATATGAAATGTGACTAAATTTCGATTACTTTTAAAACTGTGGCTATTTTTGAATGACCACTTGTAAATCTAGATATTTTTGGATTTCTCCCTAAATTATTCGCCCAAACTTATGAAAATTTAAAAATGCTCATTTTTCAACTTTGTTATTGATATTACCTTTTAAAATATGCCCCGTTTATCACTCCTCGAACTTTACATTAGTGGCACATCTAGCCTTGTGATATTGAATTCAGCTGAATGTCTGAACCCATAAATTTTAACGTGAAAAATAAATTAATATGTAATTAATTACTATTACACTAAATAATAGATAATGACCCCAATGGGTTCCTTGATGATAAAAATCTTAAATGTCAAGTCCATAAAATTTAAAATCTTTGATCATTTTCAAATAATGAAAGAGGATCGGAGTATATATATGTTCTTCTAATCTGATGCATGTTTTTTTCCAATTATTTGAATGCTTCAGTATTAATCCATTCCCCTCCTTGCCCCACTCAAAAAAAGAAAAGAATTCTTGATCTTTTTTTTCCTTTCTGGAATTCTTGATCTTTTCCACCACCAAAATAATTAAAAGAAGATGCCAAAACTATATATTAAGTGTTGTATACGAAATTGCCAGCTAGCTAGTCAAAGAATGCCACATAATATAACCTTTCTGGATTAACACAACCACACAAAAGCCAATAGAAATAAGCCCTCAAAACAACTCAAGGCGGCTGCAGATAGCAACTCTACAACGCCAGATTCTAAAACGTTTGGCCCCATTTAACTCCAGACAATTTCACAAACAATTAGAATAATTCTCATCTAAGAAATAAATATATATATATATATATATATATAGTTTGTCACAGGCTCTCTTGTCAAGTTTTGTAGCAGTTCAAATGCATTGGCCCTACTTATATTTTATATCTAGCTGTGGTTTGATACTTTGATTGAGGTGTATATGAATTTTTTTACAATGTGTCACACATTACTGAATAAAGTAAGACGACACTCTAAACTAAAGTATCTTAGTGAATTTTTTTGGCCAAATACATATACGGACCATTAAACTTGATCTAATTTTTTATTTTAACACTTTAACTCAGCTTTGTTCTATTTTGGCCCTTCAAACTTATTTCTTTTGTTCCACTTTGACACAAATTTTTTTCAGGTAAAAATGCAGCGCATGCAAATATCCAATTGCCACCCCACCGCTCTCCACCCCCACAATTTTTTTTACTTCTTTTTTTTGTAATTTCAAATTATTATGTTTTTGTTTTTCTGCCCACATCCCGTGGAAAAAATATTTTTTAAAAATATATTTTTAGTAATAATTATGGGTTAATAATTGAACTCATAACTTTCAACGTGGAGTAAAAACTTATATGTAAAAATTTATTAAAATTGTAAAAAATAATAGATATAAACCCATAACATTTAAAAATAAAATGGATTATTTTGTTCCACTTTGATACAAAAACTTTTATCCCAGGTACAAATGCTGCGCGGACAAATACCCAGCTGCTACCCCCAACCCCCCGCAAAAAAAAATTATAATTTCAAATTATTTTGTTTTTGTTTTTTGTGCCCCCTCCCGTGGAAAATATATTTTTTATATATATTTTCAGTAATAACTACAAGTTCAACTAAACCGATAACTTTTGATGCGGAGTAAAAATTTATATGTAAAAGTTAATTAAATTATAAAATAAATAGATATAAACCCATAACTTTAAAAATATAACGGGTTCAATATTAAAAATATTAAAATTGAATCCATAGGATTTAAATTATGGATCCGCCTCTACGTTGTGGGTATGAAATTAAGCTTAGAAAATGGCTTCCACGCGCATGCAAGGGTGAGACAAATCACACATGTAATCTAATAGGCTTTTGTGTCAAAGTGGAACAAAAGAGATGAATTTGGAGCGTCAAAATGGAACCAAGCTGAGTTAAAATGCCAAAATAAAAAATTGAGCCAAATTTAATGGATTGTCTATATATTTGGCCATTTTTTAAAATCATGTGATATTCGGAATTATTACACACTTCATTCAAATTTTTGCCGCGTATTCGAAGCTAGTGCACATTTCATTCAAATTTACGTCGTGTAAGGTTCATTCAAGGACTCCATACCATAAATTTGAATATTCTCAACGTTCAAATTCGAAACTTTTGATTATAGGTGGGACACCTTAGACAATTTTGATGAAGTAGATTGAGATGGAGTGAGTTATATATACTTGCTAAAAAGCACTAAAGTTTCTAAGTTTAATTATGAGTACCTTTACACAACTAGCAATAGTTGTATGGCACATATAGCAAATTTATCCAATTGTATATATAATGAATCAAACAAGGACTCGTGAACTCACACCTATCAATATAAATTCTTTTACCAGAAGAAACACAAAAAGAAGTTAAACTATATTAGAAGAAAAGAAATACTCCTTGTTATTTAATTTATTTCCCTAAAGTTAATATATCTTGTTAAATTATTTATTGTAGACCGGTAAAAGATAATGAATCATTGGATTTTCTGCACTTTAGTTATGCTCCAATAATATATTTAGGTTCCCCATTTTTATTTATCAAAAAAGATGATAGGTATCCAATTCTTTGCATTATAATTGAGCCATGCATGGACGCAGTTGTTCAGGTTGGTATAACCACTTTAGAAGCTAATTTTATTAAAGTTATAACATAAAATTACCTGCCACATATCTTTCCATAGTACTTTAAAAATTTTCAAAGGGGAAAAGGTTCCTTCTCAAATAAGTAAACAATTATAACAAAATATTAATTTTATACTAAAAACGGAAATCATGTTTGAGACCCCGTATATCACTACCATTCAACATTTTTCGAAACTTTAATTGGACATTACACTATAGTACTTGAATATTTTTATGTCATTGGTTTCTATGACTTTTTTTTTCATCAAAGCATAATTATATGTTTTTATCGGAAAAATTTAAATTATTCGGAAAAGGGCCAAATATACCCATCTACTTTCAAATATGATTTAGTTGTACCCTTCGTTATACTATTGGGTCATCCATACCCCTACCGTTATACTATTGGGTTATCTATACCCCTACTATCTGTATAGATAACCCAATAGTATAACGGTAGGGGTATGGATGACCCAATAGTATAACGAAGGGTACAACTAAATCATATTTGAAAGTAGAGGGATATATTTGGCCCTTTTCCGTATTTTCAATCGTTGAAATGTGCCTTTTTTTGGAACAAAGTATTAAGAAAAATATGTCATCTAAATTAAAACAGAGGAAGTAATATTTACTTTGTATTATATTAAAAGAAAATAATATTGGTTACATATATATTGTTTGCGATGAAACAATGTTAAATGGCATGTTGGGTAGCTAGGAAGGTGCCTCCGGCACTTATTCTGCCAGTTAGTGCTAGAATATTGGTGATTTGTCTCCCTAGGAACCACAAGAGGAGCACGAGAATTAAACAACATTCACATATGCTTAACAGGAATAAGTATCCCACAAAGAAAACTTTCGATATCCCCCCTTCTTTAATTATGAATCTAAAGAGAATCTGATAGCGTCATATGTTAGTAAAAAAAGTTTCAAACATGTGATATAACGTATGGTCAGTTTCAAACATGTAATATTTATCTCTAATATAGTACATATTTATCATGCTCGATCTCCTAAGTTTTCTCCTTTGTTGATTATTGTCGATAAACAGTTCCCCAGTCGAGGTAGAAGAGGTGTTCAACAGTAGCATATACCCAATTTGGTGCTATTTCAGGACAGATGGTATCTGAATATTTTATGCTTCAGGACTCGATTAGGAAAAGATGGTTGTAGTAATATACTTTTCCCATTATATAAAGATGCCCCAAATACTTCTCTTATTATCTGCTTAGTAAAACATTACGTCAGGATTCTCAATGTGCTATTGCACAAGCCCCTCATTTTGATACTGGCTTGAAAATGTTCTTTCTTAACGGTGTTCTGCTATTTGATTTTGTTCTCAAAATTTTATATATAGCATAACTTATGCCTGTGTTTAATTGCATTATTTATTTCTATAAAATACACTATGAGGTCATTGATAACTTGATAATTACACCAGTTACTTAAATGAGGAAGGATTGTTCCTTATCTGCAACACTAACTATTAGTCCAATTGTGAAGATTTAAAAGAGGATTACCCTTAAAGTTGCTGGAGGATAATGCTTCAAAAGTACCGCACATCGCGCAGGTTTTAATACTAATTTTATTAAAGTGATAACATAAAATTACCTGCCACATATCTTTCCATAGTACTTTAAAAATTTTCAAAGGGGAAAAGGTTCCTTCTCAAATAAGTAAACAATTATAACAAAATATTAATTTTATACTAAAAACGGAAATCATGTTTGAGACCCCGTATATCACTACCATTCAACATTTTTCGAAACTTTAATTGGACATTACACTATAGTACTTGAATATTTTTATGTCATTGGTTTCTATGACTATTTTTTTCATCAAAGCATAATTATATGTTTTTATCGGAAAATTTTAAATTATTTGGAAAAGGGCCAAATATACCCATCTACTTTCAAATATGATTTACTTGTACCATTCGTTATACTATTGGGTTATCTATACCCTTACTATCTGTATAGATAACCCAATAGTATAACGGTAGGGGTATGGATGACCCAATAGTATAACGAAAGGTACAACTAAACCATATTTGAAAGTAGAGGGATATATTTGGCCCTTTTCCGTATTTTCAATTGTTGAAATGTGCCTTTTTTGGAACAAAGTATTAAGAAAAATATGTCATCTAAATTAAAACAGAGGAAGTAACATTTACTTTGTATTATATTAAAAGAAAATAATATTGGTTACAAATATACTGTTTGCGATGAAACAATGTTAAATGGCATGTTGGGTAGCTAGGAAGGTGCCTCCGGCACTTATTCTGCCAGTTAGTGCTAGAATATTGGTGATTTGTCTCCCTAGGAACCACAAGAGGAGCACGAGAATTAAACAACATTCACATATGCTTAACAGGAATAAGTATCCCACAAAGAAAACTTTCGATATCCCCCCTTCTTTAATTATGAATCTAAAGAGAATCTGATAGCGTCATATATTAGTAAAAACAGTTTCAAACATGTGATATAACGTATGGTTAGTTTCAAACATGTAATATTTATCTCTAATATAGTACATATTTATCATGCTCGATCTCCTAAGTTTTCTCCTTTGTTGATTATTGTCGATAAACAGTTCCCCAGTCGAGGTAGAAGAGGTGTTCAACAGTAGCATATACCCAATTTGGTGCTATTTCAGGACAGATGGTATCTGAATATTTTATGCTTCAGGACTCGATTAGGAAAAGATGGTTGTAGTAATATACTTTTCCCATTATATAAAGATGCCCCAAATACTTCTCTTATTATCTGCTTAGTAAAACATTACGTCAGGATTCTCAATGTGCTATTGCACAAGCCCCTCATTTTGATACTGGCTTGAAAATGTTCTTTCTTAACGGTGTTCTGCTATTTGATTTTGTTCTCAAAATTTTATATATAGCATAACTTATGCCTGTGTTTAATTGCATTATTTATTTCTATAAAATACACTATGAGGTCATTGATAACTTGATAATTACACCAGTTACTTAAATGAGGAAGGATTGTTCCTTATCTGCAACACTAACTATTAGTCCAATTGTGAAGATTTAAAAGAGGATTACCCTTAAAGTTGCTGGAGGATAATGCTTCAAAAGTACCGCGCATCGCGCAGGTTTTAATACTAATTTTATTAAAGTGATAACATAAAATTACCTGCCACATATCTTTCAATAGTACTTTAAAAATTTTCAAAGGGGAAAAGGTTCTCAAATAAGTAAACAATTATAACAAAATATTAATTTTATACTAAAAACGGAAATCATGTTTGAGACCCCGTATGTCACTACCATTCAACATTTTTCGAAACTTTAATTGGACATTACACTATAGTACTTGAATATTTTTATGTCATTGGTTTCTATGACTATTTTTTTCATCAAAGCATAATTATATGTTTTTATCGGAAAATTTTAAATTATTTGGAAAAGGGCCAAATATACCCATCTACTTTCAAATATGATTTACTTGTACCATTCGTTATACTATTGGGTTATCTATACCCTTACTATCTGTATAGATAACCCAATAGTATAACGGTAGGGGTATGGATGACCCAATAGTATAACGAAGGGTACAACTAAACCATATTTGAAAGTAGAGGGATATATTTGGCCCTTTTCCGTATTTTCAATCGTTGAAATGTGCCTTTTTTGGAACAAAGTATTAAGAAAAATATGTCATCTAAATTAAAACAGAGGAAGTAACATTTACTTTGTATTATATTAAAAGAAAATAATATTGGTTACATATATACTGTTTGCGATGAAACAATGTTAAATGGCATGTTGGGTAGCTAGGATGGTGCCTCCGGCACTTATTCTCCCAATTAGTGCTAGAATATTGGTGATTTGTCTCCCTAGGAACCACAAGAGGAGCACGAGAATTAAACAACATTCACATATGCTTAACATGAATAAGTATCCCACAAAGAAAACTTTCGATATCCCCCTTCTTTAATTATGAATCTAAAGAGAATTTGATAGTGTCATATGTTAGTAAAAAAAGTTTCAAACATGTGATATAACGTATGGTCAGTTTCAAACATGTAATATTTATCTCTAATATAGTACATATTTATCATGCTCGATCTCCTAAGTTTTCTCCTTTGTTGATTATTGTCGATAAACAGTTCCCCAGTCGAGGTAGAAGAGGTGTTCAACAGTAGCATATACCCAATTTGGTGCTATTTCAGGACAGATGGTATCTGAATATTTTATGCTTCAGGACTCGATTAGGAAAAGATGGTTGTAGTAATATACTTTTCCCATTATATAAAGATGCCCCAAATACTTCTCTTATTATCTGCTTAGTAAAACATTACGTCAGGATTCTCAATGTGCTATTGCACAAGCCCCTCATTTTGATACTGGCTTGAAAATGTTCTTTCTTAACGGTGTTCTGCTATTTGATTTTGTTCTCAAAATTTTATATATAGTATAACTTATGCCTGTGTTTAATTGCATTATTTATTTCTATAAAATACACTATGAGGTCATTGATAACTTGATAATTACACCAGTTACTTAAATGAGGAAGGATTGTTCCTTATCTGCAACACTAACTATTAGTCCAATTGTGAAGATTTAAAAGAGGATTACCCTTAAAGTTGCTGGAGGATAATGCTTCAAAAGTACCGCGCATCGCGCAGGTTTTAATACTAGTTTTATTAAAGTGATAACATAAAATTACCTGCCACATATCTTTCCATAGTACTTTAAAAATTTTCAAAGGGGAAAAGGTTCCTTCTCAAATAAGTAAACAATTATAACAAAATATTAATTTTATACTAAAAACGGAAATCATGTTTGAGACCCCGTATATCACTACCATTCAACATTTTTCGAAACTTTAATTGGACATTACACTATAGTACTTGAATATTTTTATGTCATTGGTTTCTATGACTATTTTTTTCATCAAAGCATAATTATATGTTTTTATCGGAAAATTTTAAATTATTTGGAAAAGGGCCAAATATACCCATCTACTTTCAAATATGATTTACTTGTACCATTCGTTATACTATTGGGTTATCTATACCCTTACTATCTGTATAGATAACCCAATAGTATAACGGTAGGGGTATGGATGACCCAATAGTATAACGAAGGGTACAACTAAACCGTATTTGAAAGTAGAGGGATATATTTGGCTATTTTCCGTATTTTCAATCGTTGAAATGTGCCTTTTTTGGAACAAAGTATTAAGAAAAATATGTCATCTAAATTAAAACAGAGGAAGTAACATTTACTTTGTATTATATTAAAAGAAAATAATATTGGTTACATATATACTGTTTGCGATGAAACAATGTTAAATGGCATGTTGGGTAGCTAGGAAGGTGCCTCCGGCACTTATTCTGCCAGTTAGTGCTAGAATATTAGTGATTTGTCTCCCTAGGACCCACAAGAGGAGCACGAGAATTTAACAACATTCACATATGCTTAACAAGAATAAGTATCCCACAAAGAAAACTTTCGATATCCCCTTTTCTTTAATTCTGAATCTAAAGAGAATCTGATAGCGTCATATGTTAGTAAAAAAAGAATCTGACAAAAATAGATGCCATATACACAAAATTAATGACCAAATAAACTTAGTAACTCAGATGGAATCAAAAGAGATGGAATCAAAAGATACTTTCACGAGGGTGCTACGTAAAATCCTATCTTTTAGTATTACCCACTAGTTTAAGACTTGGTCTAAGGAGCAGATTACCACAAGATATCACCAGGCCTTTTTTGCATGCAGTGACCAAGTGACGTACAAAGGATTTTGTGTATATGGCATCTATTTTTGTCAGATTCTTTTTTTACTAACATATGACGCTATCAGATTCTCTTTCGATTCAGAATTAAAGAAGAAGGGATATCGAAAGTTTTCTTTGTGGGATACTTATTCCTGTTAAGCATATGTGAATGTTGTTTAATTCTCGGCTCCTCATGTGGTTCCTAGGGAGACAAATCACCAATATTCTAGCACTAACTAGAAGAATAAGTGCCGGAGGCACCTTCCTAGCTACCCAACATGCCATTTAACATTGTTTCATCGCAAACAGTATATATGTAACCAATATTATTTCCTTTTAATATAATACAAAGTAAATATTACTTCCTCTGTTTTAATTTAGATGACATATTTTTCTTAATACTTTGTTAAAAAAAAGAGGCACATTTCTATGATTGAAAAATCGGAAAAGGGCCAAATATACCCCTCTACTTTCAAATATGGTTTACTTGTACTCTTCGTTATACTATTGGGTCATCCATACCCCTATCGTTATACTATTGGGTCATCCATACCCCTATCGTTATACTATTAGGTTATCTATACCCCTACTATCTGTATAAATAACCCAATAGTATAACGGTAGGGGTATGAATGACCCAATAGTATAACGAAGGGTACAAGTAAACCATATTTGAAAGTAGAGGGGTATATTTGGCCCTTTTCCGTATGATTATTTGTAAAATTTATCGTAACTGAATTCTATAGTGCATCAATATTATGTCAGCATGATGTAGTAAATTAGCACCCCAAATCGTAAATCATTTGAACTATTGGAAACTACACTATGAGGATTATAAATTTTCTCTTAAAAATGACCAAATTCCTTCTATATAAGAGGTTTACCTTCCTAAAAAAGGGACCAAATTCAAAAATAGCTAAATTTATAAGTGGTCATTTAAAAATAATTATAGTTTCAAAAGTAATTGAAATTTAGTCAGTCTCATGTAAAGATAAATCTGAACGAAAATGCTATTTAAAATCTGGAAAAAATACTCAAATATAATATACTGGAATTCCAGTATAATATATTGGAACCAGTGGCGGAGCCACATGCACCCAAGAGGTGTCAACCTCTTCATCGAAAAATTACATTGTTTTGCTCGGTAATTTTTTTAAAATATGTATATATACTATATAGTGACACCCCTTGGCTTCTTGGTGAGTTTGTTTTTTTATATTTTGATTTCCCTTAATGAAAATCCTGGCTCCGCCACTGACTGAAACGTAACTTCCCGCATGTTGGAGTTTCAGCATAATATGCTAGAAGTTCATACACTGGTGCAACGATCTCCAGTATATTATGTTGGAGCTTCCTGTGTTGCAGCAAAATAATTATTATTTTTCAATGACTTTGCAAATGTTAGCTATTTTTGAATGACCAGTCCAAAAACTGGCTAGTCCGTGCTATTTTTACTCTTAAAATTGAATGACGACTCACACAGCCCAACCTCGGGTCAGGGACTTAGGGTCGATCCTTATGTTGGTATTCACTAGCCATATTGGGCACCAACAAATTACAATTACTCATCTATAAAGGAATAAAAGTTGGAACTTCAAATTTAATTAAAAGAGGGGTCAATATATAGTCTTAAATTAATACTATAATAACTCTAAAGAGGGATTCTTCTAGATCATTTTCACTTTATCAGTGGTCCTAACTATTTGTTCAAAGCTTAAGATCCAAGTTTAGCCTCCTTTTGTTCTTCTATTCATATTTGTACTAACTTTTTGCAATTCTGACCTTATAAAACTCTGTCTTATTTTAGAATTCTGACCTTTCTTTGTCCTAAATTGACAACTGTCACTAAAAGAATTGAATTTCCACTCTTTCCTTTTTTCCTCCATTACAGAAGAAAAGAAAGAAAAAAAATTATTATTTCCTCCTGTCCAAAATAAGTGATTTTTTGGCCTTTTTTTGTGATCCAAAATAAGTGATTTTTTCAGATTTCAAGAATGACTTAAGATGTTTTTCCTACATTGTCCTTGGAGTAAATAGTGTTGGAATATGTGTTAGGAGTATTTATGTGAGATAGTAAGGTAAAATGGTCAATTCTATTATTAATTAATGCTAAAATGTGATTTTCTTAATATGTGTGAGAACATCCAAAAAAAATTATTTATTTTGGATCGGAGGGGGTAATATTGAATAAAGTTCAACAGGTTTTAGCTAATGTTTTGTTAATAATTGACAAAAAAACATTTTCTGGCATATGAAATCCAGTGGCAGTTAGTTGCATGGAGTTGATTGCCTGGACACGTGGACAGACTGTTATCGTACGCATCATGAACTTAATCAAACTTCAGAAGTCAGACTTCATTATTTCAATTTCTAATAATATATATAAGTAGCTTTTTTTTTAATTAAGAAAAGATAAGTTCACCAATATTGACAATTAACTAGTTGCATTAATATTAGGCTTTTAAGACCTAACCCACATGCTATGTTCAGGGGCAATCTCGTCAGCTTAAAATACAGCAAGATATAGAACCTGCTTTTCCTCTATTCTGTTTTTTCCATATACAGTTTATAAAAGAAAAGAAAAAAAGAACTCTCTTCTCTCACACACGCATACGCAGGTGGAGCTAGTGTCACGGGGCAGAATTCAGCAACTTATATTTTATCTTAATAAATTTATTGAATATGTAAAAATTATTTATCTAAAATTCGACAATTTAAAGTAACTAAAATATAAATTTTTGATTTTTGCTCAAATATGAGTATTATTCTTACCTTGCCAAGGGACGGATATAGTGTGTTACTAATATGATAATTAAATTCATAATTTTCGATGCAGGATAATAATATTTATATATAAAAATTTATGAAAATTATAAAATACAGTAAATATGAACGCATAATTTTAAAATATAATGAATTTAAATCCGCCTTCCTTCTAACTTCAATGTAACACTTCCAATCGATTATAGTGAGGTATGACGTATTATACACTTGTAAAGGTATCATAATAATCCTAACTTATTGATATTATTTAGCCTTTTTTTTGAAATCGGAAACATATAGACTTCAATATCTTGCTAGATAAGGAACTAACGACAATCCATTCTCCTTTCATTTTTTTTAATAAAATTTTCACTCAATGTTTGCTATCTGTTGTCCGACTAAATTCCTCGTTAAATTTAAATGTGCGCCAAAAAATTCTACATTAAAATAAAATATTTTCTAACAATACATTTTTGCATACCAAAAGTTAAAATCCGAAATCTCTAATTAAAAATAAAATATTAATTATGACTCAGCTGCAGCCTTTATTGGTCCATTCTCCTAAAATGCTTTTATATATTTCCATGAATACCCTCCAATTAAGCCTTCTCCATAACCAACCATAATATAAAAATAATTTATCTAAAACTACTACCTCTTTCTCTCTCTCAAAACACATATAAAAACACACACTATATATATAGATAGTGGCATCAGAAAGTACAGAAAAAACAGAGAAAGGTAACACCAAAAGGAATAGTGAGGAAACAAAAGATGGATTTCATGAGAAAGAAGATATGTCTGTCTGTCTTCTTGTTTTTTCATGTCTGTTTTATTACAGCTGATGCTGCCCTTAATATCTCCACCATCCCTTTTAGCGATGGCTTCAGCCATCTCTTTGGCGAAGGAAACATTCTTCATGCTACTGATGATAAGAGTCTTCAACTTCATCTCAACCAACGCACAGGTAAAATTTCAGTTTTTTTTATACGACAGAAGTTATTTTTGTCGCTGAAGAACTTCTTGAAAATATTTTTTTTTCTATATAAAAAGACGTACATACATATAACTATCTTATTCATCTTCTTTGTTCATCTTCCAACGGTTCTTTTTGTTTTTTAAGATACCAATATGTGTCTAAATTTATTTCCCTTTTTTTATTACTAAAATCTCTTACAGGTTCAGGGTTCAAGTCTTCTGATCTCTACAACCATGGTTTCTTCAGTGCTAAGATAAAATTGCCATCAGATTATACTGCAGGGATCGTTGTTGCCTTCTATGTATGCATCTCTATTGTTCCTCTTTTTTTTTTCCCATCATATATAGTAGTTTTAAGCCGAAGGTTCTCTTGTTTTGTTCTGTTGAGCGGAGGTCTTTCGGAAATAGCTCTCTCTACCCTTTGGGGTAAGGATAAGATCCGCGTACTCACTACTCTTCCCAGATCCATTAATGAAATTTTACTGGTTTGTTATATATATATATATATATATATATAGTAGTTTTAATACGACTATGTATATAGTTATTTAATGCTTCGTTTGTTCATTTGTTTTTGAGCAGACGACGAATGGTGATTTATTTACAAAAACACATGACGAACTGGATTTTGAGTTTCTGGGAAATATAAGAGGAAAAACATGGAGATTTCAGACAAATATGTATGGTAATGGAAGCACAAGTAGAGGAAGAGAAGAACGATATTATCTTTGGTTTGACCCTTCTAAAGAATTTCATCGTTACAGTATCCTGTGGACCAACAAAAACATCATGTGAGTTTTTTTTTTTTTTTATATAAATTTGTTTCTTCAATTTTAAGAAAAGTACAAACATCATATCATCCTTTTACCTACGCGGTTCGTTGAATTTTAGTAGTACAAATTAATTTGCGGCCGCTTTTGATATTTGACCATTTCACAAATTAATACAGTTCCTTTTCTAGAAAGAAATATGGTACACATAATTTCCAAGGATCACATGTATAATATGTTAAAAATATTATAAATAGAGTTTAACTTTTATATATGTGCTTATATTTTAAGATTTTTGCACCATTAAGCCGTTTAGGTTCATTGTTTTTGTTTTAGCCATATACATATTTTATATGATTATATACAATTATACACATATAATACATATATTATGCATATATAATACATCACCAACTATTTTTAATGTAAATAATTGAGTGGACGATTACATTGGTTTATTCTTCTAAATATAAAATAATTACCTAAAATGAAGACAAATAACCTCTTAAAACATACTTAAATTACACTGATAAAATTGAAAAAGAAACTATTCTTACTCTCATAATTCACCTTGGATAAGTTTTAATATGATTTGGGGCATAGAATCATATAAATGTGAATTTGTTGCTATGTGAAAATACCGTAGGTATAAGTTAAAGTCCTATAAATATTAGGAATTCATGATCGAAAATCTGTAAACTAAAACAAAATAAAAGACCATTTCAGGTAATTACTAGGTATTAGATAAATAGAAACAGAAATATTAAATTACGATAATTGAAAGTTTTGGGGAGATATTACCATTTAATAATATGCTTTTTGAATATTGACAACTTAAGGTGCGACTTTTCTTTTTTTCTTTTACGTGATGAATTTGTACTTGACTGGTTCAATGAATCTATTCATTTAACTTGTCAAATAGTTTATCTGATTTATTAAATGGACGACGTACATAGCTAAACTGAAAAGTTTGGTGTTCCGTGATCAATTGTAGATAACCTAATTAATAATCTCCAATATTAATTAAAGTAACTTATTGACAAATGACAATTACGTCCATCAATTTATGAAGTTATTAATTGATGATTTGACAATTTAATTTGCTTATTTTTTCTCTCTTCGGATGTGAACATGAGTTTGGATTATCTTTTTTTTTTTTTTGGTTTTCCATTCGGTGTCCGGTACCCACATTGTAGTCCGACTATATCCGGATTCGCGCTGCGTAGGGCCCCTTTCGAAGGGAAGCGTTCCCTACCAAGGATTTTTCCATACCCAAGGCTCGAACCTGAGATCTCTGGTTAATCCACTCTACCACATCCTTTGGTGGTGAGTTTGGATTATCAGTTTACCACATACAAAATATATGGCTATAATAATTTTTTAGAAGATAATATCAAAAAGGAAAACACACAGAAACAAACGATAGGAAACGTTGAGAATTTTCTTTCAAAAACCTCTTAGAGATACTACCAATAATCTGGTAGAATTAGTTTAACCACTTTGTATTATACACTGAATTAACTAACATAAATTATTTCTCACTAAAAAAAAGGGAGAGGTAAATATAGTTTAACCACTTTGTATTACATTGAATTGACTAACATACATTATTTCTAATTAGAAAAGTTACATATAACCTAATCCACATTAAATTAATTAAATGGATAGATACTAAGAGATATATTTTGATATTGAACCAACTCAATTATTGACAATTTTTAATTATTTTTTTTAAAATTTTATTTGAGAACAGATTTTATATAGATGATGTTCCAATCAGAGAAATTGTACGTAATGATGCCATGGGAGGAGACTATCCATCAAAACCAATGGGATTATATGCAACAATATGGGATGCTTCAGATTGGGCTACGTCAGGTGGCAAATATAAAACAAATTACAAATATGCACCATTTATAGCTGAATTCACTGATTTAGTATTAAATGGATGTCCAATGGATCCATTGGAACAAGTAGTAAACAACCCTAATTGTGATGAGAAAGATGATGAACTTCAAAAGGCAGATTTTTCAAAGATTACACCAAGACAAAGAATGGCTATGAAAAGATTTAGGTCAAAATATATGTATTATTCTTATTGTTACGATTCATTGAGATATTCAGTGCCACCACCAGAATGTGAGATAGATCCAATTGAACAACAACATTTCAAAGAGACGGGGAGGTTGAAATTTAACAAACACGGCCACCATCGTCATTCAAAGAGAACAAGAAGTCAAGTTCTTGATGCTAGGAACCATGGAAATCAAGATGAAGAGTGATTTTTGTTTACCATTGTTGTGTGTAGATATCTATATAAAAGGAGGGAAAAGTGATTGTTTTTTTTTTTTCGGTAGAGTGGAGGGTGAAAAAATGATGATAAAATTATGTTAGTATGACACTGATTGAGTTATGTTGTATATAAATAAAAGGGGTTATCACCATTTATAATAGAAGATTTTTTTGTGATATGAGAACCGAGCTTTTAAATTATGTATATTAAATATTATTAGAGGTTCTTTATATACTATTCTATTCTTTAAATTACTTCGTCTGATGAAGATTCGACAAATATATAATCATTTGTTATCCAAAATGAATAAGGGGGCTTTGAATTTTATCTTCGGAAAACTCCTTCTTGAGTTCCATTCACTTTGCAATTTATCGGATATCATATTGATAGACTAGATGTGTACCCTGTTATGTTTTGTCGATCTAATAAATTTAATATTAAGAAACCTGATACACATCTTTAAGAACTTAAAAATCATCAAGTCTTCACTTGGGAACACAATTCAACTCTTCAGAGTCAAAAAGAGGGAATAGATAGCTAACAGTTCCCGCGGTGACTGTACACAATTCCCCCAGCTGTATAGTTGCTGCATGTACACGCAACAACACGACAAAAGTGCAACAGTAAATTTTACGGGGAATGCCCTTTACTTAACTTCATTGCATCATTCAAGTGATGTCATAAATGAATTATTAACATCAAGTAAAGGTAAAAACAAACGATTCTCTGTGTGAGGAATTTTCAAAACTCATGGGGAGTTAGTTTGAAATGAGAATTATGGGGGAACCCAAAATTTTCTTGGATTTGCAAGTGAAGCAAACTCCCAGGGGGAGAATGATAAGTCAACAGAAATACATCAAGGAGTTGCTCAAGAGATTTGACATGGAAGGATAAAAAATTATTAATACTCCCATTACCACATCCACTCCTCTCGATATTGATGAACCTGGTTCTTCTGTGAGTGAAATCATGTATAGAAGTGTCATAGGGTCACTCTTGTATCTCACAGCAAGCAGACCAGATATTATTTTTAGTGTGGGTCTTTGTGCCAGGTTTCAATTTAATCCAAAGGAATCTCATCTTTAGGTAGCCAAGAGAATCCTGAGATATCTCAAAGTGACACAGGACCCGGTTCTCTACTATCCCTTAGGAGACAATTTCAATTTAATTGGGTATGTGGATGCTGACTACGCTAGGTATCTGGATAGGAAAAGCACTACTTGCATGGCATATCTTTTGGGTTCATGTCTGATTTTATAGGGTACATGAAAACAAAACTCAGTGGCCCTCTCAAGCGTATTAGCTGAATATATGGCTGCAATATCTTGTTGTGCTCAACTGTTATAGATTAAGTAGTAGCTGGAAGATTTTGGTGTCTTCTCTAAGTGCGTGCCCTTACTATGCGACCATACCCTTACTCTCAACATGGCCATGAATCTAGTTCAATATAAGAGAACAATTCACATTGACGTGTGACATCACCTCCTCAGAGATAATGTTGAAAATGACTTATTTGTAAGAAATTCGGATACACAAAATATCAAATTGTAGACATATTCACCAAAGCACTGAGCAAAGAGCATTTTGAACGAAATCGCTTGTCTCTAGGATTGATGGAATCAAGCAAGAGACCTAGTCCCTCGATGATTGGATACAAAAGATATGTATAGGTAAAATAGACATAAAGTTTTTTCTGGCACAATCTAACTCATCTTTATACTATTACAGGTAAACATACATTACGATTACAGAGCAAAGAAGCAGCTAATGTATTGCACGTTGGAAAATGATGATGCTTACATTTATAAAAATTATAGGGGAACTTGGTTCCCTCGACACAGGTTAATAGTTCCTCTATACTCTCATGCATAACTTTTAAACGACTAAAATAGTGCCATATCATCAATTATTAGTTTTTATTCTTTCTCGATGTTTGAACCCAAACGTCTCACCTCTTTATGAACTGTCCCGACTATCCAAATTGCCAGCCACTCCTAACCGGTTCCTTACCCCTATTAAATAACCCCTCTCAGTCACTTTCACAACTATCCACACCAAAGAATCCAAAATTCCTCTTTTCCCTTCTTCAAACCAAACACCTTCTTATTCAACTCACAAAATTCCACCATGACTAAAAATTAGGAATCCCAAAGTGCTCCAGTCATCCCCCCTTCACTGTGTCTTCATCTGTTGAACGCTAATGTTAGAGCCAACACTCTCCACTCTGACCAGTCCAAATCCTAAATTAAAGTCACAACCACCCACTTTTCCAACCCATCCAAGCTCTGGTTCTCATCGGAGTCGCAAAACTTCGACTCCCAAAAGGTTTGTGGTTGTGACCTCTCCTTCTGCCTCGCCTAAAGCAATGGTCAAACAAGATACTGTAGAGAGAAAAGAAAATCTAGAAGTTACTAGTTTGCTGTGCAAGTAAAGCTCTACTCTTGAGGGGGAACAAGATGTTGGTCATATCCCTGCCGAATAAACAATGACGGCCCTTGGCCTTGATTCTACAGGTAATATTCTTCCTAGTTCAAATTTTACCATAGGGGTACAAGAACAAGAAGCCATAAAAAATAAGTTGTCTATAGCTATTGAGGGAAGTATTATTGGGGGTGGTGAAGGTGTGTCTGAGTCTCAGGGGGACGAATATACACTAGCGAAGAGTAGGGAACTGGTGCATTTTGAAACATGAGCACCCGACAGTACTATTGGGGTACATACTAAGAGACCTGATCCCTCTACCCAAGAGGAGCCAACCCCTGTTTCCTCTCAATCACCCCAGGTCTATATTTATCCTGCTCCCACTCCTTACTTTTATGCTGAGCCTTTGTCCATAGTTATCCCTGAGATGCGACCTGTGTTTCAGGAGGAAAAGGAGGATAGTGAAGAAGAATATTATGGTAATGTTGCTCTAGCGAGCTTTACTAGTGCTAGCAGTAAAAGGTACATCCCTAGGGGTCATCGTCTAAACGACCCATCACGAGGTTGCAAAAGAAGGAAGAATTTGAATATGTTTTAAGGAAAAGTAAAAAAGGAAAAGACGAAAAGGGGACTGGTGAAATATGGAAAGGTTATCAATCAAAAGGTAGTGTCTCCTGCACACGTTGTGAATATTGATGATGAGGTTGAAGAGGAACCTGGTTCGTTGGTTGGTAAGTCCTCAAAGAACCTTCTTGTTCCAAAGACCAAAAGGGAGTCTTTTGTGGTTATAAAGGAGTCGAGAAAGGTTGAGGGTAAAAATCTATTGAGAAATAAAGTGAGATGGGTGTGAGCAATATTAAGGGTGAAAAATCTAGTGACAATCTGGTTGAAGAGTCTGGTGACCTTATGGTTGGGAAGTCTGTTGACAAATCGTCAATTGTTGAGAAAGGAAAGAGTGCTCGAAAATCATTAAAAAAAAGGCTTGTTTTAGTGAGGAAACTGGTTCCTCAAAGAAGGTCAAGGTTGATGTAACCCAGGGTCCTGAGTAGGAAAAACTGAAAACTCAAAAGGTGACGTGGGGCCGTACATTTACCCCTAATGCTTTGGAAATGGCTGGCGTGCGTCCATTGGTTGAAATATGTGATTTCAACAGTTGACACACCTGTTCACATGTAACAGTCTTAAAGTGTATGAGGAAGAAGTGCGTAGTTTTTATGCAGACTTCTTTTCAGTTGAAGACGATCACATTTGTATGATGGTGAATAGTATTGATTTTGTGATGGAATCTGATATGCTTGGTGTGAGCACATGATTTTTGCACCGGGCAAATAATTCCAAAATTAAAATAAATATGTTTTTGAGTGCAATTACTTGCTTTATTTGAAATTAGCTATACTTTGTGTATTTGCATAAGTAGATATTAGAAAAATTCAAAAAAAAATTAATTAAATTAGGCTAGGTAATTACTTTGTTTAATTAGTTAGGTTTTAAGAAAAATCACAAAAAATAGTTTTAAAAAGTTAAAATTAAGGAAAAATAGTAGAAAAACTGCAAAAAATAGTAGATAATTAGCATAAGTAGGAAATTAGGTTTTTATAACATTCCATAAGAGAAAAGAAAAAAAATATAAAAGAAAATACATAAAAATCATTAAAATCAGAAAAATACAAAAATATTTTTGGGTTTAATTGATTTGGGGCCAAAAGAATTGAAATTGGAGGCCCAATACCCCAGCCCAAGGCGTTGGCCCAAAGAGATCCGGTCCAAGTCACCATTGGATTTGATCTCAGCCGTTCATCAAGTTTAATCTAACGGCTGAGAATCAATCATGAGTTATTTAATTAATTGAGATAGGAGACTCAATCTTAGCCGTTCATCTAGGTTCAATCCAACGGCCCAAATAATTAGCGAGTTGGTTTTAGTTGATTAAGATAAGAGTGATCTCAACCGTCCGTTCAGATGATCTGATGGTCGAGACCTTTGGTCTCTTTAGTAACCAAACGACGCCGTTTTAGTAACGCCTCTGTGAGCCGTTGATCTTCATCCATTGGACGGCCTGGATTTCATGCGACGCTTTGCCTATAAAAGGCTTATGTCTGAAGGATTTTGCCCATTTTCTCTAAAGCATAACCCTAGCCGCCCTGTAGATCTTCTTCATCTCCCTCATCATCATCGTTTTGAAATGCTGCCGGCCATGGAGGCCACCACCTCTACGGTGGTCTCCGGCCACTTCTCTCACCCCTATTCTTCTTCTTCTTCACCTCAAAACATCAGAAACCCTAAATAGACCATGTTCTTGACTTGCCGGTCACCGAAACTTCACCGGTGACCACCCAAACAACGAGAAACCGTACCAAACCAATGCCAAAAGAACCACCATAACCTGATCTACCCAACCATGCCACCCACGACCCTCGAATCTCCCCGGATTTCGTCGAATATCCAAAAGAAAGTCGCCGGAACCCTAACTCCGGTGACTCAAACCTAGTTTCTTCACAAGATCTTACATTTACCTTTCTAAATACCCACCCCTAACCAGAAAACCCCAAAAGGCTTCATCTTTGAGCCTAAAAAAAAATAAAAACCAGAAAAGAAAAATTGAAAAAAAAGCGGAATAAGGAAGAAGAAACAAGGAAAAGGGGTTGAGGGGGTTTGAGAGAGAAATAAAAAAAGGGGAATAGGAAGCTCGGGGGACAGGCCCCGCTAAGCTAAGTACCCCCCTCCTGTTTTTGTTACTTTTCTTTTGCTTGTTTGCTTTGTCTATGTTTTCTTGCTTGTTTTTGTTTTGTCTGCTTTGATTTTTGTTTTCGCATGATAGTTTTAGATTGTTCTTGTTCATCTTCTGTTTCTGTTCTTTTGTTTATCTTCTTTTGTTTTAATATGCCCTGTATATCCTTGTCTTTAGCCTGTTCTTCTCTTATTTCTTAACCTGTTCTTCTGAACATGTTGTCACACCTCTTTTTTACGCACCCGCAAGGATGCAAAGAGTTTTTCCAATTAAAGGACAATCGAGATGGGATTTATTTTACTTATTTCAGAGTCGCCACTTGGGAGATTTGTGGTGTCCCAAGTCACCGGTTAAATCCCGAATCGAGGAAAAGAATGACTCTATTTAACAGTCCGCGAACCAGAAATCCGGATAAGGAATTCTATTAACCCGGGAGAAGGTATTAGGCATTCCCGAATTCCGTGGTTCTAGCACGGTCGCTCAACTGTCGTGTTTGGCTTATCTATCTGCTTTTTACAATTATGTACTTAGTGCAAGTTAATATCCCTTTACCGCTTTTATTATTGGTTATGATTTACGAAAAGAGAAAGTTGCTTAAAAATATGCTTTCGAATCACGTCACATGAAATGCACCCGGATCCTCGACACATTCTTATTCAACATTTCGGGGTTTGGATTCGGGTCGCATGAAATGCACACCCGTATTTAAAAGGTAGAACTAAAATATGCGCCCGGATCGACTACTTATTTACACTGTAATATTCGTTAAGAAACGACGCGTCTCAAAATCTAAGTATTTCATATGTACATTTAGGGCGGCTATGTGATTAGTGTAATTATTGGGCGAGGCGCGCCTTTGATTCAAATATAAAGCGAACTACATCCCACTGTATCTTACTTAAGGGTTGATTCCAAATCATTTAAAACTTGCTACGAACCACACCACATGAAATGCGCCTGTGGTTCCTGACACGCTTTGTTTAATCTTGCCCAAAATTGGGGTCGGGTCACATGAAATGCGCCCCCGACTCTTTTTAATCTAATTACGTCATTCCGCTGAGTAACAACTCCCTAGCTAATCGTGCTTTTAGCATAAGATCTAACGTTAACAGATTTGGAGATTACACATACGAGCAGAAAAGATTGAATAGAGATACAAAGACTAATTCAGGTTCACATGCTTATCTAACGATAGTGTATCTCTGGCCTAGCTACACTTTTCCAATAGCAATACAAGCTTAATTGGAGAATAACAGAATGTAATTAAACATGAAAACTTTAGACGACTACATGTTTCAATAGACTTTATGCATAAGCTTCAAACTTCATTCTTTTCGAACCAAGGAACTACAATAACAGAGGTGTGTACCTGGAATGCGGAAGAACAAGGAAGAGTGAGCAATGGCAATGCAG
>JASVEL010007391.1:0-13796 GCA_032618575.1 Nicotiana noctiflora
GAAATATTAAGGAAAGAAAATGTTCTTACTTGGTGGAATAGCCCAGATAATGGAGGGTTGAAATGTATTTTCTATGTGTTATGATTCAAATAGGTGAAACGCATGTCCACGTATCAATTTTGATAATATAATACAGGTGGTATTGAGATTAATGTTGTTGATATACATTGTGATGCTTTGTCAATTTGTGGACGTGTCGTTAGCATGATTTTGGTGGTTCTCTGGCAGGTGGATAGGCCCAATTACAAAGGAAACTCTGCCGAAATTTTTGGAAAATTTGGGACTTAGATAGATTTCTGTCACATAAAGAGAATGGGCTTATTGGTGGTGTGTGTATAAATGCAAGAATTGCAGAAGGGTTAAGGTCTCCGATGATTCGAGTCTTTGTCAAGGCTTGTAAATGACTTGAGTTTAATCTCATTGTAACATTTTGGCATCACTTGAGTAATAATGATATGAGTGGTTAAAAGTGCTTTGATGAATGGCTTCGAGCCAAAGAGGTTGCTATTAAATAACTAATTGCACGGTTGTGTGCTATCTGTGGGCACTGTCTTTAAGTATGTTGGGAAATTTCTAACAAGGTTATGGCGCTTCGTAGATGTGAAGAAATACTAGGATGTTTTGAACTACTGTTGGTAAGGAATGTTCGGTGTATAGAAAAGAAAGATAGCGATTGTACCTGTAAGTAATCATGTTCTGCGATGTCAGAGTTCTAACAAAACACGAGTGGTTCTACTCAATAGGACAGTTGAATTATAGCTGAATAAGGGTGAATGATGCCCGAGAAAGGTTTTGCAGTGTTCAAGATTTTGCTTGTAATAGTCAGGTGCCTTAAGATTGTGTATGTGGCTAAAGATGGCGGTTTCGTTAGAAAAGATCAAGGTTTGTGTTATATCATGTGAATGATGGGATTCTATGTATTCGTATTGGAAGTAATGATAAAAAATTCAAAATCGCAGGAAGTTCTTCAAAATAAAGTGTGGTAGAATGTGGTACTTCTGGGAAACATTTGAGAGAGTATTCAGCGGCCCGTGAGCCTTAGACCGTGTGGTCTTGTGTACGAGTTTTGTGTGGTAAAAAGTGTTGAGGCATTGTCGTGCTACAGTAAAGACTGATATGAAATTAAAGATGAATCAGAAAGGAAACTGGGTAAATGGAACAATTTGTTAATAAACTAGAATGGTATGAAAATGAATACGATTAATTCCCGGTATGTGGTTGAAGTAATGAGTCTTGCAGATATTGTGCAGCAAAGCTCTTGAGTGCTGGCAGTTGTGTAACTTGATATGGGTATAAGGACTCAGTCCTGGCAGTTTAACTTATGCAATGTAAATTAGGAGAAAGAGTTATGATGTGTTTTACCGTGGTTTGAAAATGAGTGCATTTTTCCTGTTGATATGCAAGGCTTGGAATGGGTAATGAGTTTTCTCTATATGGGATCATGAAAGTCCTTGACTAGTTGAGTGCGCCGATGTTTGCGGCGGAGGAAAGGGATATGAATTTCCATGTTGTCTTAGTGTGATATGGTATACGCGATGTGTTATGGAAAGTTGATAATGGCATATTCAAGGTTTTGAGATCAGTTCATAATATATGGGAAGTCAATAAAATTATTGAGCAGCGCGGACAGCTGCAGGTGATTTAAGAATCAATCTTCGCGGTGATTAAGGAAAATGGTACTACCATTCTAGTAATTCGGCAGAGTATATGGTCAAAAAGGGCCATGTAATATAAACTGATAATATCTAGTGGTGTGTGGTATCCTCCTGTTGGATTGACAGTGATGATTGAGTTGTTGATGGCATAGGAAAATTTCTGAATGGCTTACGTGGTATGAATGGATATTTGATGTGTGTTATTTATTCGTACGGTGGAGTGTGGAATCAGGCATAGTGATTTAAGGGGACAAATGAACTCCAATTTTTGTGAATTTGGTATGTACGAACTCGTGGCGAGATGAGGATTCCGGAAATATAAATTTTGAAATTTTTCGAGATGTGGGCCGGGGCTCGGGTTTTGCCAATTTCGTGATTTTTGATATTTTTTGAGTTCTTTCGATTGGGTTATGTTCCATTAGCCTATTTTGATATATTTGTACTGATTTTGGCTAGTTTTGACGTACGTGGATGCCGGTTCGAGGAGCTAAGGCGTCGCGGGCATGAAGCTTCTACCGGTTCGAGGTGAGTGGTAGTAGTAAACAATGTACTGAGGGTTTGAAACCCCGTACTAGCACTTCACAGTGCTATATTGAGATGAGACACGCGTTCTCTGACGGGCGTAGTGATATTGTGATTGAGGGTTCGGACTTGGTCCTTCCCGGCTAATAGAATACTGTGTTGTATGACTGTTAATGAGATTATAACTGTACAATTGGGCTAATAGCCATGTTTGGGGCCTTGTGCCGATCCGTAGAGCATTAGGGAACCTATAGAGCTAGGTGACCCTTATATCATGTTGGAAACATACACTCAGCCGTAGCTCTAGCTGTATAGCATAATATGAGCCCGTACTAGATGTGTACATCGAGAGAGATTATCTAGGGTGGAATTCCCTGTTCTAGCTGAGTGGGCCTGAAAGGCCAAGTCTATACCGATTGAGATGAGATAGGGTCAAGGACCCACTATGAGATGTTATATTGGGCCTGAAAGGCCAAGTCTATATTGACTGAGACAGGGTCAAGGACCTACTGTGATATATTATATTGGGCCTGAGAGGCCAAGTATATACTGACTGGAATAGGGTCGAGGACCCATTATGAGGTATTATATATATATACCTATATTAGATCGGGCTGCACGCCGCAGCAATATATATATTGGACCGGACTGCACGTCGCAGTAATATACATGTAATATACATGTGGGACGGACTGCACGCCGCAGTATTATTGCGCTTGGGCTGTAGGAGCCCCTTCGGTGTCTGAGTCTGCACACATTCTCAGTGAGCACTGGTGTATATTATGGGATCGGGCTGCACGCCGCAGCAGTATAGAGATATATACATATATATATTGGATCGGACTGCACACCGCAGTAATATTTGTGTGGATCGTGCTGCACGCCGCAGTATTATAGTGCTTGGGCCTAGGGAGCCCCTCCGAAGTCTGTATACACCCCCAGTGAGCGCCGTCGACGTTAAATGGAGCGGGCTGCGCGCCGCAGCGGTATATGTATTGGAGCGGGCTGCGCGCCGCAGCGGTATATGTATTGGAGCCGGCTGCGCGCGCGCCGCATTATACTTATTCATATTCATATATATACCGAAATATTTATATGTTATAGACGGATGTATATGTCTCCATATATTGAGATGGTTGTATACCGTAGTGGTACGAGCGAGGATGTGGTCGGTGTGGGACCTAGATGAGATAGATGTGGACTGGAGATCAGAGTACTCATTATAGTGATGACTACCCTGTGGGGGTTGCCTTAGAACTGTTTAGTGATGGTACAAGAGTTCTTATTTTCAGTTATTGTTTATTATTGTTACTCACTGAGTTGAAATATACTCACCCCACTCCCCTGCACTTTTTGTGCAGATATACAGGTTCAGGAGGGCAATTGAGCTATCGCAACTGCTTTATTATCCCCATTCTGTGGAGACTTCGAGGTAGCTGCCAACGTCCGCAGTACCTGACCTCTTTCTTTTTATCATTTTGTTGTCTCCATTCTGGCTAGACTTGATTTTGTAGTAGATCTCATTTGTAGAGGCTCAAACTTGTGACGCCACGATTTGGTTGGGACTGTGTTCTTGTATTTCAGTTCTACACTTCTTGATTTGTTATGAAAATAGGCTAATCACGCCGATTAATCAGTATTAATTATACTTGGCTGGTTTAATTGGATAAGATGGTCGGGCTTGCCTAGCAATGTGTTGGGCGCCATCACGACCGGGGTTTGGGGTCGTGACACGAAATGTATTAGAGGTCACAGGCGTACTGTTGCGGTATGACTCGAAATACGTTTTTGCAACGTCACAATTCGTAAAAAATATTAAAGTTGGAAACATGTACATATTGTAAAAGGCATATAATAAGTCATATAAAATCGAGAATGACAGTTGAGCGACCGTGCTAAAACCACGGAATCCGGGAGGGCCTAACGCCTTCTCCCGGGTTAACAGAATTCCTTATCCAGGTTTCTAGTTTCGCGTACTGTAATATAGAGTCAATTTCCTCGGATTCGGGATTAACCGGTGAATTGGGACACCATTATCTTCCCAAGTGGCGACTCTAAAAATTAAATAAAATCCCGGACCGATTGTCCTTTATTTGGAAAAACTCCTTCCTCTTTGTTATTATATCCTTTCTGGGTATTTGAACATTGAGTTATACCCTATTCTCTTAATTGAGAACTTTCTTCAAAATGTCGGGGTAGTAAAAAAGGGAGGTGTGACAATACCCAGAGATGAAAATGTTTAAAGGTTAAAACATTTTCTTCCCAAAAATCTATTGAGAGCAAAACCCTAGTTTTTGGGTAAATAAAAATGTTCATAAAATAATAATAGAAAAAAACTAGAGAAAAATAGAGAAAGGAGTGTTAAAATTTAAAGGAAAAATACCAAAACGAACACAAAATCGTTTCAATTTTGGGAATATCTAAACATGTTCAACCAAAAATAGCCAGATTCATAAAAATAAGCATAAGTTGAACCAGATCGGGTGTGAACCAAAGATTTGAAACCCTAAGGTACAAAAATATGTGTACTCACAGGTATTGGGACGAATTAGGAGTGATAAACGGGCAGGTCGAGTGAGATATAGTTCGGGTCAAAAATGGGTAACGAAAAAATGAATCAATTATCTAACCCGGCCCATATTTAATACAAATAAAAAAAGGGTTAACCGACAGATAATATAGGTTACCATATTATCCACGAGTTCTTGTATATGATCACTTTTGGAAGAATTTTTAGTCTCCCTAACTTAAGGAACCCCTATTTGAGGCTTTACAAATGTAAAATTTAGACCTATTGTCACGACCCGAATTTTTCACCCTCGGGAGTCGTGATGGCGCCTACTAATGGGATCTAGGCAAGCTCAATTTGGTTACTTTTCATTAATAACATAATTCCTTTTAACTATTATCAGCAATAATACAAAAGCAACGAGATTGAATAATAAGCGGAAGTCTCAATATTATAGAAAATTGAATAGAATGCAAAAAATCTCAACAAAAGCCTCTACCCAAGATTGGTTTCATAGTTTCACACAAGGTCTAAGAATACTACACATAAAGGTTTGAAAGAAATAAACTCAACACTGTCTCCAGAATTACATGAAAGAAATAGCAATATAGATGAAAGGAGGTGGCAGCGCCTACGAACGCCTGCAAGGCTACCTCGGGTCTCACTGGACTGAAAGCCATCTCCCACTTTATTGCTGATGTTGTCCGAAGCCTGGGATCTGTGCAAAATAGCACAGAGTGTAGTATCAGCACAACCGACCCCATTGCTGGTAAACGCCTAGCCTAACCCCGATAAAGTAGTGATGAGGCTAGGACCAGACCACCAAATAAACATGTGCAGATATATATACAAGTATAATGGAGATGTAGGTACAATGGAGACATAGCAAGAAAATATCAATTTAAGCTAGGGGAAGGGAGCATGCTTCAGGGGCAACAGTTAGAAATAGAATTTCATGCATAATAAAGCGTACATCTACAATTTAACTTCTAGCAGTAAATGAAGAGATAAGGCAACTTTCATATTCAACTCATCTTGTTGCAGGCATGCAACCCAATCCCATTTCTCAATATCTCGGGGTAGGCGTACCACCCGCTCCCATTTTAATATCACTCGTGGTAGGTGTACCACCCGCTCCCATTTCAATATCACTTGTGTTAGGCATATGACCCGCTCCTATTTCATTATCACTCGTGGTAGGCATACCACCCGCTCCCATTTCAATATCACTTGTGGTAGGCATACCACCTACTCCCATTTCATTAAATCAACAGTCCCTCCAAACGAAATTTACTCTAACAAATGCAACAATTAATACGATTTCATAAGATAACAAGTACACGAAAATTATGATTCACTAAGGAAAACAATTAATGACAAGTAGCAATTTTTTATGGATTATAGGGGAAATTAGGTAGGTTAGTAATCAATATATTGAATGTCACGTAGCAATTAAGTCACATAATCATGTAGCAATTAAGGCATAAATTCAAGATATAACATTGCGCAAGGACACCTTGGTTCAATAATAACAAGTAACACGATAAAGGGAAATGTCAATGTAAAGAATCACAGAAATAATGGAATAAGACAAGTAATGCACTTGAACTGATAACAACAAGAAATCATAGCAAACTGCAACAACTACACGGCTTCACCCTTTGTTCTTTTACTTTTATCCTTACCAAGCAATGATATCATAAAATGTGCACGGCACCACCCTTCATATTTTTACACTGTTTCCTAACATATAATCAATAGAATTGGCACGGAATCGTACATCGTGCGGAACAAAATCACCCTTCATGATTTACTATCTTTTCCTCGCAATAAGCAAATAGTGCACAACATCACCTTTCATGCTTTTACTCTCATCCTCACAAGAAAAAACAATGCACGGCATCACCCTCTGTTCTTTACACTCTTTCCTCACCCAATCAACAATCACAAACAAGGGAAATGGAATAAATAAACCATAATGAAAATCCCAACGAAGGAGCACAAACAAACAATTAAAACCCGGTAAGGGTACCACATCAATAATCTCAACGTCCTAGAAACGGAAAATATCAATAACTCTTTCTTTTTCTTGCACTTTCATCTCATAGTTCACATTGTCACTCTAGCCAATGATCCAAAGATTTACCTATCTCATATACCTTTACAATTTGTATTTCAACTCAAACCAACGCTCCATGAAGTTCCAGATCATAATTTCTTTCACAAGATCTTTACAACGTATATAAGTCATCAATTAAAAATGGAAGATATAACAAAATCCCAACTATTCAAAAAATAAGGACTCACGGTCATGCTAGACACCAATGTATATATATTCATCACCATGCCTATACATTGTACCCCACAATTAGCAAGTAGCAAATAAGACTCAACTCTTATTCCCTCAAGTTAGGGTTAAACCAAACACTTACCTCGATGCTTTGAATTCAACTCAAGTCTCAATTATGGATTTACCCCTCGATTCTGCCACCAATTCACTCGTATCTAATCAAAAATTGTTTAATTACACTAGTAAACACTAATGGATCAATTTGAATGCATAAAAATAAATTTCCTAAAGTTTTGTCAAAAATTCCAAAATTGCGCTCTGGCCCGTGTAGTTAAAACTCGAGGTTCGAACCAAAACCCATATACCCATTCCCCCATGAATCCAGGTATATGATTTGTTTTGAAATCGGACCTCTAATCGAGGTCCAAATGCCTAATATTGAAAGAAAAGAAAAGAAGAGAAAGAGGAAGAAAAAGAAAAAGAAAAGAGAAATCACAACAACAAATTAATTTCTATGACATGAACTACGTTCGCTCTCCTTCTTTTTAAGGATACATAGGCAGCTTCACAATTCGGTCTCATCAAAATAAAAATCCAAAAATCCCCAAGAAAGAAACGGGGCATCAGTTATGGTTGTTGTAAGAAATCTGATTCCGAAAGTTGTAATTTTGAACCCATTTGAATTGTTTCAAGACATTGATACCCTTTCTTTCTAACCCTATACAAAAGCCCACATAAGGTCCAAAGAAAGACCTTTCGATCAGTTTTCGAGAGATGCCAAGTCAAGCGAGTAGAGGTGAATCATATTAGGGGCAACACTCCGGTCCAAATAAGGGAAATAAATAATGAGAGAGTCTTATTGATGGAAACCCTCACGAGTAGAGCAAGGCGATGAAAGCTGAGAGAAATCAAAAATGAGAGAGTCTTATTAGTGAAACAATTCATGGGCACCATGAGGCGAGAACAAAATGAGAGAGGCTTGATGGTGAAAATCCTTTGGGCACTACAAGTCGAATAAGGGTTGTGAACCAAATTGGATAAGCGGAGCATTGAAGCCCAGTTTCACGGCAAAAAAGTACGACAGGAGCTAAACATCAGATTTGCTTAACAAAATAGGTCGCAGATGCATGTCATAGTCATTAGAGTTGGTATCCACATCCTATAGGGTTCTACTTTGTGATTTTGTTGTTAGGAATTATCCCTTTCCATTGTCTTCTATATTTGTTTCGTTTACTTCCTCCTATTGAGTATGTTTGGTCATAACAAGTGAGGAATGACTTCAAAATCTGCCACCAGCTTTCCAATTGAACAAAATGGGGTCTGGTAGCACATCAAAGCATCATAAGTCAGGAAAGAACAGCAAGCACACTAAGTTGGTAACAGTCAACATACTTTGGGATCCTTGTGAAATACAAAGGCTTGGTATATATCAATACATGAAACACAACAGATGAAGGTTTAGGGTGAATAGATCAAAGGTATTTCCTGTGATAAGATTGACAAAAGGGTGGTAAACCTGTGACGAGCAAGACCTTCCAAGCAGAAATCAAAGTTATCATGGCAAATGAGGGAACCGTAGACCTCAAGGACAAGACTAATGATTTTGAAAAACAACATACACAATGAGGGGATGACAAGTGTCGTGCTTTGGTGTTCATGTGAGACACAAAGGTTGGTAAATGTCAGTTCAGGAGCAATGCAACAAGTAGAAGGTATGGGGTTTGAACGGAGAAGACGTATATTCGGTGTTAAGGAGGTGGTTAGTCAAGGAACGAGCAAGGTATTTGAATGGAAATTAGTTATCATTGAACAGTTTATCAAAAATATTGTGTCATGGCAAGCCACTGCCTAGAAAGCGCTTGTGTCACGACCCTGGTTCACCAATCGTGAACCTATCATGACGGCACCCAGTCTTCGACTAGGTAAGCCTAACACAACTGCAGAATTTATATCCTTTACGAACAACTAAAAATAAAAGCGGAATAACATAAAAAATATAATAGGTGCCGCTTGGCACATACACTTTATCACAATTACTGAAAATATAACCTCCAAGACCCGGAAACTCACGGGCAAACACAGGTTAAAGAAAGTAAAACTGTGGCTCTATCCTCCAAGAGTATCTATACAACCAAAACAAAAGGGAAATGAACTAATGTCACTAAGGAAGAACAGAAGGAGACTCTCCGAATTTGCGGACGTAGCAGATGCATACCTCAAGTCTCCCGAAATAGCTCCGTGATCACCGATAACAAGCCTGATCAGATGAACCTGGATCTGCACAACAAAAGTGTGTAGAAGAGTAGCATGAGTACACC
Source organism: Nicotiana noctiflora (assembly GCA_032618575.1). NCBI lineage: Eukaryota > Viridiplantae > Streptophyta > Magnoliopsida > Solanales > Solanaceae > Nicotiana > Nicotiana noctiflora. The sequence goes on from JASVEL010007391.1 coordinate 9,295, forward strand.
ACGGCGGTACTCAATAAGTGACAAGCCTAACCTCGATAGAGTAGTGATGAGGAAGGTCAGGACCCTACTGAGAATACCTATAATAACAATATCTAATAGTGTAAAGCAGGAGGAAATCAGAAATGACAGCAAAATAAGATAGAAACTACAAGTCATTGATAGTTAAGCTAAACAAGGAAAAATAACATAGCAAGTACGGATCAATAGCACAGGATCTCCGGGAACTGAACTTGCAGTCCATTTAACTCAGTAGTACAGGATCTCCAGGAATTAAACCCGCAGTCCATTTATATCAGTAACTAGGATCTCCGAGAATTGAACCTACATTCCATTTATATCAGTAGCCAGGATCTTTGGGAATTGAACCAGCAATCCATTTATATCAATAGCTAGGATCTCCGGGAATTGAACCCGCACTCCATTTATATCAGTAGCCAGGATCTCCGGGAATTGAACCCGCAGTCCACAGTACAAAACACAATCATACAAGGAAAATACTCAGAAAAAGGAATACACTACTGCGATTAAAAAATAAACTCGATCCCAACATGTTCCACATAATTTCAATTAAGACAAATAAACATTTAGATAGTTAATCCTATCTAACCATACTCTTCTAACTATCACAGGATAAGTCTTACATTTAACCTAGTCAAATAACAGAGATAACACCGTTTGAACAATTCAAGTAAAGTGGATTTTCAACAATTTGCACAAGTACACACCTATCACCTCCCGTATAAGGCATTAAAATCAACACATAATATATCCTAAGGGGAGAGGTCCCCCACACAAGGTTAGACAAGCCACTTACCTCAACCCGGTACAAAACTGCTAAGAAACAATGCCCTTGCCATGAGTATCTAACTCCGAGTGGCCCAAATCGATTCAAACCAATTATATAGTGTAAATAACATCGCAAGTAACTGATTACACTGTTAAAATTTAAGCTAAGGTGCGAAAATGGATAAAATGACCAAAATACCCCTCTATCCATCGGCTCGAAATAAAAATATTTTTATATTTTCATAACCCTCGTACTCACACGAGTCTAACCATATAATAATCTCCCAAATCGGAGGTCAAATTCCCCCTTAAATCATCAAAATTAGTTCTAAGACATTTACCCCATATTTTATCCAAAATTCGAATTTAAAGGAGGAATTCGAGTTTATATTAGTGGATATTAATCATAAGGGAGTAAGGAATCGTTACATAATAATTTCCTCTGAAAAACCCTCAAAAAACCTCCCAAAACCGAGATCCCTAGCTTGAGATTTTGCAAAAATGGAAGAACCCTCATTTTTCAAATGTTATACTCTGCCGAGGTATTTTGTTCAATGCAATCGCATGAGTAGTTGTGCGATCGCGTAGAAGAAAATTGAAGCCCCCAAAATTTCTACTATGTGATCGTAGCCTAAGGCTTGCAATTGCAGAAGGTGATGAATTAACATAATGCGATCGCATGAAGGCTTATGCGATCGCGTAGAAGAAATTGACCCCTGAGGCACATACTCAAATTCCACTATGTGATCGCGAATAAGGCATTGCGATCGCATAGAAGAAAGAACAGAGCTATGCAATTGTGGACAAGGCTTTGCGATCGCATTGAAGAAAAAGTAGGACCTCCTCACTAGACACTATGCGATCGCAGGGACACCTATGTGATCGCATAGAGTAATTGTCTACAACAGTCAGCAGCTAAAATCTACAATTTTCCAACTTCCAGAATTGATCCGTTGAGCATCCAAAACACATCTGAGGCCCACGGGACCTCAACCTAACCTACATACATGACCCATAACATCATTCAAACTTGTTCAAATCCTTAAACTACTCAAAATAATGCCGGAAACACGAATAAATCAAGGATTCAAGCCTATGAACTTTGAATTCTAACCAAATACATTTTCGGTCAAAAACCTATCCAAAACTTGTCCGAATGACCTGAAATTTTGCATTCACATCCAAAATGACAAGACAAAGCTACAGAAACTTCCAGAATCCCAACCTAACCCTCGGATCAAAATTTCACTATTAGACCGGAATTTCAAAAATTTCAAACTTCGGCATTTCAAGCCTAAATGAGCTACGAACCTCCAAAATACATTCTAAACATGCTCCCAACCCCAAAATTACATAATAGAGCTAATGAAACCATCGGATTTCCATTCCGGGGTCTTCTTAACACTATTCTGATTACGGGCCATTTTCAACTATTAAGCTCTCATTTAGGGACAATGTGTCCCAAAACACTCCGAATTCTAGAACCGAACATCTCGGCAAATCAAAATAGCAGGAATGGACTTAGGGAAAGCAATTAATGGGGGATCAGGGCATAAATTCCAAAAACGAATGGATGGTTCGTTACATCTATCACACCTCCCTTTTTACTACCCCCAAGAAGGCTTTGTACCGATCCGTTTGGCAAGATACGTAGGGTATACCTCAGTGCTCAAATACCCGAGAAGGATATAACAACAAAGAGGAAGGAGTTTTTTCACATAAAGGACAATCAGTTCGGGATTTTTTACTTAATTTTTAGAGTCGCCACTTGGGAAGATAATGGTGTCCCAAGTCAACGGTTAATCCTAAATCCGAGGAAGTTGACTCTGTTATTATAGTCCGCGAAACAAAGACCTAGATAAGGAACTCTGTTAACCCGGGAGAAGCTGTTAGGCACTTCCAGATTCCGTGTTTTTAGCACGGTTACTCAATTGTCGTTCTCAATCTTATTTGACGAGTTATAGATTTTAAAACAATATGTATGTGTTTTCACTTTTAATATTTTAAGGAATTACGACATTGAGAAAAACGTACTTTGAGTCACACTACAACCAGTACGCCTGCGACCTTTAATACATTTCGGCTTTGCCGGGATTTAAGATTTGAGTCGCACCAAGTGCACACTCGTATTTAAGGAAAGTACATTAAACGTGCCTAATAATGTCTAGCGGCTTTTTAATCTTTTAGGAGAAGCTATGGAGTTCACTATTAGCTTTCTCGAATCTCCTTACACTTCACTTTATTACAAAGAGGGGGCCCCACTATTTGGTGTCATGTGAGGCTCATCTCGATTAAATTTTAATAGTCCAATCCTATTGTTTCACTATATTTTCTATACTGGTTTTTCCTTAATTATTTATTATCATTTCAGAATTGAGCCCAGGCCACTGTCATTGCCTTTATTGGGCCCGGGCCTTTGTACCCATATTTAAATAGGTACTGGATCTGCCCGGGTCTTAGTGACCCAGGCCGTCTTCATGCTTCTGTTTAATAGCCCATTCAACTTCGTATGATAGTTCAGGCCCACGTTACATATTAGGCCCAAACCGGATGACAGTAAACATGAAGAAGTCATACTAAAACAAACATGGATAAACTGAAAATGAAATGCATTTTTATTCATCAAAGAGGTAGATCACTATACAAAGATTGTCAATACTAATTCTAGATTACAACTAACTAATGTATATGAGAACCAACTACTCTTACTCTTTTTGTTTTCTGCTAAATGACTTATACTAATGTTGAGATTGCTTAACTAAGAAATTAAGAGGAAACAGTCTACCTGGGTAAAGTATTATTAAATAGTTCAATTACTTAATTATAATAACCTGAGTATCTACATTTAAGTGATTCAAAGACTTAAGCACAGCTACACTACTGATTTTTAGCTCATTACAGTGTTATTAACCCAGTCGCGAATGAATCATGGCTTGAACTAACGTTTTTCTCTTTTGAACTTATCTATATCTAAATGCAGATCCACAAAATGTGATTAACTATGTGATTATGACTTACAGTACTACTGTGAAAGAGCTGTTAATGATTTAGACTGTGGTTAATTAACTTATTTTTTAAAGTTTTACCTACTTTTAACTAGGTGACATGTTATCTACGATTACGCTACCACTATCATTCTATCTATTACATTGTTCTTGTTTTGTTTTCTACTTATACATGCCATACTACATTTGAAAGAATTACATATCTAAGCTGCACTAGACTATTAATGAAAAGAATAAATTAAAAATACATAATAACAAATGATTTTAACACTTGAACTTCATTTCATTAAGCACTTCAGCATTACATCTTCAGTCGAACAGGGTATGTACCTGGTTCAGCAAAAGAAGTCAATGAGTTCTAAGGGATTAAGAGAAAGCAACAGCAATAAACTCGACAAGGCACAAGCAACAGTGTAGGATTGAATCTCAAACGAGCAGAAAACCACAGCAATCAACGAACAATAAACCCAGCAACAAACGAGCAGAAAAACCCCACAAACAGACCAATTGCACAGTGATTCTCACTCGAAATATGCAGAAAAAGCTATTTGCTTATTGCTATTGTATTACCATCTGAATTTTCTATTGAAAAACCAGCCCTTAATCAGTCCTTTTAGGGGGTATTTATAGGTATAGATTGGCAGATTTCTTGGGGGAAAAGAATAGGGGTTAATTCCATTTTCCTCCCCTTAAAACTTACTAAGTCTACAC
>JASVEL010007392.1:0-28493 GCA_032618575.1 Nicotiana noctiflora
TTACACCCCAATTCTGTTACAAGATCCCTTCCAGCATGTGCTGGAAGGTTTTTTTTGACTCTATTCTTAAGCTTTTACCAAAGTGTCCCTACTTGTTATTGATTTTTACTGATTTCCCTTTTTAGTGAGACCATTATACCCCTCAATCTATGCAAAATTGCAGAAATCAGGAGCACAAATGTCTCATATGTCCCTATATGCTCTATTTAATCTACCATTTTACCAATTTATATTCCCTTTATGCCCTTAAGGGCACAGCTGAAATTACCCGACCTACCTAGGTCAGGTTTTCAGCATTTTCAACTTATTTAACTAAGGGCCAGTCCTTGCATTGGTATTTAAGGACTGGCCAAATTTAACTTGAAGAACTATTTCAATTTTAACCATTTTGCATCATTTTCTGTTAATTAAAGACTTTATATTTCATTTTTAAGCTAATTGCAGGACTAACCTGCTTTATTGTTATATTTAAACTATTTAAAACTTAGCCAGTCTCAAGTCTAGACTTGGCTTTTGCAATTGAAGCCCATTACTGAACACAGGCTGGGCTAAGGCCTTTGCAGGCCTAGCCACCTGTGATTCAGGGCTCAACTTAAGCTTTGGTAAGTCTGAACTTTCAAACTTAGATTAATTATTACACAACGAGCCCATTTAAGGGTGGTCCAGTGTGTGAAAGACCTAACAAAGTAGGTCAATTGCAAAATTGACCACTCTTGGTCACTTATTTAATTTATAACCTATTTTTTGTGATTTTCAATTTTAACATATTTCAAAACTAACCACTTATGAGACTTAGTACTATTGCAGCTATAACCAATTCCCCTAAGATTGATGGGCATTAACACTGCTCATACTAACATAACACTATTGCAAACTTAACCATTTCAACATACAATTGCACACATAACCAAATGAAACCAAACTTGTTCATCCATCAATTAAAACTCAGAAAAGAAGTTTGATAATGTTGAATCTTAATCAATCAGACTCACATAACTCAGTTTCATGTAGCAAAGTGCCAATTAAACATCAATCAGGCTCAGTTACAACCATTTTATATTGAATGATTCACTGAAAGACCCAGAACACACTTAAAGTTCATGGACATAGACTCATAGAGGCTAGATCTCACAAAGCAGTCAAGAGAAATAAAACATGGCCTATATCAGACACAAGCATAATGGTTCTAACAGAGTAACATAAGAATGATATCAACCCACTTTCCAAATACTAACCCTAGCTTGATACATGCGTGTGATAGATAAAATGAGGAAGAACAGGAAAGACATAAAGAAACAATGAAGAAAATCCCTAAATCTATCATGCAAAAGTGATAGAAAAGAGAAGCAGAATCACTAACTCAGATTTCAGAAGATCAAACCCCAATCTTAAGCATGCCATTCAGCAGATAAGAAAAACAGAAGAGATACTATAAACCAACATAAGAAATCCTAATATAGGAGATGAAGGAGAATGGGAATCAAACGGCTAAACTTAGAACCAAAACTAAATCATGCAGTTATCAGAAGAGAAGAACAGTAAAGATATTGAAAGCTAACAAAAGAAACCCTAATATAAACAGAATATGAAGAAGAACAGTGATGTTAAGAACAGATCTTTAAAACAAAGAAACAAACCAAGATCAAAACATCAGGACATAACAAAGAGCAGAAACATAACAAGAAACATAAAATAGAAGAAAGCAAACAAAAACAAAGAAGGGGGGGTACTTAGCTTAGCAGGGCCGGTCCCCTGAGCTTCCTACTCTCCCCTACGTTCTTTTCTTCTTCTTTTCTTTCCAAGTTTTCTTTTTTCTTTCTTTATTTCTTTATATCTTTTTTCTGGTTTTCTTGTTGGACTTCAAGACGAAGTCTTTTGGGGTTTTCTGGTTAGGGGTGGGTATTAGAAAGGGAAAAGGTGGGATCTTGGGAGGAAGTTTGGTTTGAGTCGCTGGAGTTACGGTTCCGGCGACTTTCTTTTGAATGTTCAAGGAGATGGGGGAAGATTCGAGGGAAACCAAAGGCATGGGGTGATAGATCAGGCCACAAGAATTCTGTGGTGTTGATTTGGGGTGGGTTCTCGTTGTTTGGGTCACCGGAGATGAACTCCGATGACCGGAGTTTCAAGAACAGGGGGGTTTCAAGGTTTTTGCGGTGAGGCTTGTGACGGAGAAGAAGATGAGAGTGGTTTGGGGTGAAGGGATGGCCGGAGACCACCATGAAAGGTGGTGGCCTCCATGGCCGGCGAGGTTGCAGAGACGAAGAAGGTGAAGAAGAAGGGAGAGACTTGGGCGGCTAGGGTTTGGAGTGTTGCAAATGGCCGGTATCAACTGAGACCAAACCGTTATATACTCGAAGTCACCGAGGAGATATTGGCTGTTGGATCTCTGATGATCAATGGTCAAGACTAAGCGTTACTTAAACGATGTTGTCTCGTTGATAATGAGGCTAATGATCTCTTCCGTCAGATCAATCGGATTGGACGGTTGAGATCAATTTCCTCACATTATTTAACCAATAAAAATCCGCTAATATTCTCAGCCGTTGGATGTGATGCAATGAACGGCTGAGATTCCACTAATTCAAATGCCATGGACCGGATCTTTTGGGCTCAAACACTGGGCCAACTATTTGGACTGCATTTGGCCCAGTTTTATTATACCTATATATATATATATATATTTGTATTTTTGTGGTATTTTAATTATTTTGAGGTGATTTCTTTTTGCATTTTCATTTTTCCTTTTTGTGAGGTGATTTATTTTTGTATTTTCATTTTTCCTTTTTGTATTATCTAAGTTAATTAATTTCCTACCTTTGCTAATTTTTGGCATTTTTTGGCGATTTTCTACTATATTTTTTTGTATTTTCCGCTATTAACACTATATTATATTTTTTTGATTTTCTTTCCTTTTTTAAAAAAAACTAATTAATAAAAAATGCAAAGTGCTTCTCCTATTATATATATTTATTTATTTTTTTATTTTCTAGAATTTTTATTATTTTTTATTTTCTAGAATTTTTATTATTCAAACACACAAAGTATTTCCAATATCAAACAAATCATGTAATTGCACTCAAAAAATTCTATTTATTTTAATTTTGGAATTTATTTGCTTAGTGCAAAAATCACGTGCTCACAGCTGCCCCTCTTTGCTCGGGAACATGAAGAGTTTCAGTGCAAAGACAAGTGAGCAGTAATGAGAGATTTTTGCACACTGGCATATCCCGTGAAAGCATTTTTGAAAACTTTTTGACCGCACCCTGCTTTAGAAGTTGCCTACATATCCTGGGCTAAATAGGAATCAGGTCAGTGTAGTTCGGGAAGGTCCGGCAGTTAAAAACTGCCAGACTTACTGTTGCATTGACACTGTTGAGTCTTGCTGACTTACTACTTATTACACCGGGGATAAAATGTAAAATGAAGAAGCTATTCTAAGCTATGATTCTACGAATTACAAATGTTCCTATCTAGCTTCTTGTCTCTTTACTCTTTCTTGTCTTTTTTTCCTTGACTTTCTGTGATGCTGACTTTCTTTTTTGTCAGTTTTCTTTTTCTTGCTTCCCCCTTCTTTTTTGATTTTCGATGATACTTCTTGCCCTTAAACTGATACCTGCTCAAACAAAACAAAACAACAAACTTTTCCTTCTGCCCAGTATGGGCTTTTCATGTTACAGTGTTACTCATGTTAGCTAACACAAACCAAAGTTGCAGAAATTAAAATCGCAGGAATGTATTCCCTTGTTATACAGGTGGGCGCCTGATGCATGAAAAAATGAAAAATGCAGAAAAGTATTCCCTTGTTATCCAGGTGGGCGCTGAACAGAAATTAAAAATTGCAGAAATGTATTCCCTTGTTATCCAGGTGGGCGCCTGATGTATGAAAATGAAAAATGTAGAAAAGTATTCCCTTGTTATCCAGGTAGGCACCTGATGCATGAAAAATGAAAAATGCAGAAAAGTATTCCCTTGTTATCCAGGTGGGCGCATGATGCATGAAAAATGAAAAATGCAGAAAAGTATTCCCTTGTTATCCAGGTGGGTGCTGAACAGAAATTAAATTGCAAAAATGTATTCCCTTGTTATACAGGTGGGTGCCTGAACAGAAATTAAAAATGCTGAAATGTATTCCCTTGTTATCCAGGTGCGTGCCTGATGCATCAAATTAAATATGCAGAAATGTATTCCCTTGTTATACAGGTGGGCACATGAACAGAAATTAAAAATGCAGAAATGTATTCCCTTGTTATAGAGGTGGGCGCCTGATGCATGAAATTAAAATTATAGAAAAAGTATTCCCTTGTTATCCAGTTGGGCGCCTGATGCATGAAATTAAAAATGCGAAAAAGTATTCCCTTGTTATCCAGGTGGGCGCCTGATGCATGAAATTAAAATGCGAAAAAGTATTCCCTCAGTTTGATAACTGGGTATGAATTTAAAAGATGATACCTTCCTCTTGTTTTTGGTATTTTCTTGATTGAATGACTTTCATCCCTGAATTCCTTCACTTATTGCCGAACTTTCTTTTTTAATGTTTTCTATCTTTCCACATTGGTCACATTCGCTTTAAAGTGATTAGTGACGATTTGTTCCTGTCTAAATCACAAAACAAAACTTATTAGATATAAGCTGCTAGCAACTGGCACCTGCCGTCCCTGCCTCTTATTGCTTTCCTCTTTTTGCTTTTTCTTCCACTGTGTGATTTTTCAGTTGACTATCTTCTGCAAGCTCTTTTTGTATTTTCTTGTTTTTGTTTTCACTTTTTGTTTTCTTTTCTTTTGGATCTATTTGCCAAACTCCTTTATTTTTTTTCCACCTCTTTTTTTTCTTTTCTGATCCAGTGTTATTTCAGCTCTTATCATCAGGAGCTGGCAGTTAGCTTTTAAAAGGCAAACAATGAAATGTAGAAAAATGAATCTCAAAAAGGGTAAGGGTGTTTCGGAGAAGTGGTAGAACTTATCTGGGTATGTCGGCCGATTCTGTTGACCATGCCATGTATTTAAACTCAGACCCAGATCGTTCAACCCATTATTCTGACTCCAAATTGTTCTCGACCCAAATCGATCCTATTTTTTGTTGCCTTTTCTCTTTTCCTATAATAATCCTTACGATCGCCTTATGGTGCCTCGAAAGGTTTTCACCAATAAGACTCTCTCATTTATTCTCTCTCAGCCTCACAATCGCCCTGCAGTGCCGTTATAGGTTTTCACTGACAAGACTATCTCATTTTATTTCTCTGGACCTCACAATCGCCTCACAGTTCCATTTTTTCTTTTGTCTTTTGTTTTTTCTGTACCACTGATGTTGTCCAATGTTTCGTTCTTCCTTTAGTTCATTGCATTTGTTATTTTCTTGAAATTGATCAAAAGGTCTTTCTTTGGACTGTACCGTGGCTTTTGGATGGGTTAAGAAAGAAAGGTAAAAAGGCTCAAAATTTACGAGGGTTTTTAAAAATATTTACAACTCCCAGAATTACAAGACATAACTTCTGCCCCAGTTTCAATATGTGGGGAATTTTTGGATTTTTCCTTTATTGTGACTGAACCTCAGTGAGGCTGCCTACGTACCCTTTCGGGATCAAGTCAAACGCAGTTCATTCTACGCCATCAATTTATGAATTTCTTTTGACTTTTTCCCGATTTCTTTGTCTTTTTCTTTTCCTTTTTTTTTCTTTTTTTTTTTTCTTTTTTTTTATTTTTATTTTCTTTTTTCATCATTTTCTTTTTACTTTCTTTTGTGTCATAACAATTCCGAGAGAGGGGTATGAAAGAACACGGCTCAAAGGGGATGTCAATGGATAAAGTGTTTGGATAGAGAATAAAATGTCTTCATCATTTCAATTCCAAAATCACAACGAAGTACAATCATACAATTGAAAAAGGAATCATACATAGTATATTTTGACCGCATCTAAATTGATAGCAATCTCTACGCACTTCCCTTTAATGTCTATCAAATATAATGCCCCATTAGACAACACCTGTGATACCATAAATGGTCCCTGCCAGTTTGGCGCGAATTTGCCCTTTGCTTCAGCCCAATGCGGTAAGATACGCCTCAATACAAGTTGTCCAACTTTAAACTTCCGAGGACGCACCTTCTTATTATATGCTCTGGCCATTCTTTGTTAATACAATAGCCCGTGGCAAACCGCTGCCAACCTCTTCTCGTCAATCAGACTTAATTGCTCCAGCCGGGCTTTTACCCATTCTTCGTCATCTATTCCAGCCTCAGCTATGATTCGTAATGATGGTATATCTATTTCTGCGGGTATAACAGCCTCTATCCCATACACCAATGAGTAGGGTGTGGCGCCGATAGAAGTGCGCACTGTTATGTTAGAACCCATAAGAGCGAAAGGTAATTTCTCGTGCCATTGTCTGGATTCCTCCACCATTTTCCTGAGGATCTTCTTTATGTTTTTGTTTGCAGCTTCTACTGCTCCATTTGCCTTTGGCCTGTACGGTGTAGAATTACGATGTAGGATCTTAAATCTCTGGCAAGCTTCTGCCATGAGGTGACTGTTCAAATTGGCCCCGTTATCTGTGATGATCACCTTAGGAATTCCAAACCGGCATATAATATTTTCATGCACAAAATCGACCACAGATGTTTTTGTCACCGCCTTGAATGTCTTTGCCTCAACCCATTTAGTGAAGTAGTCAATCGCGACCAAAATGAATCTATGTCCATTAGAAGCTGCAGGCTCTATCGGTCCGATAACATCCATGCCCCAAGCAACAAACGGCCAGGGTGCAGACATCATATGCAATTCATAAGGCGGGGAGTGGATTAAATCTCTATGTACATGGCATTGGGGGCATTTCCTCACAAACCTGATACAGTCCCGCTCCATGGTGAGCCAATAGTACCCGGCTCTCAGAATCTTCTTCGCTAAGATATACCCGCTCATATGGGGTCCGCAAGCTCCAGCGTGCACCTCAGTCATAATCTTATCAGCTTATTGCGCATCCACACATCTCAACAATCCTAGGCCTGGTATTCTTTTATATATGATTCCTCCGCTGAGGAAAAAGCCATTTGCCAAGCGTCTTACAGCTCTCTTCTGATCTCCGGTGGCTTGCTCTGGGTATTTACCTGCCTTCAGGTATTCCTTGATATCGTGATACCATGGTTCTCCATCCAATTCTCCTTCCACGGCAAAATAGTAAGCATTCTGATCATATACTGGATCTGAAGTGGATCTATATAGGCTTTGTCCGGATGATGTAACATAGAGGATGGTATGGCCAGAGCATCTACAACTTCGTTGTGCATTCTTGGGATATGTTTGAACTCTATGGATTGGAATCTTTGGGACAACTCATGTAAACAATGTCGATAAGGTATCAATTTCAGATCCCTTGTTTCCCATTCTCCCTGAATTTGATGTATCAAAACATCCGAGTCACCCATGACCAAAATCTCTTGAGCACCCATATCTATTGCCATCCTCAATCCCAATATACACGCCTCATATTCGGCCATATTGTTGGTACAAAAAAATCGAAGCTGAGCGGTAACGGGATAGTGTTGACCCATTTCTGAAATAAGCACTGCTCCGATACCAACTCCCTTAATGTTGACGGCTCCGTCGAAATACATCTTCCATCTTGGCTTTTCTCTCTGTTCTATTTCTTTGACATTCATCGCCTCCTTATCTGGAAAATATGTCTTTAGTGGCTCATACTCATCATCCACTGGATTCTCTGCCAAGTGATCTGCAATTGCCTGCGTCTTCATTGTTGTACGAGTTACATAAATGATGTCAAATTTTGTGAGCAGAATCTGCCATTTAGCAAGTCTTCCTGTAGGCATGGGCTTCTGGAATATATACTTCAGAGGATCCAACCGTGATATCAAGTACGTGGTATATGTTCACAGATAGTGCTTCAGTTTCTGAAACACCCAGGTCAATGCATAACATGTTCTCTCTAGCTGAGTATATTTTACCTCATAAGATGTGAATTTCTTACTAAGGTAATATATAGCCTGCTCTTTCTTGCCTGTCTCATCGTGCTGTCTGATTCACGTCCAAGCAATGGTCGTAGTCAATATAACTTGGTCTAATAAGTCCAAGATCGATCCCACACAGAGAATTAACCTACCAATTGCAACTATCACAACCCCAAAAGTACTTCCGAATCAAGTTCCCAAACTTTGAATATATCTTTGTGTGATTTTCGAATATCTACTTTGCAATAATTAAGAATGCTTGAAAGAAAGAATTGAATGTAGAGTAAAAAGAATATTATGAGAAGGACTAAGGTATTGATTTCCCCTATTGATGGAATCCCTTATCGTTATGCTCATACAAATTGTTAATATATTCTATCAATCATGAACGCTATGTGTATCGTAACCCTCTCCCAAGCAATTATAATAATTTACTAGTTCACTCTCTCGTGCTACCCTAGCTAGCTTTAATTTGAATAGTTCACTTAAGATTGCACCCAAGACTTTGTTATTCGTAATCCTGTTTTTACGCCTAAAGTTATAGATTCCTCCAATAACCTAGGTGTGGTGTTGTTCAACAATATACCTAAATATGCACTCTTTTCCAAGTTATGCACACTAAATAGGCACCGCTAATTGGGGATACTACCAATTAACTACAACAAGAATGAAGTTGAACAAATAGAAATCTAACTCACAATTTGTAATCACATAAACGATAAGTTCATCACTCAATAGGTTCCATCAAAACCTTAGAAAAGGATTTAGCTACTCATGCTTGAAGAAACAAGAATAATAATTGAAATCATAAAGAAATAATTGATATAAATTAAAAGAAGGAGTTTGAGAGGATTCTCTCTTACTAAATATCTTGCAAAAGTAATGAATTAAAGACAACATGCCTCTATGGGGCAAACTAGGAGTTTATATAGAGGTTTTTAGGGCTAAATAACTAAGTTTGAGTACAATTAGGATTACTGTTTCGGCGCCTTCTGCGGTTCGTTCGCGGTCGTGAGCGGACCGCGAATAGCAAACTTCAGAGGGCTTCATTATTCGCGGTTCATCCGCGGCCGCGAGTGAACCGCGGATGAACAGTCTCTCTGATTTTTCTCTGCTTCTTCAGGCTCTCTTCACTTTAGCTCTTCTTTTGGCCTTTTCATCAACCTATGACTCCAAAATAGCTCTTTTTAGCATCCAATGTATCACATGTACCTATAACACACAAACGAACACTAATCAAAGCATTTTGTCCTCATAAACAACATTAATTCCATAACAAAGTGTGATTATTTAGGGCATAATTATAGTCAAATTCACCAATTATCAATACCCCACACTTAAACCTTTGCTCGTCCTCGAGCAATCTTTAAGCGCACTTTAGGCCAATTAACAAAAATTTGTCTCCCCCAAAATATGTCACAAAAGCTATTATACATGAACAACCTAAGATATGCACAATCTTTACCTAACCACAAACTCTCATGCCCGCACATTATTACTTACTCTACTTATTACCAAAAACTTGCAAATTCACCTTCTTCCTTTTGAATGACATGCCCTCACAAAATTTATTGAGAGAAGTTCCCACACATTAACAATTCAAATACATGGAACTTATAAATATCGGAAAAATTCACTCACTCTCAACAAAGAACATTCATATGAATACAGACACACCATAGGCTTGCCCCTAGTGTAATACTCCACTAATCGAGTTATTCAATCATAAATCAAGAGGTCTTTAAGGGTTGTAATGTAGGCTATGGGACGGGTAGGATACTTTTGGTTATAGTGACTAGCCTCACTAAGCACTTTTCTTTTCTTTTTCACAACTTTCCCTTTTTTGTTTACTTCCTTATGTCTCCCATAAATATACCTTCACCTTCCTTCACTTTTACCCCCACTTTTCTTTTATTGATGTAACTGGCTTTTCTAAGATTTTATTCAATATATCTCTTTTTTTTTTAGAATATCTTTTCATTGCTTTGCAATACATTTACATTATTTTGGCCAGCTCACTATTTTCTACCATTCATTCTTGATTTTTTCCCTTTCAATTTCCCTTCACCCCACACTTAAACTTTTGCATATTCATTACAATACAAGTGCTTCTAGGAGGTAAAGTAGAACAGTATAATAATTTGAAGAACATTCAAGGGTTATCAAAGAATAGGCTTTAAGCTCAAAGGGGTTAACTAAGATATAATGTACGGGTGAATTCATGTTTATTGGTATATGGTGTTACACAAAGAAATGCCTCTATCCTTTCTACAACCGAACAACTTCTATTTCGCTTTGCAAACACACGGGGCAAGTTCTAGGCATCATGTACAACATACAATGTAAGTAAAAAAAAATCTCACACACACATGGCATGCAACTCATTTGGAATCCAGTTTATCTACAAAGTCCTATCGATGTTTAAGCAAGTATTATTGTGCAATTTAAGGCATATTGAGATTCTACAGTCAAGCTTAGAAGATACATTCTCAAGTTTAATTTACGCTTTTGCTAATGTGCATATTCGGGGTTACATGTTGCCCTTTTACCTCTAATCCTAAGAAGATAAAAAAATCTACCTAACCCGGTTCAAATAAAAACCCTTGGAAAAGAACCGTGGTCAAAAGAAAAACCAAGGGGGAGATGATACATTACAAAAAAAAAAAAAAAAAAATTCCTACGTGGACTACTTCCCTCAAGAGTACTTATCCTAAATAGTCCGTCATCAGGAAGAGTCCTCTACTCATATTTTTTTGGATTTTTTAAAAATTTATGATTTTTTTGTGTTTTTATTATTTGATATTACTACTACAACTAATATATACATCATGTACAAGATAAGTCACCCACCCCACACTTAAAAATATGTCATATCCTCATGACATAAAAAAATTAAAGCACAAGAGGGGTAAGAGAACTTACCTGAGACTCACTCGGAGTCGGAGACGGTGGATGGGTCGACATGACATGCTCGTCCTAGTGCTCTGAACCATGACATAAACCTGTTTTCTGACCGGGCTTGCCTTTTAGACATGGCATCTAGCCGTGTGTGCAAGCCATCAACGGAGGTGCGCAGATCAGCAACCTCCTCCTCCATGGACCTTAGCATAGGTCATGTGGACTCGGACCTAGACATACTTACTCCACGAGGAGCAGGCCTGGAAGGTCCGGCTAAATACGTGGAGTGCCTGGCACGGGTAACCAGTACAGGATCGTCCTCCTCATCCAAGTCAATTGGGGTTGTGTCTCGTCCAACCCGGATAGTAGCAACTCTAAATGAAGCTTTTGGTAGTAGCTCACCGTCAGCATCAGTTACTGGGGTGTGATTGAGGAGACACAACATAGTGACAAGAGATGGGTAATAAAAACCCTTGGCAGTGAGGGATCCCCTCAATACCATCTCGTCACTAATAACTCGGGCGATATGAACATCCCGATGTGTTACAAAACACCAAGTAAAAACAGCCCTATTAAATTTAACATCCGTGGTGTTACTCGAGGGCAAGATACGATTGCAAATTATGGAGAACCAACATTTGGCAGTGTGTGTAAAGCAGTTAGAGTGTAGAGTCTGATTTCTAATCCACATCGGGATGCTGTCTACACATAAGGCCTCTATTAGCATGTCCCATATGACACCAGGCCTATCATGGTAATAGTCGACATCACTAGTGTGTAATGGCAGTCGAAGTACCTGCCGAATAGTAGGAATATGAGCATTAACCCGCTTACCTCTGACGAAAACTTATCTGACCATAGCATAAGGAGCATTGGCGTAGAATTCCCGGACAAGCATCTTGTTCACCTTAGGAGGTGAGTCGAAGAGGAAATCCATCTCGCGCCTCCGAATCTCATCATAAATTTCCGGCTTCTCCGAGCGGATAGCTATCCTGTCAACTTCTGCCTCTTGGAGCCACTTCTTGTTTGCTTTAATGTGAAATGCATTCTCTGCTTCTTCACAAGCAAACCTAGACTCGTCATAAGTTGGTTGCCTAGATGAGCTAGCACCATGTCGAGCTTTCTTTGGGGCCATGATCCTGCACAAATAAGATAGCCAAAAAATTTTGTAAACCGTTAGTCATTGGAAGGCTACTCAGACTTTGCCATCCTTGAGAAATCACAATTGACCATTTTTTTTTGTGCAAAACCCTCATACTCCTATATTTAGATTCTTTATCTAACTATTTTACACATGCCTATTCAAGCACCCCACACTTAGTTATTTGAACACTTCTAATATTACCCAATTGACTTAATCCATCCCCAATAAAATACACCATTACCAATTCATGAGTTGGGCATTATTTCTCCTAAAACTACATTAATACATTATGAACAACTATAATTTGCCCAACTCGGCTTACCAATAAACATACATGGTGTACATACTATTTAGGTCTCCAAACCATAAAATTAGCATCAACAACACAATTGAAAACCCAACAACCAATTCTTCACCAAACTTCAACTATATGACAAGGTTCCTTAGAAAAATTCATTGAAACATGTAATGTGCAAAAAGAAACCAAGTCATATTCAAGATTTATCTTAAACTAGCAATATCTAATTAATTCTACACATTAAATAATCAAGAACTAAAAATAAAAACAAAATAAAAGAGAAAAGAAGTAGAGGAACTTACAAGTGATACAATGGAGGAGTAATGGAGGAAGAATGGGATGAATTGGAGAAGAGGGGATTGGGATTTTGTAGAAAGAAGGGGGAGTATTTTGAAGTTAGAGAGAGAGAGAGAATTGGTAGAGTGGGGGGCGGCTAAAGGAGAAGTGGGAAGGAGGGGAGGGATTTTAGGGTTTTAAAGAAGGGGGAAAAAGAAAATAAAAAAAAAACTGTTATTTTTGGCCGACCGCGGAACTGACCGCGACTGTTCGCGGTTCGTTCGCGGCCGCGGATGGACCGCGAACAGTCGAGATTCAGAGAGGTTATTTTTTCGCGGTTGGTTCGCGGCCGCGAATGGACCGCGAACAGAGAAAGTTCAGAGAGGACATTTTTCTGCGGTTCATCCGCGGTCGCGGATGAACCGCGGACAGTGCCCCTCTCTGAATTGTTTTCTCAACTGTTCAGCAAAAATTTTATTTTTTCTTATTTTAATTTATTACCTACTACTAAGATAAAATTACTTACAACATGTTCGTGGGTTGCCTCCCACGTAGCACCTGATTTAATGTCGCGGCACGACTCAACTTAGCGCATTTTACGGCTCGCTAGACCTTTGAGGTTCATCCAACCGCAATTCTACCTTGTCCTCCATGTCATCTAGGCCTATGTATGGTTTCAACCGCTGTCCGTTTACCTTGAATGTATGTGATCCATCCATAGTTTGAATTTCCACAGCTCCTGACTCAAATGCCTCAATTACCTTGAAGGGTCCTGACCACCTTGATTTCAATAACCGGGGAACAGTCGTAATCTTGAATTGTATAGTTGTACTTTGTCCCCGTTTTTGAAGTTTCGCTCAACGATATTTTGATCATGAATCCATTTCATCCTCTCTTTATACAATCTAGTACTTTCAAATGCCAGATACCGAAATTCTTCTAATTCATGCAACCCAGTTAGCCTTGCTTTACCTGCTTCATCCAAGTTGAGATTCAATTGTTTCAGTGCCCACCAAGCTTTGTGCTCTAATTCAACCGGTAAGTGACAAGCTTTCCCGAACACCAATTTGTATGGAGACATGCCAATGGGTGTTTTGAATGTTGTTCTATATGGCCATAGTGCGTCATCAA
The DNA here is from genome assembly GCA_032618575.1 of Nicotiana noctiflora. Classification (NCBI taxonomy): domain Eukaryota; kingdom Viridiplantae; phylum Streptophyta; class Magnoliopsida; order Solanales; family Solanaceae; genus Nicotiana; species Nicotiana noctiflora. Next base: position 13,704 of record JASVEL010007392.1, read on the forward strand.
GCTTCCTGGACTAGTCGGTTCTTATGGCGTTCGCTATTTTAGTCAGTACACTTTTTATCTCCCTGTTGGAGACCTCAACTTGCCCGCTAGTTTGCGGGTGATATGGAGTGGCCACACGGTGTTTAACATCATACTTGGCCAATAATTTCTCAAAAGCTCGGTTGCAAAAGTGTGTGCCCCCATCACTGATGATAGCCCTTGGAGTCCCGAACCGGGTGAAAATATTCTTCTTCAAAAACCCCACCACCACCTTAGCATCATTGTTGGGTAATGCTGCAGCTTCCACCCATTTGGACACGTAGTCAGCTGCAACAAGTATGTACTTATTGCCGTATGAGCTAATAAAGGGCCCCATGAAATCTATTTCACAGACATCGAACACTTCAACTTGCTAGATTGGATTCATTGGCATTTCATGACGCTGGGAGATGTTCCCGGTGCATTGACATTCGTTGCAACCTTTGACCCACAAGTGCGCATCTTTAAACACCGTCGGCCAATAGAAAACGGCCTCAAGTGTTTTGGCAGATATACGTATTCCTCCAAAGTGACCGCCATATGCTGAAGCGTGACATGCCTGCAAAACAGAAGATTGTACTATCTCGGGGATGCATCTCCGGATCTTGTTATCAAGACATATCCTAAACAAATATGGTTCATCCCAATAATAACACTGACTTTCACGAAAAAATCTTTTCCTCTGGACCGATGAGAGGTCGTGAGGAACAATACCACTGGCTAGGTAATTAGCATAGTCAGCATACCATGGTGTTTCAAGGAGAGTGGTGGTGAGCAGCTGCTCGTCTGGAAAGGTTTCCAGAATTTCCCCACTCTCTTTGACAAGTTAAGCTCCTTCAAGTCTTGACAAGTGGTCAGCGACTTGATTTTCAGTACCTTTTCTATCCCTAATTTCGAGGTCGAACTCTTGGAAAAGCAACACCTAACGAATTAGGCGCGGCTTAGAGTCCTTTTTATCAATTAAATATCTTAAAGCTGCATGGTCTGTGTATACGATTACCTTGAATCCTATGAGATAGGATCGGAATTTGTCGAATGCGAACACGACCGCAAGCATCTCCTTTTCCGTCACTGTGTAGTTTAGATGTGCTCCACTCGGAGTTCTACTTGCATAGTATATTGGATGCATCAGCTTATCTTTCCTTTGGCCCAGCACCGCCCCCACTGCATAGTCACCCGCATCACACATTAACTCAAAAGGTTGCTCCCAGTCTGGGGCAATGATGTTGGGTGTTGTGACTAACCTCTTCTTTAGTTCCTCAAAAGCAATCCTGCATTCATTAGAAAAAACAAAAGGGTGATCTTTTTCAAGTAACTTACAGTGAGGGTTTGATATTTTGGAGAAGTCTTTGATGAACCTCCGGTAAAAACCGGCGTGTCCAAGAAAGCTTCTTATGGCCTTGACGGATGTTGGTGGAGGCAACTTTGCAATGATATCAACTTTAGCACGGTCTACCTCAATGCCTTTGCTTGAAACCCGGTGCCCCAGTACTATACTTTCTTGTACCATAAAGTGGCACTTCTCCCAGTTTAGCACTAAATTTGTTTCCATACACCTTTGTAGTACTCTAGTCGGATTGGCAAGGCATTCATCGAATGAATTCCCTACCACTAAGAAATCATCCATGAACACCTCCATAATGTCTTCCACCATGTCGGTGAAAATAGCCATCATGCACCTTTGCAATGTGGCAGGTGCATTGCATAGTCCGAATGGCATCCTCCTGAAAGCAAAGATGCCATATGGGCATGTGAAGGAGGTCTTCTCTCTATCTTCGGGGGCTATGGAGATTTGATTGTACCCCGAGTATCCATCAAGAAAGCAAAAATGGGACCTCTCTGCCAACTTGTCAAGCATTTGATCAATGAAGGGAAGTGGGAAGTGATCTTTGCGGGTGGATAGATTCAACTTCCTGTAGTCCATGCATATTCTCCATCCGGTGACACATTTGACCGGGCTAACCCAGCTGCTGTTTGAGATTGGGAAGATGATTCCCGCATCTAGCCACTTTATTACTTCCTTCTTCACCACTTCCTTCATGTTGGGGTTCAGCCTTCTTTGATGTTCCCTGGAAGGTTTGTGTCCATCTTCCAGGAGACGTTTATGCATACAATAGGCTGGGTTGATCCCTTTTATGTCTGCCACGGTCCACCTGATGGCAGTCTTGCATTCCTTGAGTACTTGTATAAGCTTTTGAGCCTGCACATCTAACAAACTAAATGAGATAATAACAGGTAACGTGGAGTTAGGACCTAGATGCACATACCTGAGATGTGATGGTAGTGGTAGTGGTTTAAGTTCAAGCTTCGGTGGCTCTTCTATGGATGGCTTTGCTGGTGGGCTTTCTCTTTTCTCTAAGTGTAGAGGTTCGAACTCGAGCTCTCTCTGCCAAAATCCCTTGCCTTCCAGAGATAGTACCCATTCGGATAAACTTTCATCGTTTACCTCTTCCATGTTCATCAGGCATGCTTGAAGTGGATCTTCAATGGTCAACTCTGCATCGTCGGTCTCCACTATCACATCAACCGCATCAATGAGAGAGCAATTTGCGAACTCACTAGGGCGCCTCATGGATTTTTGCACATTGAAGATGATCTCCTCATCATTCAACCTCATCTTGAATTCCCCAGTTTCACAATCAATTATGGCTCTCCTGGTGGCTAGGAATGGTCTTCCTAGGATTATGGGAATTTTTTCGTCGACCTTGCAATAAAGAATAACAATATCGGCGGGAAACACGAACTTCCCAACCTGGATTAGCACATCATCTATAATACCAAATGGATGCTTAACCATCCTATCAGCAAGCTCTAAAAGCATAGAGGTGGGTCTGGCTCTCCCAATACCCAACCTCTTATAGATAACTAAGGGCATGAGATTAATGCTTGCCCCCTATATCACATAAGGCCTTAGTAAAGGCATAATTCCCTATAGTGCATGGGATGGTGAAACTACCTGGATCAGATAGCTTCTCAGCAATGGGTCTAGAGGCCACTACACTACAAGTCTGGGTAAGTGTAACTGTGGCTAAGTCTTGGAAATCAAATTTCCGCGACATCAAATCCTTCATCATCTTAGCATAACCAGGCATTTCTTTTAAAGCTTCAATTGATGGAATGTTTACCTGGATTTGCTTGAACATCTCGAAGAACTTTTTGTATTTCTCCTCTTTCTGGTGTTTGGCCAACCTTTGGGGGAATGGTGTTGGAGGCCTCTTCTTCCCGGTGACTTGGGATTTTTCTTTTTCTATCACTTTCTCATCAATCTGCTGCTCTACATGTTCAGCTACTTTATACGTTCCCTGTTTTGCTTCTTTATTTTCAGCAAGTGGCTGGACTGTGACTTCTGTCAACCCTGTGGATTCATCCAGTTCAATGGGCAATGGAGTAGGTGTCTCAGCCTGTCTGTCGATTTTCTCACTTTCATTCTCAGCATCAAGATCTCTACCGCTTCTCAGAGTCACTGCCATCATCTGCTTTGGGACTTGGTCCTTTGGGTTTGTTTGTGTATCTGCAGGCAATGTCCCTTGAGGACAATTGTTGAGAGACATAGCAATCTGACCCACCTGTACTTCAATATTCTTGATGGTGGCATCATGTGCATCTATCCTCTCATTTGTTTTGGCGTTTGACCCAATTACCTGTTGCATCATAGCTTCCAACCTTGCAAACCCATCATCATGCCTACCCCCATGTGGTGGTGGAGGTGGATGATATCCCTACTGCTGACTGCCAAAATTCTGAGGTCTAGGATATGGGGCAATGTTGTGTGGTGGCCTCATACCTGCTGCATTAAATTGTGGTTGGGGAGGTCTATACTGCATTGGAGCCTGTTGGCCCCAGTTTTGATTACCTTGTCGCTGCCCTCCATAGTTAGCCACATAGTTCATATCCTCGTGCTGATGATGATGTTCTTGGTCTGCAGCCCATGGATTACCTATGGGTTGGCTAATGCAAGATGTGCACAAACCACCATTGGTAGTATCTACAATGTGAACCTGCTGCTTGACCCCTGATTCTTCCACCTTCTTAGTCAGGATGCTCATTTGTGTTAAAAAAGTTGCCATGTTCTCCTCAAGAGTGTTGGATGAATCCAAAGGTACAGAGTGTACAACTGGTGTGATAGGAGCATTCCTGGACATCCACCCGGAATTTTGAGCCATCTTGTCTAGCAAATTTTGTCCCTCTCTCCAAGTCTTGCTTAGAAAAGCCCCACCTGCTGAAGCGTCTACAATGTTCTTCATGCTGTCTGAAAGCCCCATGTAGAATCTTTGGCCCAACATCTGCTCAGGAATCTCATGGTGAGGACACATAGCAAGCATACCCTTGAATCTGCCCCAAGTTTCATGTAGTGTTTCCAGTGGTTTCTACTTGAAGCTCACAATCTCATCAATTTGTTGAGCTGTTTTGTTGGGTGGATGAAACTTGTTATGGAATTGTTTGACTAACTCATCCCAAGTTGCAATGGAGTTTATTGGGAGTGATTTTAGCCATATATGTGTTGCTCCTGTAACTGAGAACGGAAAGAGTAATAATCTGATAGCTTCCGGAGTTACATTCGATTGCCTTTGTGTTTTGCATATTGATAGAAAGTTCTTGAGGTGTTGTTGTGGATCTTCAACCTGAGACCGAGAGAATAATCCCTTGTTTTGCAACAAGTGAAGCATGTTGTTAGTAATCTGGAAAGACTCAGCTTGAATTGCTGGCACAACGATGGCAGTTGCCAAATTATCTGCTGTGGGTTGTGCCCAGTCGAACAGTGCACCTTCCTGTGCCTCCTGTGCCTCTTGCATATTTAGCCCGGCTTGCTGGTTTTGTTCGTTTATGTCACCCATGTCCAAGTCTAGTTTGATTGGTTGTTGAGATTGTTGAATTTATTTGATGGCTTTGTTACGCGCCCGGAAAGTTTGCTCGGGGTCTGAGAGTCCTTCAATTAGTTCTCCAGTCCTTGCAGATTTTCTAGGCATGCACCCGAATACCCAAATCAACAACCGTCAAAATATTCAATGTAGAGTGTAGAAAGAACTTGAATACACAAGAATCTTGAAGTTCTGTCAATGGCAATTGATAATTTCGTTAATTCCCCGGCAACGGCGCCAAAATTGATTCACGTCCAAGCAACGGTCGTAGTCAATATAACTTGGTCTAATAAGTCCAAGATCGATCCCACAGAGAATTAACCTATCAATTGCAACTATCACAACCCCAAAGTACTTCCGAATCAAGTTCCCAAACTTTGAATATATCTTTGTGTGATTTTCGAATATCTACTTTGCAATAATTAAGAATGCTTGAAAGAAAGAATTGAATGTAGAGTAAAAAGAATATTATGAGAAGGACTAAGGTATTGATTTCCCCTATTGATGGAATCCCTTATCGTTATGCTCATACAAATTGTTAATATATTCTATCAATCATGAACGCTATGTATATCGTAACCCTCTCCCGAGCAATTACAATAATTTACTAGTGCACTCTCCCAAGCTACCCTAGCTAGCTTTAATTTGAATAGTTCACTTAAGATTGCACCCAAGACTTCATTATTCCTAACCCCATCTTTACGCCTAAAGTTATAGATTCCTCCAATAACCTAGGTGTGGTGTTGTTCAACAATATACCAAAATATGCACTCTTTTCCAGGTTATGCCCACTAAATAGGCACCGCTAATTGGGGATCCTACCAGTTAACTACAACAAGAATGAAGTTGAACAAATAGAAATCTAAGTCAAAATTTGTAATCACATAAACGATAAGTTCATCACCCAATAGGTTCCATTAAGAAACAAGAATAATAATTGAAATCATTAAGAAATAATTGATATAAATTAAAAGAAGGAGTTTGAGAGGATTCTCTCTTACTAAATATCTTGCAAAAGTAATGAATTAAAGACAACATGCCTCTATGGGGTAAACTAGGAGTTTATATAGAGGTTTTTAGGGCTAAATAACTAAGTTTGAGTACAATTAGGATTACTGTTGCGGCGCCTTCCGCGGTTCGGCACAATTTATATACAATCCATATAATATCAAAGCGGTAAAACACATATCATGTTGTTCAAAGCAAATAAAAAAGTCAAATAATATCAAGGACGGCGATTCTAAGGAGCTCGAGTTCTTAAACCCTGAAACCGAAGTTCTAGGTTGGTTTCCCAGCAGAGTCGCCAGAGCTGTCACACCTCCCTTTTTACTACCCCCAAGAAGGCTTTGTACCGATCCGTTTGGCAAGATACGTAGGGTATACCAGCAGGGTCGCCAGAGGAAGGAGTCTTTCCACATAAAGGACAATCGGTTCGGAAGTTTTTACTTAATTTTCAGAGTTGCCACTTGGGAAGATAATGGTGTCCCAAGTCACCGATTAATCCCAAATCCGAGGAAGTTGACTCTGTTATTACAGTCCGCGAAACAAAGACCTGGATAAGGAACTCTGTTAACCCGGGAGAAGGTGTTAGGCACTCCCGGATTCCGTGGTTTTAGCATAGTCGCTCAACCGTCGTTCTCAATCTTATTTGACTTGTTATAGATTTTAAAACAATATGTATGTGCTTTCACTTTTAATATTTTAAGGAATTACGACGTTGCAAAAAACGTACTTTGAGTCACACCGCAACCAGTATGCCTGTGACCTTTAGTACATTTTGGCTTCGCTGGGATTTAGGATTTGAGTCGCACTAAGTGCACACTCATATTTAAGGAAAGTACATTAAACGTGCCTAATAATGTCTAGCGGCTTTTTAATCTTTTGGGAGAAGCTATGGAGTTCACTATTAGCTTTCTCGAATCTCTTTAGACTTCTCTTTATTACAAAGAGGGGGCCCCACTATTTGGTGTCATGTGAGGCTCATCCCGATTAAATTTTTATTGTCCAATCCTATTGTTTCACTATATTTTCTATACTGGTTTTTTCCTTAATTATTTATTATCATTTCAGAATTGAGCCTAGGCCACTGTCATTGCCTTTATTGGGCCTGGGCCTTTGTACCCATATTTAAATAGGTACTAGATATGCCCGGGTCCTAGTGACCCAGGCCGTCTTCAGGCTTCTGTTTAATAGCCCATTCAACTTCGTATGATAGTTCAAGCCCACGTTACATATTAGGCCCAAACCGGATGACAGTAAACATGAAGAAGTCATACTAAAACAAACATGGATAAACTGAAAATGAAATGCATTTTTATTCATCAAAGAGGTAGATCACTATACAAAGATTGTCAATATTAATTCTAGATTACAACTAACTAATGTATATGAGAACCAACTACTCTTACTCTTTTTGTTTTCTGCTAAATGACTTATATTAATGTTGAGATTGCTTAACTAAGAAATTAAGAGGAGACAGTCTACCCGGGTAAAGTATTATTAAATAGTTCAATTACTTAATTATAATAACCTAAGTATCTACATTTGAGTGATTCAAAGACTTAAGCACAGCTACACTACTGATTTTTAGCTCATTACAGTGTTATTAACCCAGTCGCGAATGAATCATGGCTTGAACTAACGTTTTTCTCTTTTGAACTTATCTATATCTAAATGCAGATCCACAAAATGTGATTAACTATGTGATCATGACTTACAGTACTACTGTGAAACAGCTGTTAATGATTCAAATTGTGGTTAATTAACTTATTTTTTAAAGTTTTACCTACTTTTAACTTGGTGACATGTTATCTACGATTACGCTACCACTATCATTCTATCTATTACATTGTTCTTGTTTTGTTTTCTACTTATAGATGCCATACTACATTTAAAAGAATTACATATCTAAGCTACACTAGACTATTAATGAAAAGAATAAATTAAAAATACAGAATAACAAATGATTTTAACACTTGAACTTCATTTCATTAAGCACTTCAGCATTACATCTTCAGTCGAACAGGGTATGTACCTCGTTCAGCAAAAGAAGTCGATGAGTTCTAAGGGACTAAGAGCAAGCAACATCAATAGACTCAACAAGGTACAAGCAACAGTGTAGGATTGAATCTCAAACAAGCAGAAAACCACAGCAATCAACGAACAATAAACCCAGCAACAAACGAGCAGAAAAACCCCACAAACAGACCAATTGCACAGTGATTCTCACTCGAAATATGCAGAAAAAGCTATTTGCTTATTGCTATTGTATTACCCTCTGAATTTTCTATTGAAAATCCAGCCCTTAATCAGTCTTTTTAGGGGGTATTTATAGGTATAGATTAGCAGATTTCTTGGGGAAAAAGAATAGGGGTTAATTCCATTTCCCTCCCCTTAAAACTTACTAAGTCTACACTTTACACCCCAATTCTGTTACAAGATCCCTTCCAGCATGTGCTGGAAGGTTCTTTTTTATTCTATTCTTAAGCTTTTACCAAAGTGTCCCTACTTGTTATTGATTTTTACTAATTTCCCTTTTTAGTGAGACCATTATACCCCTCAATCTATGCATAATTGCAGAAATCAGGAGCACAAATATCTCATATGTCCCTATATGCTCTATTTAATCTACCATTTTACCATTTTAAGTTCCTTTTATGCCCCTAAGGACATAGCTGAATTATCCGTCCTACCTAAGTCAGGTTTTCAGCATTTTCAACTTATTTAACTAAGGGCCAGTCCTTGCATTAGTATTTAAGGACTAGCCAAATTTAACTTGAAGAACTATTTCAATTTTAACCATTTTTGCTTCATTTTCTGTTAATTAAAGACTTTATTTCATTTTTAAGCTAATTGCAGGACTAACCTGCTTTATTGTTATATTTAAACTATTTAAAACTTAGCCAGTCTCAAGTCTAGACTTGGCTTTTACAATTGAAGCCCATTACTGAACACAGGTTGCGCTAAGGCCTTTGCAGGCCTAGCCACCTGTGATTCAGGGCTCAATTTAAGCTTTGGTAAGTCTGAACTTTCAAACTTAGACTAATTATTACACAACTAGCCCATTTAAGGGTCGGCCAGTGTGTGAAAGACCTAACAGAGTAGGTCAATTGCAAAATTGACCACTCTTGGTCACTTATTTAATTTATAACATATTTTTTGTGATTTTCAATTTTTAACCTATTTCAAAACTAACCACTTATGAGACTTCGTACTATTGCAGCTATAACCAATTCCCCTAAGATTGATGGGCATTAACACTGCTCATACTAACATAACACTATTGCAAACTTAACCATTTCAACATACAATTGCACACATAACAAAATGAAACCAAACTTATTCATCCATCAATTAAAACTCAGAAAAGAAGTTTGATAATGTTGAATCTTAATCAATCAGACTCACATAACTCAGTTTCATGTAGCAAAGTACCAATTAAACATCAATCAGGCTCAGTTACAACTATTTTATGTTGAATGATTCACTGAAAGACCCAGAACACACTTAAAGTTCATGGACATAGACTCATAGATCCTAGATCTCACAAAGCAGTCAAGAGAAATGAAACATGGCCTATATCAGACACAAGCATAATGGTTCTAACAGAGTAACATAAGAATGATATCAACCCACTTTCCAAATACTAACCCTAGCTTGATACATGCGTGTGATAGATAAAATGAGGAAGAATAGGAAAGACATGAAGAAACAATGAAGAAAATCCCTAAATCTATCATGCAAAAGTGACAGAAAAGAGAAGCAAAATCACTAACTCAGATTTCAGAAGATCAAACCCCAATCTTAAGCATGCCATTTAGCAGATAAGAAAAACAGAAGAGATACTATAAACAAACATAAGAAACCCTAATATAGGAGATGAAGGATAATGGGAATCAAACGGCTAAACTTAGAACCAAAACTAAATCATGCAGTTATCAGAAGAGAAGAACAGTAAAGATATTGAAAGCTAACAAAAGAAACCCTAATATAAACAGAAGATGAAGAACAACAATGATGTTAAGAACGGATCTTTAAAACAAAGAAACAAACCAAGATCAAAACATCAGGACATAACAAAGAGCAGAAACATAACAAGAAACATAAAATAGAAGAAAGCAAACAAAAATAAAGAAGGGGGGTACTTAGCTTAGCAGGGCCGGTCCCCTGAGCTTCCTACTCTCCCCTACGTTCTTTTCTTCTTCTTTTCTTTCCAAGTTTTCTTTTTTCTTTCTTTATTTCTTTATATATTTTTTCTGGTTTTCTTGTTGGACTTCAAGACGAAGTCTTTTGGGGTTTTCTGGTTATGGGTGGGTATTTAGAAAGGGAAAAGGTGGGATCTTGGGAGGAAGTTTGGTTTGAGTCACCGGAGTTAGGGTTCCGGCAACTTTCTTTTGAATGTTCGAGGAGATGGGGGAAGATTCGAGGGAAACAAAAGGCATGGGGTGATAGATCAGGCCACAAGGATTATGTGGTGTTGATTTGGGGTGGGTTCTCGTTGTTTGGGTCACCGGAGATGAACTCCGATGACCGGAGTTTCAAGAACAGGGGAGTTTCAAGGGGTTTCAGGGTTTTTGGGGTAAGGCTTGTGACGGAGAAGAAGATGAGAGTGGTTTGGGGTGAAGGGATGGCTAGAGACCACCATGAAAGGGGGCGGCCTCCATGGACGGCGAGGTTGCAGAAACAAAGAAGGTGAAGAAGAAGGGAGAGACTTGGGCGTCTAGGATTTGGAGTGTTGCAAATGGTCGGTCTCAACTGAGACCAAACCTTTATATACTCAGAGCCACTGAGGAGATCTTGGCCGTTGGATCTCTGATGATCAACGGTAGACTAAGCGTTACTTAAACGATGTCATCTCGTTGATAATGAGGCTAATGATCTCTTCCGTCAGATCAATCGGATTGGACGGTTGAGATCAATTTCCTCACATTATTTAACCAATAAAAATCCTTTAATATTCTCAGCCGTTGGATGTGATGCAATGAACGGCTGAGATTCCACTAATTCAAATGCCATGGACCGGATCTTTTGGGCTCAAACACTGGGCCAACTATTTGGACTGCATTTGGCCCAGTTTTATTATACCTATATATATATATATATATTTGTATTTTTGTGGTATTTTAATTATTTTGAGGTGATTTCTTTTTGTATTTTCATTTTTCCTTTTTGTATTATCTAAGTTAATTAATTTCCTACCTTTACTAATTTTTGGCATTTTTTGGCGATTTTCTACTATATATTTTTGTATTTTCCGCTATTAACACTATATTATATTTTTTTGATTTTCTTTCCTTTTTTAAAAAAAACTAATTAATAAAAAATGCAAAGTGCTTCTCCTATTATATATATTTATTTATTTTTTTATTTTCTAGAATTTTTATTATTCAAACACACAAAGTGTATCCAATATCAAACAAATCATGTAATTGCACTCAAAAATCCTATTTATTTTAATTTTGGAATTTATTTGCTTAGTGCAAAAATTACGTGCTCACAACATCCTCCTACACTTAAACATTCGTTCATCCTCGAACGAGCATAGAAAACACACATGAGGTGGCAAAGAGATGAGGGTACTAGCTGCATATATCCTGCTCGGTCTCCCAAGTCGCCTCCTCGGCCGACTGACCCCGCCACTGGACCTTCACCGAAGCGATGTTGTTTGACCTCAACTTTCTGATTTCCTTGTCGAAAATGGCCAATGGCTCCTCAACATAAGATAGATCCTTGTCCACCTAAACTGAACTGAAATCTAATACGAGCGACGGGTCGCCGTGATATCTCCGGAGCATAGAAACATGAAATACCGGATACACTCCGGCTTGGTTGGGAGGTAAGGCAAGCTCATATGCAACCTCCCCAACCCGCCTCAAAATCTCAAAAGGCCTAATAAATCTCGTACTCAGCTTCCCTTTCTTTCCATATCTCATGACGCCCTTCATGGGTGAGACCCGAAGTAGAACCCACACGCCGACCATAAATGCCACATCGCGAACCTTCTGGTCCGCGTAACTCTTCTGTCTGGACTGGGCTGCACGGAGTCTATCCTGAATCACCTTGAACTTGTCCATCGCATCCTGGACCATCTCTTTACCTAATAACCTGTCCTCACCCGGCTCTAACCAACCCACCGGGGATCTGCATCTCCTACCATATAAGGCCTCATAGTCTCATACGGCGCCATCTGAATGCTGGACTGGTAGTTGTTGTTATAAGCAAACTCCGTCAGTGGCAAGAAGTGATCCCATGACCCTCCAAACTCAATCACGCACACACGGAGCATATCCTCCAAAATCTGAATAGTGCGCTCCGACTGTCCATCCGTCTGGGGGTGAAATGTCATGCTCAGCTCCACCCGAGTGCCTAACTCCTGCTACACGGCTCTCAAGAACCGTAAAGTAAACTAAGTGCCTCTGTCTGAAATAATGGAAACTGGAATACCATGCAACCGGACTATCTCCTTGATATAGATCTCTGCCAACCGCTCCAATGAATAAGTAGTGCACACAGGTATAAAATGGGCGGACTTTGTCAACCGATCCACAATGAACCAAATAGAATCAAACTTCCTCACAGTCCGTGGAAGTCCATATACGAAGTCCATGGTGATGCGCTCCCACTTCCACTCTGGGATCTCAATCTGCTCTAGCAACCCACCCGGATGCCGGTGCTCATACTTCACCTACTGACAATTGAGGTACCTAAAAATATAGTCAACTATATTCTTCTTCATCCACCTCCACCAATAGTGCTGCCTCAAGTCCTGATACATCTTAACGGCACCCGGATGGATGGAATACCGCGAGCTATGGGCCTTAGCTAGAATCAACTCTCTAAAATCATCCACATTGGGCACACAAAATACGACCGTGCATCCTCATCACTCCATCATCCCGATAGTAACATCTCGAGCATCACCACGCCGAACTCTATCCTAAAGAACAAGCAAATGAGGGTGATGAAACTACCGCTCCTTGATGCGATCAAATAGAGAAGACCAAGAAACCATACAGGACAGAACCCGGCTGGGCTATGAAAGATCCAATCTAACAAACTGCCTAGCCAAGGCTTGAACATCCATCACCATAGGTCTCTCTGAGGCTGGTAAATATGACAAACTACACAAACTCTCCGCCCAGCGACTCAAGGCATCGGCAACCACATTGGCTTTGCCCGGGTGATAAAGAATAGTAATATCATAGTCCTTTTACAACTCTAACCACATCCTCTGACGCATATTCAGGTCCTCATGCTTAAGCAAGTTCCGCAAACTCCGATGATCAGTGTAAATCTCACAAGGAACCCCATACAAATAATGACACCAGATTTTCAAGGCGTGAGCAATGGAAGCTAACTCAAGATTATGAGCAGGGTAGTTCTTTTCATGCATCTTCAGCTGTCAGGACGTGTAGGCAATCACCCTACCGTCCTACATCAATACCTCTCCAAGTCCAACCCGTGAGGCATCACAATAAACTGTATTGGACCCCGAACCGGTAGGCAATATCAAGATTGGGGCCGAAGTCAAAGTTGTCTTGAGCTTTTGGAAGCTCGCCTCGCACTCCTTTGTCCACTGAAAAGGGGCACCCTTTTGGGTCAATCTAGTCATAGGTGATGCGATCGAAGAGAACCCCTCCACAAAGCGACGGTAATAACCCCCCAAACCAAGGAAACTACGAATCTCAATAGCTGAAGAGGGTCTGGGCCAACCTTACACGGCCTCCACCTTCCTCGGATCCACTCGAATACCCTCGCTCGACACCATGTGGCCTAGAATGCGACCGAGCTCAGCCAAAACTCACATTTAGAGAACTTTGCACATAATCGCTTCTCCCTCAAAGTCTGAAGCACTATCCTCAGGTGCTGATTATACTCTTCCCGACTCCGGGAATATACCAAAATATCATAAATAAAAACAATCACGAATGAATCAAGATATGGCCAGAATACATTGTGCATCAAGTGCATGAAAGCTGTTGGGGCATTAGTCAGCCCGAAAGACATAACGAGGAACTCGTAATGATCATACTGAGTCCTGAAGGCAGCCTTCAGGATATCTGGCTCCCAAATCTTCAATTGATGGTAACTGTAGCACAAATCAATCTTGGAGAACACCTGTGCGCCCTGTAGCTGATCAAACAAGTCATCAATATGTGGCAAAGAATACCGGTTCTTCACTATAACTTTGTTCAATAATACACATACGCATAGAACCGTCCTTCTTCTTCACAAACAACACAGGAGCACCCCAAGGCGAAACACTGGGTCGAATGAAACATTTACCCAATAACTCCTGTAACTGATCCTTCAACTCCTTCGACTCGGGAGGAGCCATATGGTACGGTGGAATAGAAATGGGCTGAGTGCCCGGCAACAAATCAATGGCAAAATCAATATCTCTGTCGGGCGGCATGCCCGGAAGATCAACTGGAAACACATTGGGGAAATCTCATGCCACTGGGACTGAATCAATAGAAGGGGTGTCAACACTGACATCCCTCACATAAGCTAGATAAGAAGCACACCCCTTCTCAACCATACGTTGAGCTTTAAGGAAGGAAATAACCTGGCTGGGGTGTGATATAAAGTACCACTCCACTCAATACGTGGAATGCCTAGCATAGACAGCGTCACGGTCTTGGCATGACAATCAAGAATAGCATGATGGGGCGACAAACAGTCCATGCCCAGAATAAGATCGAAGTCAACCATACCAAGCAACAAAAAATTAGCCCTGGTCGTCTCAAAACCACAAATAGTGACCAAACACGACCGATACACACGGTCCACAACTAGAGAATATTCCATATGAGTAGAAACATAAAAGGGGACACTCAAAGAATCTCGAGGCATACCTAGATGTGAAGCAAAATAAGAGGACACATATGAAAAAGTAGAACCAGGATCGATA
>JASVEL010007393.1:0-63752 GCA_032618575.1 Nicotiana noctiflora
AATTGACATTTGAACATTATAGAGCAGTGGCTCAAATTGTGAACTAAGTTGTGAGGTAAAATATAAAAATGAGAAGAGTATTATTGTATTACTCCCTTGTCGGGATGTTGTTATTCCCTTGCCGGGGACGTTGTGTTTTTGATGTTGTTTCCCTTGCGGGGATCTTATTATGATTCATATATTTCTTGCCCTTATTGTTTGTGTTTGTTGTTTGATAAGGAAAAGCGTAAAGCACGAAGGGTGGTGCCGTGCATTATTTGGTGAGAGAGTGTTAAAGCATGAAAGGTGATGCCGTGTATTATTATTATCATTATTTTGTAAGGAGGAGTGTAAAGCATGAAGGTGATGTCGTGCCACACGATGTAACATTCCGTGCCGATTATATTGATATTAGGGTGAGGATGAGAGTAAAAGCACGGTGGGTGATGCTGTGTAGTTTATATTGATTTTTATGGTAAGGACGAGAGAAAAAATACGATGGGTGATGTCGTGCACTTGTTGATTTCTGATTCTGGTTGATAAGTGAATTGTGGTGTTCCATATATTTAACTGTTGTCTTCCTGTTGTTGTTCCCCGCAGCATGTTTCCCCCTCCCACATCTAACAATATATACATTTCTAATTTTATTTTTCCGCTATACATTAATTATCTGCACATGTTTACTTCGTAGTCTGGTCCTAGCCTCGTCACTACTTCGCGTGGTTAGGCTAAGCACTTAGCAGCACATGGGGTCGGTTGTGCTGATACTATATTCTGCCCTCTTTTGTGCAGATTCCAGTGCTGCAAATTTTGGACCGCAGTGACGTTTTCAGCTTCTTGCTTATCAGGCGACCCGAGGTAGTCTGCAGGCGTCCGCAGGCCTTGGCGTCTCCCTCTATCTACTTTCCTGCTTCTGTTATGTAGTTCTAGAGACATTATTTTGTTATTTCTTTCAAACCTTTATTTGTAGTACTCTTATACAGTTGGTGAGGTTGTGATACCAAATCTTGGGTGTTTTTGTTATGGGATGATATTAGTAGTACTGTTAACTCGAAATTTATTCTTCCGCTTGTTAAATAATATTGTTTGTTATTGTTGGTTTTAAGTTGTTAATGAATTTAAAAATGGAAACAAGTCCAATAATTTAGTTGGTTGGGTTACATAACTTTCACTAGTAGGTGTTATTACGACTCTCAAGGATGAAAAATTCGGATCTAACAAGTGATACATCAATTGATAAGAGAGTTGCTCGTGTGATATAAATTTCCTATTTAAATTCTGATATTATGAGTTCGAATCACTAAAAGATCAAGTGAAAAATCCCTGAGAAGGGTTAGAAAAAGGTCACCGATCAAATGGATCCCATTAATAATCTTTTATATCCAGCATATAATTGTAAAAATTCTTTCATAACCTAAATAAAAGGGAAAAAAGAAAAAGAAAATGCTTTGATGAGAAGAAATATTAATGTTTTTGACAAATAATTCTCATATTAGGAAAAAAGGAGATGAGAAGGAAAAAACACAAGATAAAGTAGATACATGTCATTCTCAACCTAGCAAGAAACACAAAAGTAGAAAAAGCGTCCAGAAAGTGCAAAAAGTCTTTATACACGGGACCTACCAATTAAAGTAGTATACTTGTATTTGATTTTTCATACATAATTTGGCCAATAAAATTACTGTTTCTATGCCATTCTTGTACTATATATTATTCTTACCAGTAAAATACTTGTCATTAAGGGTAAACAATATTATAATTGACAACTAACTGTATTTTTGTATTACCTTATCCATAAGCAAATTGTACCCTTATCCACTTAGCAATTGTTCGCTATATCAGCATAATATTATTATTTATTGTGTTTTCAAGTTTTGTAGATATATTTTCCAATAATATCTATAAAAAATATGACACACTTTGTATTATATGGGTCTAATCTATTTTATAAAAGTAAGATTTAGAGGGATAAAATATATATACCAAACTATCTATGGATACGTTCATTAATTTTTTCCCTTAATTTTGCTGGAAATTTAAGGAAAAAGGAAACAAAAACCGTACTTTGCATAACAGATGTAAATGATCAAATCTACTAGTAACTTATCACTTAATCCTCTACCTATTAGAATTTTAAAAGCAAAAAGTATCTCAAATACAAACAAATCAATTTTAATCTTTAAACAAAAAAATTTAAGTGCTGAACGAGTGATATAATAGAAGACTAAGAACTAGTAATACTTTAATATATTTTAATGGATTGAAGGACTATTTTTTTGGGCGTTAAACTGAAGGACTTTTACCGATCATTTTTTTTTTTATTATGTGCATAACGAGTACTTAATGTATGAACTGCTTTTTTAAATTGAAGGACTTTAACGTTAGTTTGAGAGAGGAAAATCAACTCTAGGCGGAAGTTGGAACCATGAATATATTTAGAAAAAAACAAAAATAATGATCTCTGTACTTATTTTTGTTTTTCTTAGAGTAATAATCACTCCAATTGACAAATGAGAAAAAAAGAAAAGAAATTATGAACTGCTTAGACTTTATTACCCCAACAACATTATTTAATTTAAGACAAACAAAAACGAAAAGACAAAATAAAACACTTCAAATTTCGGGTTTTAAGGATGGATTAGTGTATATTCTCTTTCCTTTTTTCTTCTCCATATTTACCTTATATATATATGACATCCAAATGTGAATATTGTTTTGCACATATAAATTGCTAAAGAGAAAAAAAAAAAGGGTTTTGGGTTTGAGTAGTTAGAGGATTGTTGGTGCTATGGAAGCCCTTTATGTGATTCCTTCCGCTGTTCTTCGTAACCTTTCTGATAAGCTCTATGAGAAGCGCAAGAATGCTGCTTTAGAGGTATATTTTTTGGCTATAATCATCTCATTAAGGTTAAATTAGAAAGTTTAAAGATTTCTAAATATAAAAATGTGAATTTCTTTTGGAAACAGTAAATATCACAGTAAATTGGGATAGAGGGAGTAGCATTGATTGGTCACCTAGAACAGATGAAAAGTAACAAAGTTCATTGCAGTGTTAGTGTGTATAACTCAAATCCTATGTTCTTCTGTATTTGGAATATTGAGAATTGATATGGCCTACTTAACTAGTTTTAAATTCATGTATAGTTGATGTTACTGTATTGTGTCCTTGTATTTCGAATATTGGTATTGTTTGTTTGTTCAAGATTTTGTTGTTCTTTTGGCATTTATGTGTAGCTGGAAGGGATTGTTAAGCAATTGGCTGTAGCGGGTGATCATGACAAGATCACAGCGGTAATCAATTTGCTGACACAAGAATATACCTACTCGCCTCAAGCTAATAACCGGAAAGTGAGTTTGACTTTTATTCTTAATTTGTTTGGTATGATGCAAAAAATGTTTTTCCTGGAGATTATTTTTCTTGATTAAATGATTTTCCAATGTTTGGTTACCTTAAAAGTGTGGAAAATGATTTGGAGCATATTATCTGCCAAAAGGAAGAAAATGACTTTTATTGCATGGGTGTAAATCATTTTTTACAAATGGCTCAACTCTTATTCCAGCACTTTTTAAAGCAAAAATTGGATATTGTTGTTAAAACCAGGACTACTCCGACTCGTGCCATTATGTACACAATCATGCTCTTGTTCGAATCAAATCACTGTCAAATGATCCAAAAAATGATTTGCTGAAAATAAAATATTTTCTTCGGAAAGGATTTCCCGTCATATCAGAGGCACTTGTCTAACTTGTCTTCATTTAGTTTGTAAAGTGAGTTGGTCATTTGTCTTCCGTGTTCGATTTTGTGTTTAGGGAGGGTTGATCGGATTGGCTGCCGCGACAGTTGGTTTGACTTCAGAAGCAGCACAGCACCTTGAGGTAGAACGATGAAATCTGAAAACTTCCTATCAATATTGTGCAAATGTGATAGAATGACTGTAAGTTTTGGGTGCATGATTTAGCAATTGGAATTGCGAGCGGCTGTCGGTGGTTGGCGCGAGTCGTGGCAGAGGGAGGCCCAATAGGTATTGAGGAGAGGTGATTAAGCAGAATATGGCTATTATGAGGATTTCCGAGGACATGGCTCTTGATAGGAAAGCCTGGAGGTCTAGTATCAGGGTTGTAGGATAGAGGCTTCTAGTAGTGCATGCCCTTCTTTCCCGGGGTAGGGCCGGGGTGTGGTGGGGTCACCTATATAGGCTTGGTGTATTGTATTGCATGCCATTCTTCTTATGATTTATGGTTTTAAAAGTATTTCTATGTTTACTGCTGGAGTTACTAATGCCCTATGTTTTTGTTCCTGTATTTCTTGTCCTTCCATATGCCAAGTTATTTACGGTCTTTGTTTACACAAATATTTATGTGATTTATGCTGGAGCCACTAATGCTTTGTTGTTTTTGTTTTTTGTTTTGTTTTTGCTTTCTCTCTACTTGTCCCTGCGCCGAGGGTCGATTGGAAACAGCCTCATTGCTCTATCGGGTAGGGGTAAGGCCTGCGTACATATTACCCTCCCCAGACCCCACCCTGTGGGACTATACTGGGTTGTTGTTGTTGTTGATTTAGCAATCAGAAAGTTTGATGGTCTTGGTCCCTTTGTCTATATCTGCTGAGCGCACTGTTATTTCTAGAGAATATTCATATTTTTCTTAATGAGTTCTGTGAAAAATTTACTGTATTAGTTAAAGAGAGAAAAATTATTATGGGATGTGGATACACCATATAAGTTTGAGAGACCTATAAAAAAGTGCTACATCCATTCAAAAATAGATAGATAACCTTTTTTCTATTCGTGCAATTCAAATATTCTGTTTTGAGCATGACTTCTTTTCCCTTGATAAGCAAAAAGTTTCATGAATGGTCCAAAAGCCATGCACTAAGATAGGTTTGGTCAAACGAGGAGAGGCTTACAGTGGATACTTAGGAACCCAGAGACGAGGAAGGGGAGTGGTCTAGCCATGAATCTTGCCAAAAATTATCTTCCTACCATCTCCAACTTCTAGCTACAATTTTGTTGCAAAATCTGGCAAAGCTTCCTATTGTAATTAAACGCCACACTACTGGAGTAGTGAACTCTCTTTGCACACCTTTGCTAGATTCCCCATATTTCTGCTGCACTATACTTCTCCATAAAGTTGTGTCATTATTGATAAATCTCCATAACCATTTGGTCATCAAGCTTTGATTGTGTGCTTCTAGATTCTTACACCTAAACCACTTACCCTTTTGTTCATTATAACCATCTCTCATTTTCTCTTTGATCAGTAAAGTAAAATTTTATTTAAAATAAACGGTACCAAGAGTGTACAGTGTGAAGTACAAAACAGACAGAATTTTTACATTTTTCTCCGCTATATAATTTTTTTCTGCAAGTATGAATTCATGAAAGAGAGGTAAACTGTAAGTGTTTGCGACAATGGAGAGAGGTGTGTGTGTGAGAGAAGAGAGTTAAGCCTTTTTGTCCTGGGTAAATAGGTAAGCTATTCCTTTACCTGAAATGAGAAAAACTTGAGGTTCAGCTGCATCGGCCCTTGTTGATGAAACTCCAATTGTTTGCTGCGTACAAAAGAAGGAACGAACACTTTCACAATGTAATTTTATTATTTATCTGATGCATGCTTCCAAATTGGTTTTTGCTACAATGGCTACTTCATTGACATACAGGTGCTTCTATATGTATTGCTTTGGGAGTTTAATGATTGTATTTTTGGGCTATAATGTTGAGTAGTCTGCTTTTCTCTTTATGCAATTTACTTACCCTCCGGATGCGATGTTACAGCAAATTGTGCCATCAGTCTTGAATTCTTTCTCGGATCAAGATAGCAGAGTTCGATATTATGCATGTGAAGCTCTCTATAACATTGCAAAGGTGAGCCTTATAAAAGAGCTTGTGCTATGATTTTTCTTTTTATCTTACGTTACCATCTCAAAAAAAAAAAAAAGATTTTGCTTTTTATCTTGGTTTTTGAACTTTACCCATGTGATTTCTGTAGGTTGTGCGAGGAGATTTCATTGTGTTCTTCAATCAGATTTTTGATGCTTTATGTAAGCTTTCTGCCGATTCAGATGCCAATGTGCAGAGTGCTGCTCATCTTTTAGATAGGCTTGTGAAGGTAAAACAAGCTTTCTTGTACTCTTAAATGTTTTATTTCGCTTCTAAATTTTATGGTACTGATCATAGAAGGAAGGAGTAATGGAATATTGTTTAGAAAGATAATGAAATTGACTTGTTAAGTGAACTACAATAAAGAGGAGAATAGAAAGTTTTGATTCTTGCGCCCAGGGGGGTCTAAAGAGAAAGTCAGAGTATTTGTGGTTATCAGGAGGGGGGATTATTGCTGGTATTCAGTCAGAGTATTTGTGGTTATCAGGAGGGGTTATTGCTTGTATTCTGTTACAGTTAGAAGATCTCTCTTTCTCTTTTTTTCCCCTTCTTTTTTATGTTCTCGTCATCCACAAATACATTTGGTGGAGCCCTGGGTGTTGGTGATATGGGAGTATCCTTCTCCTTTTTGGCAAATAGTTGCTTTGGTAAAAGCTTTTTTATTTTGATTGATCAATCTTGAATGGTAACATTGTTTTGCAACTTTTTTTGGGATGCAGGACATTGTCACGGAGAGCGATCAATTTAGGTGTGTTTTCTACTAGCGATATCTTCATACTTGGGCTCAATTTGAGTTGTCAGTTTGATGAAGTATTATTTAATAGATTTGATGGGACATAATGTTTCTTACTCAGCATTGAAGAATTTATTCCATTATTGAGAGAGAGAATGAATGTCCTCAACCCTTATGTCCGCCAGTTTCTCGTTGGTTGGATCACGGTTCTAGACAGTGTTCCAGATATTGATATGCTCGGTTTTCTTCCTGATTTTCTTGATGGTAAGTGGTTGTGTTTTGAGCTCAAAAGTTCTAGATGTGCTCTTGAATGTTCTGTTTCCGCATGTTGTCTTATTTGACATGATAAACTGCAGGATTGTTTAATATGTTGAGTGATTCCAGCCATGAAATACGGCAGCAAGCTGATTCTGCACTTTCAGAGTTTCTACAAGAGATTAAGAACTCTCCAGTAAGGTTTCTTCCATGCATGGTATGATAAGCTTTCTAATGATGGAGTGGTGAGATTCTTGAAAAAAGAAACAGACAAAATGAAAATCATAACTTGTGATTTTCCTTCTCCTAACAGCATTGTTGAGGTGTTAAGTGAGAGATATGTAGGTATCGGTATGTCTAGTTTCAGATATGGTTCGCTGTATTAGTTTTTTTTTTAGTACTTGTGTAATGGATCTCTATCTGTATGCAATATCGGTATCTTTTTCCTCCTGTTTTATTTTTGTCAATCCTTTCCAAATAAACAAAAATAAGAAATTAAACATATATAATTTGTTTAAAGGAAATCTTTTTTGTAACTCTTCTAACTTGAACAATGCTGATCTTGAAGTCTGTAGATTATGGTCGCATGGCTGAGATACTGGTTCAAAGAACAGGTTCACAGGATGAATTTACGCGGCTGATTGCTGTAACTTGGGTAAGGACCTTGACATCCGTAATTGCTTGTGCATCATGTAATTGAATGCTTCGCCGTCTATTGACGGGAATTCTATCTGCCCTGGCTTGGGGTTCATTGGTGTTAACTAATCTAAATTGGTTTATTTTGTCAATCAATTTCACCGGACAATTTGCTCTGCAGATAAATGAGTTTGTAAAACTGGGTGGAGACCAACTTGTCCCTTATTATGCTGACATTCTGGGTGCAATTTTGCCTTGTATATCTGATAAAGAAGAGAAAATAAAAGTCGTAAGTGGAAGCCTCTTTTATTTTGGTACTTGAAGTTATCGCCTTCTAGTCCCACCTTCTCTTCATTGTTCTTGCTTCTTTGTGTTCCCTGTTTTTCACTTTTATCTTCTGTTGTTCTGGCCTTTAGGTTGCACGTGAAACGAATGAAGAACTTCGAGGAATCAAGGCCGACCCAGCTGAGGGATTTGATGTAGGAGCAATTCTCTCCATTGTTAGGAGGTATGAAGTTACTTATATAGGGAAATCTGGTATTTAATGAGTTCACAGAAGTTTTGAGATGTTGATATTCACTGTTGTTGACTAAAACGGTGTGCATAATGCATGCAATTTAAAATTTATGGTTACCTTTATGTATTTTGTTTATCAGGCAGTTGTCAAATGAACGGGAGGCAACACGTATTGAAGCATTACACTGGATGTCAACCCTGCTAAATAGACATCGGTCAGAGGTAAAGATAAGCACTTGGATCATGGTCTCCTTTATTGTTTTGCTTGATGACCACGTTCTCTCACCAACTTGAAGGTTATGTAATTTGAAACTTGTTTGAGTGTGTACTACTTAGGCTATTTTGCCTATGTATAGGCAGTGAAGTTTTGTTTATGTCGTGTGATGAAGAGGTACTAAGAGCACACTGAACTACATAATAAGGGGTCATTTGTTTCAAATTCGGATTATAGCTGTAGGATTATAACCTGGATAACCAATCCCACCTTCTATATGCAATAAGTTATACCAAGATTTTGGTACAAACATAATGTTGGTTTTAGCTAATACCTCCAACCAAACACGGATAAATTTAATCCCAAAATTTATAATGGGATAACCCAACTAGTCCCGTGAACCAAATGGTCCCTAAAAGTAAAGGATTATTAGGAGCCTTGCTAGTTCGTGTTTTGGTAGATGCTTGTTTAATGAATAATATCATGATATTTCTGAGAACGCACATCATCATTGAACCTACAATTCCTTTGTTTAACAACATGTTTATTTAGGCAAATTGAATTAATCGGTAGGTAGTGCACAATATGCGGGTTCAGTCGAACCCAATAGCTTTGGCTCAAACAACTGTGTATGAGTTAAGAAATCTACTAAACATGTACAAATATTAAATTCTGAACCCAGTAATTCACATGATCTATGAGTTCAGTACCATTCCAAACCATAAATTTCAAATCCTGATCTGCCTATGTAACATTGGAGTGGTCGTTCTATGGCTTAGGAGGAGAAGCCTCTGTTCCTTGCTTTTTATAGTTCTTGTTAGAATTTTTCTAGATGACAATGGTTCAGATTAATTTGTGCACTTTGAATAATCCATAAGGGGGCCTACTTGCCACTACAACCCTCAAGCATAGGTTCCAAATAGACTTACTCACCAAGTTTGGAGCACATTGTGCTTACTTTGAAACTTATAGCCGAGATTTGAACTTGGGATATCAGGTTCTTTCATGTTAGATAGTCAGAGTTAGAGTGTAAGATGATTACAAGTCTTTAAGTTGGATATTATTCAACATTAGACAAATATGACATGTATCTATTTTATCTAGCACAAATACGTAGGTGTGGAGGTGCAATTGTTCCAGAGCCACAATATCTCCTATACTAAGTTTCTTGCGATAGATCAACATTCTCTATATGGTTATTTTGTATCATAGTTTCATTTGTTAATGTCTTATGTTTAAGTAAAAGCTTGTCATTAGTAGCCTGATAATATTTCATACACATGTACATTTTGAGGTATACCAGTGTGCTCATTGCTTAGAATTTTATTATCACATAAAGTTGTTGCCTCATGGATTTGGGGTAAATATTACAAATTCGAAATATCATTTTCATATTTAGTCCTGCTTTTAGAAGTAATATATTGTGTCCAATATGGGTTAAGTTCAGTACTCAGATTTTGAGAAGAACATGTATATTCAGTCAATCAATATTTGCTGCCGTGATTCACATTTATTTGTTTCTAAACTTTGGAAGGATGACTGACCATCTCATTTTTTCACTTTTTCTATTTATTTTTGGGGGAACAGGTCTTAGTTTTTCTGAATGATGTCCTCGACACTCTTTTGAAGGCACTCTCAGATCCCTCCGACGAGGTATTTTCCGCTATTATACTTAAATTTGATGTCTCACAAATTTAAACCACTAAGAATAACTACATATAATGGTCTGAAAGAAGTATAACAACCGTTTGTCTTGAAACAATGAGATTACAGTATAAACGAAAAACATAAGAAGAGACGTCGGGCCTGCGGACGCCTTTAAGCTACCTCAGTCTCGCAAGTATAATAATCCTACTTGTGAACTATTGCTGGTGCTGCTGCTCAAAATCCGGACCTGTGCAAAAACGCACAGAAGTGTAGTATTAGCAAATTTCCACCCCATGTGCTGGTAAGTGCCTGACCTATCCTGGCGAAGTAGTGACAAGCCTAGGACCAGACACTCACATAAACCTGTGCAGTTCTATATATATATGTACCACAAAACAACAGAAATACTGAACAAAACAAATAGAAAGGGAGGGAACATGCTATGGGGAGCACAATCGAATATACATAATTCATCAGTGAAAATAGAAACAGAGTGCAACAAATAGTTATCACAAAATAAGAAATTTAACGGTTGCACGGCATCACCCTTCGTGTTTTTACTCTCATCCTCACCAAATAATCAAATAAAAGTGCACGGCATCGCCCTTCGTGCTTTTACTCTCATCTTCACCAAATAATCAAATAAAAGTGCACGGCATCACCCTTCGTGCTTTTACTCGCATCCTCACATTCATGGCACGGAATGATTCTTCGTACATGATATAATTTAACAATGGCACGGAATGTTCCTTCGTGCATAAATAGTAAAACATGGCACAAAATGATCCTTCGTGCGAATATAATTAACAATGGCACGGAATGATCGTTCGTGCGAATATAATTAGAAATTGCACGACATTATCCTTCGTGCGAATATAATTAGAAATGGCACGGCATCACCCTTCGTGCTTTATCACTTTTCCTCACCCAAACAACAGTCACAATCTACGAGCATGAAGAATAAAATAAACAACAAGTACCATCTCGACAAGGGAGTAACAACAACACAATAAGGTCCCGACAAGGGAACAATAACAATAACTTTCACAACCCGTCAACAGTTCAGTAATTTAACCATCCCGACAAGGGATTAATCACAACTTCTTTCAATACTTTCAACTTTTACTCAATAGTATTTATCATTCGAGCCAACGCTTCAAAGCATTAATATTTCATAATTTATCCTCAAACTCTTCACATTATGTAGAAATAATTATTTAACTTAGAAGGGTTCCAAATTCTCTAAAAAAAAAATACAAACATAAACCCATTGAGGGAGCAAAACATTATCTCAATTATCCCGGTAAGGGGATTTCCATAACCATATTAGTTCCAACATCTAACTACCACCTTGACTCCAACATCTAACCACCACAGATATAACCAACCTATTACAACACTTAACCACCTCAGATATATCTAACCGAGTACCACACCCAACCACCCCATCTATAACTAACCTGTTACGATACTTAATCACCTCAGCTATAACCATAACCTAACATAAGGAAACATCACCCTAAGAGTTCGTAATATCAATTTAAGAACACAATACCACGGAACCATAACTTATCCATAGCCCGCCAAGAGGGCAACATAATGATCTCTCCTCTTTCTCACTTTTACTTCACAATTCTTTTCAAGCAATTGCTCTAGAGGTTCAATTATCACTTGTACTTTCACAATTCGTTCTACAATTGGAGCCGATGCTCCTAATTGACACAAGTCATTTCATATACTTTCAATATTCGTATCACAATTCGAGCCAATGCTCATAGGAATCAAATTATCATATTATTATTCACATGTTATTCATAACATATAGAAATACTCCAATAAACATGGAATTCATAATCAGTTCATGATAATCACATTATAAAGACCCACGGTCATACTAGACTCCGGTGTATAGACACTCATCACCACGCCTATACACCGCACTCGATCATTTAGCAAATAGCAATTTATTATACTCTAATCCTATTCCCTCAAGCTAGGATAGATCAAACACTTACCTCGACGGCTTATAGTCCACTCAATCCTCAAGCAATACTTTTCCTTTTGAATTTAGCTCCAAATCAATCGTATCTATACACAATTTATTTAATATCATCAATTCTACTTAACAAACCAGCCCAATTGCCTAATTAAAGTATTTTTAACATGCTGTCCAAAAATTGTACAACCGACCCCGGGCCCGCTTGGTCAAAAAATTCCGAAAATCATACCAACGGATTCCTCGTCTCGCCACGAGTCCGTACATATAAAGAACACCAAAATCGGAGTCTGTTTGACCTCTCAAATCGACCCCTAAAGGTCTCATAATTCTAGACCCCAAAATCCTATTTTTCTACTGTTTTCATGAATTAAAGAATGGGATTGGAGATTTAATCACCCATAAATGAGTTTTAATAATCAAATCACTTACTCTGTGATACCCACTGATTTTCTCTCTTAAAAATCGCCTCAGAAGCTTCTTCCCGTTCAAAAATTGGAAGAAAACTCGACCTGCTCATTTTAGGTATACCGTTCACGCGGTTTACTGCTCCCAATGGATTCCTTGTGAAATTCTAATGAATTTAGGCTTTTGAATCACCCAATTTGACTTTATAATGAATGAGATATGTAGGTTCTAAGATTTGCAAATAGTGCAGGTTTTTAATATTCCGTCAGGGGCAATTTCGTCATTAATCTGAAAATTTGGGCAACCTTAGTAAAATAGCCATAAAATCCTCATACGATGTTCAAATTCGATGACTCTTTTTGCTACGGGTCCGTAATTATGATACGGATCTAATGCTTTATTTAAAACAGTAATCGGAGCTCATTTGTTCAATATGATATCATTTACGCTTGAACAAACTATGTCGAAGCATAAGAAAAACGAGCACAACGCAACCTAAACCTTTCCGAAACACGTCCGTTTTCGACCAAGCTTAACATGAAGCGTTTAAACAATATATAAGACTTGTACCGGGTGTCAGAAGCAAAATACGATCCCGATAGTATTTTAATCAATTTTCATTTCTATTTTCCTTAATAATTTCAGAAAAATAGTTTAACAGAAAAATTCATATCTCGGGCTCTAGGCCTCGGAATTAGACTCCGGATACATGCCCGAGTCTCATATTTTTCTACGGACCTTCCGGGACAGTCCGATCTCGGGTCCGGGTCCGTTTACAAAAAATATTGACCAAAATCAACTATAGTCATATTAATATCAAAATTCTTCAAATTTTTCACAGAATTCGCATATTTTCACATAAAATTTTCCGCCTATGCGCCTGGAATGCGCACGCAAATTGAGGCAATATAAAATGAGGTTTTCAAGGCCTCGGAAGCACGAAACAGATGAGGAAAACAGGTGATGATCTTTTGGGTCGTCACATCCTCCACCTCTAAAATAACCGTTCATCCTCGAACGGACAAGAGAAAGAAGTACCTGAGTTGGGGAACAAATGTGGATAACGGCTCCGCGTATCAGACTCGGACTCCTAGGTCGATGCCTCAGGAGGCTGACCTCTCCACTGAATACGCACTGAAGGAAAGCTCTTCGACCTCAACTGTCGAACCTGCCGGTCAGGAATAGCTACCGGCTCCTCCTCGTAAGATAAATCCTTGTCCAATTGGATAGTGCTGAAGTCTAACACATGCGTCGAATTGCCGTGATGCCTTCGTAGCATAAATACATGAAAAACTGGATGCACGGCTGATAAGCTATGTGACAACGCAAGTCCATAAGTCATCTCTCCCACTCGATCAAGAGTCTCAGACGGACCAATGTACCTAGGGCTAAGCTTGTCCTTCTTTTCGAACCTCATCACGCCCTTCATAGGCGACACCCGGAGCAATACCCGCTCACCAACCATGAAACCTACATCTCGGACCTTACGGTCACATAAATCTTCTGTCTAGACTGAGCTGAACGCAGCCTCTCCTGCCTGCGGGGGCATATCGATACGTTATCAATGGGACTATCACGAGCAAGTCTAACTAAGGCATGGACACCTCGTACGTATGCACATAGCCATGACTCTGGCCATAAGAGTTATCCCTAAATTACAACATTGCTGATTAACTGTGTGTTATCAAATACCTTAGTCCAGAACTCCCACTTTACTCATAATGAGGTATGGAGACCTCGTGATTACTTTCCCGAATTAATGATTCATATTTATCCTCACCTGGGTGCTCGTCTCAAAGGCTAAACTCAATGGTTACAAAACAGAAATGGCTAAATATGAATAAAAACTATACAAGGATTGTCAAATAATCCTAACAGACATGGCTCAAATTTAGGATATAGTACAAGATTTTTATTTTAAAAAAGGGAAAATTTTAAACAAAAACTTCTCGCCACTAGGACATTGTCCTCATGTAATATCCACCGCAACTTGTAGCTCAGTTTAAAAAAAATATTTCACATTATACAAAAATTTGAGGACCTCATCCTCAACTCTGAATCACAAGTACTTGCACATTGTACGAGCTGAAAATTTTCATTTCCTCTCTTTCTTCTTTTCAATAATTGTCCGTCAAAGAAAATCACGGCATAAAATGAACCCTCATACCGATATGGCATATAATTAACAATTGAAATTAATTATTTCAGGAATTACATCAAAACCCGCTGTAGTAGTGATGTAAAATCACTTTTAGCCTCATAAATATTCTTAGTGACCAACATAATAGGGATAACTATCTCCATATAATAGCCCAACGTGAGTATTCACATAAGTAGATTTGATGCTTACGAAGCTCACTCATGAGTGGAGCATATTAAGAGGACTCGCCTACATTTTTTTTTTCAAATACCAAATCAAATTAAGTAGAAATGTCCTTTTTATAACAATCAAAATTGTACATGTGATGACATCATCTGGTGTTGACCTCAGTCATACCATAGAAATTATATCCACGGTTGGGTCTCCACCTCTAAGATTCTCACCTCCACCTCTAACATCCTGACCTCTACCTCTGGTTGGTCATGTAAGATAAGTATTGACTGCAATGGAGCATGTAGCCCGAGTGCTTTCCTAGAATTACATTTCTCCAAACTACCACATTCACAACAATTCCTTTGAGGCTCAGCTAACTTATTGCACATGACGATATATTCGGACACTAACATGGTGACCTGGTACAACCGTTCATATCGCATATACTACATATTGCAGAGAATCTGGGAGGTAAACCCCTTCAGAACTTTTCTTAAAATAGAGTTGAGTAAGTAGTGTTGCGTTGGCCGGTTTGCCCTCCTCGTAGGCTTGTCACAAACATCGCTTCACACTGCTGAGCTACCCCATTTACTCATATACTCTCGTTACTCTCTCGGGCGATTCTTACCCCTTGCAGATTACCAAACCTTAAATATGTATAGTTTGTTTGGGGGACCTTTTCATGCTATATATAAATACACTCCAAGCCAAACTAACATAACACATGGCCATCCGGTCCACTCACTAATAGTGGAATTCCCCCTTTTGGATGGCAACATCCAATAATTCACAATATTTGCCCTTCACAACTCAAATAAATCAACCGGACGTCAAGGTCCGTTGAAACCTCACGTGATTCATTAGATGATCTCCTGATACATATGCATCTTTCGTTGGAACCACAATTGGTGTGGTAAATACATTATCTTCCCACTACTTCTGTTTGCCATCTGAAGCATAGTAAAATCAACCCGCTCGCATTCGACTATTCCCACGTTCTGTAATACCTCATAGCAGCGGTCAAGCACAATCCCGTGGGTTCTCAAAAGATGCACCGCTGAAGGAGGTAGCGAAGAGTTTGGTGAAACCTATCCGACCTCTGCAAAACTTCTGAAGGCGTAGTTGATCTATCACCGGCCTGTGCCATTGTTCGACTCAAGAAGCGGTACGTGACTTCGCCATTCGTGGGAAGACAAGAGTCGAAATTCAATTTTACATTTGAAAAACTCAATCGCACGACAAGAAAGCAAAGGAGAGATTTTCCTAACTCAATAGACTTTGAGGAACAAGTACAGACGTCTCCGTACCTACCCCTCAGACTCTACTAAGTTTGTTCATGAGTTGTGAGACCTATATAACCTAGTGCTCTGATACCAACTTGTCACGACCCGGATTTTCCACCATCGGGATCGTGAGGGTCCCTACTCGTGGTAGCTAGGCAAGCCAATTTACTCACCGTTTTCATAAGCAACCCATCCTGTTGTCAATTTACTAGCATGAATAATAATAAAAACAATAGCTACGGAAGTATAATTTTATGAGTCTTAAATGTAAACTGCTCAACAATAACCTTTACCCAAGATGTGGAGTCACAAACTCACGAACCACTAAGAATAACATATAATAGTCTGAAAGAAGTATAACAACCGCTTGTCTTGAAACAATGAGACTACAGTTTAAACGAAAAACATAAGAAGAGATGCCGGTCCTGCGGACGCCTGCAAGCTACCTTAGTCTTGTGGGTATGAAATACTGCTATCGAACTACTGCTGCTGCTCAAAACCTGGATCTGTGCAAAAACTCACAGAAGTGTAGTATCAACACAACTGACCCCGTGTGCTGGTAAGTGCCCGACCTATCCCGGGGAAGTAGTGACAAGCCTAGGACCAGACACTCGCATAAACCCGTGCAGTTCTATATACATATGTACCACAAAATAACAGAAATACTGAACAAAACAAATAGAAATGGAGGGAACATGCTATGGGGAGCACAATCGAATATACATAATTCATCAGTGAAAATAGAAACAGAGTGCAACAAACAGACAGTTGCACGACATCATCCTTCGTACTTTTACTCTCATCCTCACCAAATAATCAAATAAAAGTGCACGGCATCGCGATTCGTGCTTTTACTCTCATCCTCACCAAATAATCAAATAAAAGTGCACGGCATCACCCTTTGTGTTTTTACTCTCATCCTCACCAAATAATCAAATAAAAGTGCGCGGCATCACCCCTCGTGCTTTTACTCTCATCCTCACATTCATTGCACAGAATGATCCTTCGTTCATGATATAATTTAACAATGACACGGAATGTTCCTTTGTGCATAAATAGTAAAACATGGCACGGAATGATCCTTCGTGCTAATATAATTAACAATGGCACGAAATGATCCTTCGTGCGAATATAATTAGAAATGGCATGGCATGATCATTCGTGCGAATATAATTAGAAATGGCATGACATCACCCTTCGTGCTTTATCACTCTTCCTCACCCAAACAACAGTCACAATCAACGGGCAAGAACAATAAAATAAACAACAAGTACCATCTCGGCAAGGGAGTAACAACACAATAAGGTCCCGGCAAGGGAGCAATAACAACAACAACAATAAGGTCCCGGCAAGGGAACAATAACAATACCTTTCACCACCCGGCAAGAGTTCAGTAATTTAACCATCCCGGCAAAGGATTAATCACAACTTCAATCAATACTTTCAACTTTTACTCAATAGTATTTATCATTCGAGCTAGCGCTCCAAAGTATTAATATTTCATAATTTATCCTCAAACCCTTCACATTATGTAGAAATCATTATTTAACTTAGAAGGGTTCCAAATTATCTAAAAAACAAGTACAAACATAAACCCATGGAGGGAGCAAAACATTATCTCAATTATCCCGGCAAGGGGTAACCACATTAGTTCCAACATCTAACTACCACCTTGACTCCAACATCTAAACCACAACAGATATAACCAACCGATTACCACACTTAACCACCTCAGATATATCTAACCGACTACCACACCGACTACCACACCCAACCACCCCATCTATAACTAACCTGTTACGATACTTAATCACCTTAGCTATAACCATAACCTAACATAAGGAAACATCACCCTAAGAGTTCGTAATATCAATTTAAGAACACAATACCAAGGAACCATAACTTATCCATAGACCGCCAAGAGGGTAACATAATGATCTCTCCTCTTTCTCACTTTTACTTCACAATTCTTTTAAGCAATTGCTCTAGAGGTTCAATTATCACTTGTACTTTCACAATTCGTTCTACAACTGGAGCCGACGCTCCTAATTGACACAAGTCATTTCATATACTTTCAATATTCGTATCACAATTCGAGCCAATGCTCATATAAATCAAGTTATCATATTATTATTCACATGTTATTCACAATGTATAGAATGCTCCAATAAACATGGAATTCATAATCAGTTCATGATAATGACATTATAAAGACCCACGGTCATGCTAGACTCCGGTGTATAGACACTCGTCACTATGCCTATACACCGCATTCGATCATTTAGCAAATAGCAATTTATTATACTCTAATCCTATTCCCTCAAGTTAGGATAGATCAAACACTTACCTCGACGGCTTATAGTCCACTCAATCATCAAGCAATGCCTTTCCTTTCGAATTTGGCTCCAAATCAATCGTATCTATACACAATTTTTTTAATATCATCAATTCTACTCAACAAAACAGCCCAATTACCTAATTAAAGTATTTTTAACATGCTGTCCAAAAATTTTAAAACCGACCCGGGCCCGCTTGGTCAAAAAATTCCGAAAATCATACCAACAGATTCCTCGTCTCGCCACGAGTCCGTACATATAAAGAATACCAAAATCGGAGTCTGTTTGACCCCTCAAATCGACCCCTAAAGGTCTCATAATTCCAGGCCCCAAAATCATATTTTTCTACTGTTTTCATGAATTAAAGAATGAGATTGTGGTTTATAATCACCCATAAATGAGTTTTAATAGTCAATTCACTTACCTCTGTGATACCATTTTCTCTCTTAAAAATCGCCTCAGAAGCTTTTCCTGTTCAAAAATTGGAAGAAAACTCGACCTGCTCATTATAGGATATTTTTCACGCGTTTTACTGCTCCCAATGAATTCCTTGTGAAGTTCTAATGAATTTAGGCTTTTGAGTCTGTGTGAGGCGAGGCAGAGGGAGGCCTAAGAGGTATTGGGGAGAGGTAATTATGCAGGACATGGCCAAGATGCGGATTTCCTAGGACATGACCCTTGATAGGAAAGTCTGGAGGTCTAGTATCAGGGTTGTAGGATAGGGGCTTCTAGATTTTTTGTACTCCTTCCCCGGAGTTGGGTGAGGCGTGGTAGGGCTATCCATAGATGATTCGTGTATTGGTATATGTCCTCTTATGGTATTCATTTCTAGTAGTTACTGTTTTAATATTATTGCATGTCAGTTTAATTTATGGTACTTATGACTCTTATGTTTAGATAATTATTTATGTGATTTTTGCTGGAGTAACTAATGCTGTTTGTGTTTTTATTTTTGTTTGCCTTTATCTTCCCTGCGCCGAGGGTCGATTGAAAACAGCCTCTCTGCCCTTTCGGGTAGGGGTAAGGCATGTCTACATATTTTCCTTCCCAGACCCCACTTTGTGAGAATATACTGGGTTGTTGTTGTTGTTGTTGTAATGAAGGAGATATGTAGGTTTTAAGATTTGCAAATAGTGCAGGTTTTTAATACGCCGTCAGGGGCAATTTCGTCATTAATCTGAAAATCTGGGCAACCTTAGTAAAATGGCCATAAAATCCTCACGGGTCCGTAATTACGATACGGATCTAATGCTTTATTCAAAACAGTAATCGGAGCTCAGTTGTTCAATATGATATCATTTACGCTTGAACAAACAATGTCGAAGCATAAGAAAAACGAGCACAACGGAACCCAAACCTATCCGAAACACGTCAAACAATGTCCGTTTTCGACGAAGCTTAACAGGAAGTGCTTAAACAATATATAAGACTTGTACCGGGTGTCGGAACCAAAATACGAGCCCGATACCATAGTCTTTTAATCAATTTTCATTTCTATTTTCCTTAATAATTTCAGAAAAATAATTTAACAAAAAAATTCATATCTCGGGCTCTAGGCCTCGGAATTCGATTCCGGACACATGCCCGAGTCCCATATTTTTCTCCGAACCTTCTGGGACAGTCCGCTCTCGGGTCCGGGTCCGTTTACAAAAAATGTTGACCAAAGTCAACTATAGTCATATTAATATTAAAATTATTCAAATTTTTCACAGAATTCACATATTTCCACATAAAAAATTTCCGGCTACGCGCCCGGAATGCGCACGCAAATTGAGGCAATATAAAATGAAGTTTTCAAGGTCTCGGAAACACGGAACAAATAAGGAAAACAGGTGATGACCTTTTGGGTCGTCACAGCTATGGCACTAGTTTGGTTCCTTTGGCATAGTTCCCCTGCAAAGTTTAGCTGTACAACTTCCTTTCCTTACCATGTAGCACCAACTAATTGTTCTTTTCTCATTTTTTTGATCTTTGAGATTATTGCCATTGTAGTCATCCTAGTTTCTTGATTTTCCTCAAACCCATGTTTAATGGAATTTTGGAACATTCTGGATTCGTAGCTGTTTGCTTCTTTGCGTGATAACTAGACCATTTGCTGGTGATCTAACTGGACTATGGCTTTTTGAACTATGTAAAATTTGGATGTTGTGTCTGTGTTCCGTTCCATGACTATCCTGGGAATGAATTCAAGTATAATCATTCATGACTCTAAATATTCTTCATATGGACTCCGAAATAGACTCAGAAATGAATCAGCATGATTAAACATAGTAGGCTACTTATTTGATAGAGGATTCTCTTTTGACCTTTTTCCTTACCTAACTCAACTTTTATTCTCAGAGAAAAAGAAAGATTTTGATGAATGGTCATCTTCCACTTGTTCGTGGGTGTTTAAATGGTTATGTTTGGAATTGACTTCAGTTACTTCTGATTGATGTTGCTGGAACTTTTTGACTTATCAAAATCAATAAAGAACATTTTTGAGCTTTAAGTATAAAGACCTTTACTTGACCAAATAAGCTATAGATTGAAATAAACTGTCATCTATCCTGTTTCAGTTTTTCTTTTGCTCCTCCTTTTTGGTAGGTGGGGTTAAAACGCTATTTTCCCTTTTTTTCCAGATTGGTAAAGTTTCTATTCTAGTGAGTCTTTTTCTTGTGTATGGAAAAAATTCTGAAGAGTTTTTCCACCGAGTTTGCCAACCATATCATCTCTGTATGGACCTGCACATCCTTCAAACCTATTGCATCAAAATTTTCTCGTAATTTTCTGCCAGGTAGTGTTTTTGGTGCTTGAGGTGCATGCATGCATAGCTGAAGATCCACAATACTTCCGCCAGCTTGTTGTTTTCCTAGTTCACAACTTTCAGCTTGATTACTCTCTCCTGGAGAAGTAAGTATTGTTTGTTCAACTTTTAATATGTCTATGTTTGCTGTATGCTATCCGATCTTAGAGTTTTAATTTCCTTTCAGACGTGGAGCTTTAATAGTTCGTCGGCTATGTGTACTTCTGGATGCTAAAAGAGTTTATCTTGAAATGTCCACAATACTTGAAGGGGAATCAGATTTGGAGTTTGCATCTATCATGGTTCAGGTTTTATTCTAATTATTTCGCATGAGACTGAGTATGCCCTTTAAATGTTTTGAAATAGTGCAATGACAGAGAGATATTAGGCTTCGTTTGACATAACTATTACTCCCTCCGTTTCATTTTATGTGAACCTGGCATTTATGAGCTATAAAATCATGATATTATGGGTAAAATAAAAGTGTTTCTAAATATAGAAAGGTGTCATTTTTTTTGGGAACAAACTAAAAAGAAAACATTGTCACATAAATAGAACAGAGGGGGTAATAATTATTGGTATCAAAGAACTGTCCAGCTCAGTCTTTTGACTATGCTTGATAGTGTGTCTCAGAATTGATATATGTTTTAACGCTGTAAATTTCCATAACCTGGGTGTGCTTCTTTTTTGTTTCAGGCCTTAAATTTAATTTTACTTACTTCATCCGAGTTGTCCCACATCCGAAATCTTCTTAAACAATCATTAATCAATGCTGCTGAGAAAGACTTATTTCTTTCTTTGTATGCATCATGGTGCCATTCGCCGATGGCAATAATAAGCCTTTGCCTGATAGTTCAGGTAAGACTGAATTTTCTCTCATGGCTCTATCAAGCCGTTGCTACTTTTATATTGCAGTATATCAATGTGGGTCCATGTCTTTTTTTGGATTGCATTACAGGCATATCAGCATGCAAGTTCTGTTATCCAATCTTTGGCCGAGGAAGACATCAATGTCAAGTTCTTAGTCCAACTAGACAAATTGATCCACCTTCTGGAGACCCCGACCTTCGCTTACCTCAGACTGCAGGTATTTTGAAGTGTTTCTCCTTTTATTGAGTTCTAAAGTAGAACACTGGATTCATTTCTAAACGTAGAACATTTCTAAAGCCACCACAAGTTTTGTCACCCTCTGATGAGAAAACCCTAGCGAATTGCTCCATCAGACTCCATTGCTCGTGGATCCACCTGACGGTCTTGCTCCAGCAGCGTCAGGTTAACGTGCAGACACGTTAAGGCTTTTCCGGGCATCTTCAAAGGCTGATCTCTTCTCCTTAAGGGTTGGCTACTCATTCCGAAGCAACACATCCAATTCTCTATTGTCTCCTATCACCAGAAGTAGTTAGTACTTCAAGTTACTTTTCTGACTAGACCCATTCTTGTTCTTGGTACCAATGTTGGGTCCCTATGTCATGCTATCACGCTCAAGTTAACCAAGCGTGGGTGTGCCAGGGAGGAGGAAGTGGGGTTGTTATATTGTCCCAAATAGGTTGAGGAAATGGGTTGTTGTCTCCTTATATTATCTTGGAAAATCCTCTCTTCATGAGCTATGAGCTAGCTGTTCGAGTTGTGTTAGACCCAATGTCCATTTCTTGACAACCTATTTCTCTTTTACCCATTTCAAGATGCATGAGTTTGTTCCCTTTATTTGGTACAATCATAGTAGTGGTGCTGTGACAAATTATTTTGTGATAGATGATGAGCAATTGAGATTGAGGTAAAAAGAAAATACATTTTTTTCTGTTAGCCTTTAGGATTAAGTGCATTACATTTTTTGGTTCCGAGAAGTACTTTTTAAAGTGTTCAAAAGACTTGCAAAAATTTACCTGCCTGGCAAATGAACAAGAAAAAAGAAAGAACAAATTGGAGTTGAAAACTCATGTTGTAACGGGTGGAACTCTTTTTTTAGTTGTATTTGGTTATATAGAAGCTAGAGTTAATTGGATCAAACTCATGTTCTTGTTCGTGATGTCATGTATAAGTTAATTGTCTTTTTTCTTAAAAACTTTTTTTGGAGCATCTTAATGGTTATTTCCTTGCAGCTTCTTGAACCCGGAAGATACATATGGTTGTTAAAAGCCTTGTATGGTCTACTGATGCTGCTACCCCAGGTAATGATGCTGATTATTTCTCCTATCTGAGCACAATCTGAATTCGAGAAGTGCTAATGAAAGTCACTTGTAGATGTATAGCAGACATGTCCTTTCTTTTTGCTTGTCATCGTCATTCCTACTTAACTATCTGGCATGGTGTGTGCTGTGAGAGCATGCTGATTACTGTTGCATGCTAAATATCCAGAGCTACTCTTGGACATCCCGTGGTTTATATGCATGTGATTTTGTTTGTCTAATCTAATTTTTTTTTTTGTCAATTTCGTGCAGCAAAGTGCAGCATTTAAGATTCTTCGTACTAGGTTGAAAACTGTGCCTTCATACACCTTTAAGGAAGAACAATTAAGACGAACTTCATCTGGGAGTCATTCTCAAAATAATCATGGGGAAGGTGGATCACATTTTCCCGAGGATGGCAACCTGAATGAAAGTTCTTATGATATGCATAATGGAATAAATTTTTCTTCGAGGCTGCAGCACTTTATGCAGATTCAGCATCAACATCGCTTGCATTTAAAGTCACAGACACTCTCATGTTTTAATTCTACTTCATCAACGAAGGTTTGCTGTCCTGCATACCATCTTCTTAATTTGCTTATACAATTTGAGTCCTGCATTAAGATGCTTACACCAGTGCAGACTAATTTTTTTGAGTCCTGCATTAAGATGCTTTACTAATATATAGATTTCATAAAATTCTGGAAATTAGAAAAATATTTGAAATATTAAAATTCTTAAAACTAATTCAAGCATACCACAGTTGGTAGAACACTAAGTGCTTGATATATCAAGTAAAAAAGCAGTATCAGACATGACTACATCAAATTGTTTATAAATTACAAACCAATCACAGAAAACAAGTCAGTATCTTTCAGAATTATTCATAGGCATTAATCAACCATTCAGGTAAAACAAATAGTTTACAGATGTTAAACTACATTAAAATTGTCTGACGCGATTTGAAACAGTTGGCACTGGTTTCTGTTGCCTTCTTTGGTTCTGTCCTGGAGTCTTTAGCCTGGAATACGAGGTCTCTGTGCAGTTTCATAAAGTCCTCAAAGACAAACTTGGGATACACGAGTTTGTTCTGTTATTCTATTCATTTTTTATCAAGAAAGAATCTAATATGAATGAGACAATGATAAGGATGGGAATATTTTTTATCGGATGTCCTCGCTAGCAAATGAGGCATCATATGATCAATCACCCGTTTTTGTAATATGTGGGACATGCCATCAGCGAGCACTGTCCCAAACAGACCCTCCTCATACCCCGCCCCCCCTAGTAGTTGTAATCTCAATAGTCATAGTGTAGCTAAGCACAATAGTGCAAGTAGTTTTAGCTTGGACACTTTTTGTAATACTGCCCACGAACAGCAACTCCCTGTAACATCTTTTTGATTATAATATAAAGTAGCCTTTAAAACCAAAAAAAAAAAAAAGGATGGGAATAGTTCAGGATGGGAGAGCAATAAACCAATAAAGCATATACACTGACATTTCCATTTTTTCAGAATGATAATCTGTTCTGGTATTTGCATGTAACAATGACTGGTGTGAAGATGAACCATGGCGTGAGCTAACTGCTTTTGATATTTTAACCTTTTCTTTTGAACATTCATATGCCTTTTATATCTTTCCAGACTTTCTGTTGGGATTTGAAATCTCAGTTTTTAACTCTGTCCAGGAGGTACAAATACTGGAAGAATCTGAGCAACCGGCTCCAGCATCTGACTTGTATAGACCTCCTTCACGATCATCATATAGAGGCCCGGGATAGTTGCAACTTTGAGTGTTTCTTCTGCTCCTTTAGTCATGCAGCGACTTCATTTATTTTCTTATGCTTCAACGAAAGCTTGGTTGAGCTCCGCCTTGAGTTGTAAATTGTATATCCTATTAGTTTAATTTGTCGAAAGATCATGAGGGTTGGGTTGGAAGAGGGGAATGAATATTAATCTAAGCTTGGATGTGGATGGTATTCCTTTTTCAATGTGAAAATATAGTGAAGTTTGCCCATGTGGTTCTCTTGTTTTTGTTGAATACCATATGGGCAAACAAGTACATATGATTCAATTTTGTTTATCTTGCACTTGTAAACGATTTATGCCTCGTCTTTTTCTGGGATTTACTTATTAATTGGACCTGCAAATTCTTGAGCTACAGATTCATGGTGGTTTATCTTTGTATATTGAAAGGGTCCTCTGATGGTAATAATATTAAGTGCAGTTGTTTCTGTCAAGTAGTTGTGTTTTTCATACTCATAATTTACTCGTCAGTCGACTGTTTTTGATATCAAGATTTCTGATATTTGAACTTAAACCTAGACAACTAATTCTATTTTGTAGTGAAACTTTTAAGTAATTAAGAACTGCATAAAGCATTATATTTAAAATAGTATATCTCAGTATTTTTTTATATTGGATATTATAAATTTTATGTAATGGAGGATTCATGTATCCTTTCCAATTGTTTTGGGTTTGAGGGCTTGAGGCTTTGTTGATTGACGTATATAGCTGAGTCATTTTAGTTTAATTGTGTCAATTAAAGCTGGATAGAGGGTATTGAAAGGCCAACATCCCTATGAATATAAAATGGACAGATTACGTATTATATTTTATTGGAAATTTTACCACCTATAGAATAGGTTAGAACCTAATTATAACATATAAATACCTTTTCAAAATTTTACATAATATAATAACTTTTTCTAATTTTGTAGCAAAAAATCAAAATTAAATGATTTCCTATATTTAAGCCTTATTTTTCTCTCACCAGTATAACTCCCGTATGATATTCTTTTCTCTTTCATCTTAATACACCTTTTCACAAATTCATATCTGTGTATATGTACTGTTGTATACTACTTTATTTCAATATTTTAAATCTGATTAAATACAAAAAAAGACAACTACATACATAAATATATTAGCGTGAAAATAATGATGTTCCAGTTATATATTGTTCCATTGTTAACAACATTTAATTACAAATACATATGAATACAATTAAATACAATCATGAAAATTGTTGCGTTCCATGAAAAGAATGTAAATGCAAAAGCTACTATAAGCAATTGATTACTTTGTGTATTAAATTTTGCAAAGGGTAAAACTACCAGATATCAGAAAAAGAATTAAATAATTGCAGATTCCATTATCGGTTACTCTTCAATATGCAAAAGTATTTGTCATATGTATTTTCTGAACTTGTAGCCTACGACTAATGAATACTTAATATACAGTGTTCAGATTTGTATTCCTCTGTTTTTTTTATCTTTAAATTGGCGCAATATAGAGAAGAATACATATGGATTTCGTATATTTAAGTTAGTTAACTATAATAATGGAAATTATTTTTTTTTTGATTTCCTTCCGTTTTTATCTTATCCATCTTCCCCAGATTTGCGCTTACCCGTTACTATTTTCACGCTTAATACATATTAATACACTTAAATACAGATTGGGATTTACAGCAATTCCTATTTTTGCGGCAATTCTTTATGTTGTATCATTAAATACAACTTGTTTAATACGCTAAATACATTATAGAATAACGTAAAACATACATATATCACGTAGTTTAAGAAATGGTTTCTATTTATTGCTAATTAGGTCTTAATGAATGTTTTTGTGAAAAATTCTCTATTTAATTTTCTCAAAACACAAGCCAATTTTTTTTTTTTTGGCAGAATAGTCAAAATGGCACATGTACTTCAACCACTTTGTCATGTCGGTTCCCAAACTTAGATATTTTCCAGTTGAATACTTATACTCATTCAAAACGTGAATAATAAATACTTATCCAACGTGGTTGATCTTACATGTCATATGTAGCTTCAGTGCGTAATTCACACACCTATAAGGGGTGTGAAGATAGTTTAAAAGCCCTAACGATAATAATTTAGTCTTTAACATCCATCTTCTTCTTTCTACCTTATTCTCCATTGTTAAATATTATAAAAGTTAATTTCTATCCAAATCTCATGCCTTCTTCTTTCTTTGTTAGCTTCAGCGGTGAAAAATAAAATTTTGTTTCCTATGATTCTTTGTTGCCCATCAATTTTTACCATCTCCTTTTGTTTTGAAAGTTAATGTCTTTCTTCTTATCCTGCAACAAATATGCTACTGCCGCCTCTTCTCCTTCAACAACGAAGAAGGAACCTTTGTGTTATCGTGGACTAGCTGCAGATCTTAAAATGTCACGAACACCCACCAATCCTGGAAGAAGGTTCCTGGGCTGCCGAAGATATAAGATTGGTGAAGGTTGTGGCTTTTTCAGATAGGTTGATCCTGCGATTGAGGAAGAATACTACAAGACTCTTCTTGCGGCTCTTATTAAGAAGAGTGATCGATGCCATTGTCAAAGAAGACAAGGAAGGTCGAAGCTCAGAGTCGCTGCTGTTATAATTGCAGTTGTAGTTGTTCTAATGCTAGCTATTATGTTTGTTTAGGATTGATAGTATACTTTCTTATTTCCTGGGTTTAGGCTACATATTTTGTATGGATGTAAAAAAAAATTCATGGAATATATTGACAAAGGCTCCATTACTACAACAAGCACTAATATAATGGCATGTGTTATAGGTAAAGGTGTCTAACGGGTGGGCCGGGCCGGTCCGGGCCCGATTTTTTTGAACCCGGACGGGTTCCTTACCGGGCCGGTTCCGGTCGCCTTCTTAGCGGGTTTAACGGGTTGGTGTATTTTCGGGTAAAAATTGACCCGTACGGGTTACGGGTTAAAGGGGCCGGGCCGGGTTATACGTCTTATATTTTTTTTTTTTTTTTTTTTTTTTTTTTTTTAAATTCGTATAACTATTGTAATTTATTTTAATAGTTTGTAACTTTGTAATTTAAAGAACACAAAGTAAATGATAAAAACTTGCACTTATAAAGTTTCAATGTAAGACTTTAAGTTTGTATTTCAAAATTAAGTTAGACTTATAAAGTTTCAATTTAAGAGTTTAAGTTATAATTTAAAAATTAAAGTTTCAATTTAAGACTTTAAGTTTGAAACTTTGAATTTAAAAATTGAAGTTTCAATTTAAGCCTTTAAGTTTGAATTTCTAAATAAAAGTTTCAATTTAACACTTTAAGTTTGATTTTCAAAATTAAAGTTTCAATTTAAGAAATTAAGTTTGAAACATTCAAGTTTGAATTTCAAATTTAAAGTTTCAATTTAAGAAATTAAGTTTGAAACATTCAAGTTTGAATTTCAAATTTAAAGTTTCAATTTAAGTTATATTAAGAATTTGTATTACTTTAAAATATAAATTAAAGAATAGAAGGAATATGAGAAAAATTGCACTTGCTGCAAATTGCAAGTGCTTCTTTTATTTCATATTTCATAACTCAAATTTGAAACTTACAAATTGAATGTTTACATCCTTTAAGACTTGAACAAATAACAATAAGTAAATTCAAATATTTTGCATTGCCTTGCAAAGTTCATCATAATCAATATGAACTGATTGGCCTTCTTCCGGAGTATTTAATTCGGATGGGTGACCACTTGTTAATATATCTCCAAGTTCCTCGTCTTCCGGGCGATCAACATCTTCATGTCCT
Source organism: Nicotiana noctiflora (assembly GCA_032618575.1). NCBI lineage: Eukaryota > Viridiplantae > Streptophyta > Magnoliopsida > Solanales > Solanaceae > Nicotiana > Nicotiana noctiflora. The sequence continues at coordinate 28,713 of JASVEL010007393.1, forward strand.
TGATTTCTTCTTTCCGATCTAATCCAATCTCTCATACATACTAAAACTTCCAAAGCATTGCTTCCCAATGAGTGACGCGTATCTCCAAGTTGTTGTCTTGCTTGGCTAAATGCACTCTCGGATGCAACAGTTGAAATTGGCACATTCATCACGTCCCTAGCCATTGCGTAGAGAACAGGAAATTGCTTTCCATTTTCATGCCACCACCCCAACGGTGAAAAATCCTTTGTGCGAGGCTCATTTTGTTTCTGCAAGTAGAATTGAAGTTCATCAATGTTCCTGCAACTTGTTTGAGTGTTAGAAAAAGTAGAAAAAATATTAAAACTTTCATCTAATCCTTCATCTTCAGTCACTGTAGCAGAAGTGCTACATTGCATAATAGAATTATTAACATTACCTGCAACTATATCAATTACATTTGCATAATAATTATATAATTGCTGTAAATAATCATTTAAACTGTTCATAGAAGTATATAAATTTGGGGTTTCAGTTTCCCCAATCTCCATATAAGTATATAAAGCATTCATTAATTGATGACAATCAGACATTTTAATTGAAGGATTTAAAACTGCACCAATTAAGTAAATCGGAGGAATTGGAAAGAAATATTTTTTGAATTTGTCTTGCATATTTATCACAACAGTCGTATATTTTTCTTTTTTCTTAAATTCAAAGAGTAGAAAAGAAATTTCCGCTATATGTACTAAACCCATAGCAATAGTAGGGTAATAAGATCCAGAAAACTCAACAGTAGCAGTATAAAATTTATGTAAAAATTTAACAACATCATTAATGACCGCCCAAGTATCAGCTGTTAACATACGACTTGGATTCGTACAATGTGCATTAGCAACTTCAGTTATTGGATATCTATATTTATAGCAAACTTTTAAAAATAAATATGTATAGTTCCATCTAGTAACTATTTCTTCTGGCATGAATCGGGGTCGAAGGTTATGTTGGACACACTTATCTTTAAATTTCCTTATTCTAGAATGTCTATTATTTCCTTGAATTACACCAACTGCTCTTCTAACAAGACTAATCTTTGTTGAAAATAAATCTAGGCCACTTTTAACAATTAAATTATACACATGACATGCACACCTAACATGAAAAGTTTCATTAACAAGTGGTTGCAAATGCAATTTTAATATTGAAATTGCGGCAGTGTTGTTAGAAGCATTATCAAAAGACATACATAATATTTTTTGTTTGAGATTATAAAATTCTACAACTTCACAAATAGTGCTGCTTATAAATGCAGCGGTATGACTTTGAGCTTCATCATATCTAAAAGCAATAATACGTTTTTGCATAACAGTATTATCATCTATCCAATGGCATGTAACAGTAACATATTCACGTCCATTAACAGCTTGACCAATATCAGAAGTTAGAGATACTCTACAAGGAAGTTTTTCAAACAAATAACGTAAATATGTTTGATATTGTCCGTGAAGTCTGAAAATATCAGCTCTACAAGTACTCCTAGGTATACCTTTAAATAATGGATTGTATATTCTTTGAATATATGTAACATAATATGACGAAGAAGCAAACGAAAAAGGTAGACAACCTAAAGCAATCATTTTCGCTAATTCCTCACGATCCTTCATTTTATCATATTTTACTAACCCTCCAAGTAGTAGGGTTAATAGTTGTTTGACTATCATCACCATCTAGGCCCCATTCTATCGGGTGTGAAATTCTCATATGCCTACTAAGTGTTCCAGTTCCCCCTAAATTTCCTCCAGTCAAATGTTTAAATGAATCTTTACAAATTTTGCATCTCACTCTATCAGAACCTTCAATTAATTCAAAAAAATTCCAAACCTTACTTCTTTTTCTACGATTACTCGTCGGAGCCGTAGGTGGTCTACCCCCAATGCCACGAGGCCCACAACCACCACCCCTTGTACCAACTCCAACACTACCTACCCCAGCACTAGGTGCACTAGTAGGTGTAGCAGATAACTCTTCTTCAATTCCTATTTCATTATCTTCTATTCCATAATCTTCTTGTAATTGATCATAATCTATATTTTCATTAGGCGTTGTTTCGGGAACAATAGATATTGGGCTATTACTACCAGATGCTGAAGAATTACCTCTACTTTTACTCCCCTTATCAGTAACTTTTCTACACGCTTTTTTAGCAGCACTAAACATATTGTAAAATTTAAGGAATAAATAAGCTCAAAATAAATATGCAATTAAAATATTAATAAGAGAAAGAGTTGGAGGGAGTGCACCGAATTAGAGCACTTGGTTATGCAATTCCGAATTTTCGATGTTACCACGAACAAACGTCAAGCCAATATTCCAACTTGAAGTTCAAAACCCGAATGATAAAATACTATAATTGAATTTCAATTATTCAACAAAAATGAGCCAAATAAATTCGAAGATGAAATGAGAAATTATTAAGACTTGAAGTCTTGAACTAGATAATTAGAGAATAGGTGAATGAGAGAATTTGAGATTGAGATGAGAATTTTGAGTGAGAAATGAAGAAGGGGGAGGGGTATTTATAGATTTACATAAGGCTACATTTGTAAATTAAAAATGTGTTAAAAATTAAAAAAAAATGGCCAAAACCTCAATAAATCCGTTGGCCAACGGATTTTTTTTGATATAGCCGTTTGAGGTGGGCCCCATATTTCTGTATTAAAAAAAAAAAAAAAAAAAATTTTTTTTTGACCGTTGAACCGGGCCGGGCCGGGCCGGTCCGGTTTAACCGTTAATTTTACTGTTTGCCGGACCGGGCCTACCCGGTTCCGGTTACCCGTTCAACATATTTTCCCGGAACAAACCCCTACCCCTTAAAAACCCAGCCCACCCGGCCCCCTTGCAACCGGTCCGGGCCGGTTCCGGTTTCTACCGGTCTGGGCCGGTCCGGAACCGGTCCAACCCGGCCCGTTTAACAGGTATAGTTATAGGCATTTAATAAAACATCCAGAATAAGAAAGTTGGTTTACAAAATATTGCCAACTATAGACAGTCAATAAAAACATACATATTGAAGTAGCTTTACAAAATATTGTCTACCACAGTCAACAAAAAAATACATGATTAAGTCTTCAAATTATGTAATATCAGTTGAGCACTTCAATTAATGTTTGTTGTGGCTTGACTGCTTGTGTGGATTGTGTAACAGTGTGGCTTGAGTGGTTGTAGCAGAGTTTGTGTCACGACCCAAATCCAGTCGTGATGGCGCCCAACAATCAAGCTAGGCCAGCCAAACAAACGATTTAATTATAACACAATACCAGTCCCCAAATGGACAGCCCAAAAAGAATATATGAGTTTAAGAACTCCAATAATATTAATACTGAACGAAAGTACTGACACTCCCAAAGATCCGGAGTCACAAGTCTAGAGCCTCTAACAAAACCAACAGAAAATAGAGAGTACGATATAGAAGTACTCAAGTCTGAATACAAAATATACAATAACAACTGGAATGAGAGGAGAAGCTAGGCTCTGCGAACGTAGGCAGCTACCTCAGCAACTCGATGTGACAATGTAAACGCTGGAGATGTCCGTCTACTGCTCCTGTGTACCTGAGTCTGCACACAAAAGGTGCAGGGAGTAGGGTGAGTACTAAGTACTCAGTGAGTAACAAATATATACATGTAGCTGACAGTAAGAAATCCACAGAATACCACAAAATGAAGCTACACTACAGTCCGAATCTCCTACGAACTAGCAACAATAATTCCATACAGCTACCACAGAGTAATCCAACAAATACAGATGCAATGCAATGCACATAACTGCTACGGCGTGTAGCCCGATCCAGTTTAACGTCGACGGCGCTCACTGGGGGTGTGTACAGACTCCGGAGGGGCTCCTACAGCCCAAGCGCAATACTGCTGCGGCGTGCAGCCCGACCCTCATATCAACTACTGCGGCGTGCAGCCCGATCCCATGCTCAGTCCACAATAAGCAATTAAGTCACAAAATAATTCATTTTCCTTATTTTCAGTTCTCAATTCATAATTTATGAAAAATACTTTAACTTTATTAATTTTGCAAAAGCTGGTGACTTAGCATTTCAAAAGTGTGATTACAATTTCCAGGACTGAGATCAGTGATTTAAGCAATTATAGCTATCACATAAATACTGTCCTCTAAGGACGCTACAGATCGGCACAAGGCCCCAAACAAGGCTTACAACCCACAATATAGCAAATACCGTGTATTTCCAACACTAACACATATTATTCATATCCTGGGATGGACCAAGTCTCAATCCCCAATCACAGTCAATCCCGCACCTGCCACGGTGTGCGAGCCACGCCCTATTAGCGTCACAATGTGCTAAGCCGGGGTTTCGAACCCTCAGGCTACAATATACACAACCTACTCACCTTTAGCCGGTCGTCGAATCGTCCGCGATGCCTTTTCCTTTGAATTGCGATGCCTCGTGTGTCGAATCTAGTCAAATGACAATAATTATATCAATTACGGGTCAAAGAATCATAACCCACTTCAATTTATATGAAATTCGCAAAATTACACTAAGTTGGTAAAACCCGACCCCGGCCCCACTGCTCGGAAAATTCCGAAATTAGTACCAATGCGATCCTTATCTCGCCACGAGTCCGTGCATATAAAATTTATCGAAATCGGAGTTCAAATGACCCTTCAAATCCAAAAATCCCGTTTTTAATACTTAGGCCACATTTCTTCAAGATTTCAACCCAATTTCATGAAGATTGATGTTAATACTACCATAAATTGATGTTTTTGAGTCAAGAATCTTACCTCCAACGATACCCGATGACTTCTCAGTGATTTCCTCGAGTTTTCTTCTCTCTAGGGCTCAAATGTGTGTTTTTGGGTTGAAAACCCGTAACTCTCTGCTTCTGGATTTTTATTCACTGCCAGAACCCATTGTTCATCGCGTTCGCGTGACCCTCTACGCGTTCGCGATGAACAGCCTTGCCTTACCCTTCGCGAACGCGACGCTGGCCACGCGTTCGCAATGCTCAAAACCTGCAACCCTTCGCGGACGCGACGCACCCCACGCGTTCGCGATGTTCAAACTTCCCAGCCACTCGGATTTCCTCTACGCGTTCGCGATGGGCCTCCCGCGAACGCGAAGCACAACATCCCGACCCTACGCGAACGCGACGCCTTCTCTCGCGAACGCGAAGCACAACCAGCCTTGGCCTTCGCGAACGCGACACCAGTCACGCGAACGCGAAGGCTTAAGGACCTGGGCAGAACCTGCAGTTTTCTGCAGAGTTTTTCCAAGTTCTAATTGCCCGGTTGATGGTCCGAATCCATCCCGAGGCCCCCGGACCCCAACGAAAACCACCAACATACTCCAAAACATGATACGGACTTGTTCCAATCATAAAAACACCATACTAAACATCAAAATCACCAATTAACCACGGATTCAAGCCTAAGTTTCTTCAAAACTTTCAAAACTAACATTCAATCCAAAACCCGATCAAACGATGTCCGAATGACCTGAAAATTTGCAGACATATCCAAAATCACATAACGAAGCTACAGAAATTGTCGGAATTCCATTCCGACCCCCGGATCAAAATATCACCTACCATCCGTTTTTCGCCAAAATTCAACATTCGCCAATTCAAGCTTAAAACTACACCGGACCTCCGAATTCAATTCCGATTGTTCTCCTAAGTCATAAATGATCCCCCGGAACTAGTCAAATCATTAGAATCCGATTCCGAGCACTCTAACTCAATAGTCAACTCTTGGTTGACTTTTCATATTCAAGCTTTCCTCAAACATGCTATTTGTTTCATTTTCAATCCAAATCACCTCTAACTCACCCGATATACTCTAATATTGTTTTAAAAGCATAACATATGAAAATGTAAGGTAACGGGGTGGTAATTCCCGTAACGACGGGCCGGGTCGTTACATTCTTCCCAACTTAAACAAACGCTCGTCCGCGAGCGGGTTAAGAAACATACCCGGAGTATCAAACAAGTGTGGATATCTGCTTTGCATCTCCTGTTCGGTCTCCCAAGTTGCTTCCTCCACGGGACGACCTCTCCACTGCACTTTCACTGAAGCTATATCCTTAGATCTCAGCTTACGAACCTGTCGACCCAAAATAGCTACCGGTTCCACATCATAAGTCAAATCCTCATCTAGCTGTATCGTGCTGAAGTCCAACACATGAGACGGGTCTCCGACATACTTCCGGAGCATAGATACATGGAACACCGGGTGAACTCCCGACAAACCGGGTGGCAAAGCAAGCATATAAGCCACCTCCCCAACTTTCCTAAGCACCTCAAAAGGTCCAATAAACCTTGGGCTCAATTTCCCTTTCTTTACAAACCTCATAACACCCTTCATAGGCGAAACTTTCAGCAACACCTTTTCACCTACTGAATAAGACACATCTCGGACCTTCCGGTCTGCATAACTCTTCTGACGCGACTGAGCTGTGCGAAGTCTCTCCCGAATCACCTTCACCTTATCTAAGGCATCTTGGACTAACTCTGTCCCTAACAACCTAGCCTCGCCGGGCTCGAACCAACCGACTGGAGATCTACACCGCCTCCCATATAAAGCTTCATACGGTGCCATCTGAATGCTGGACCGATAGCTATTATTGTAAGCAAACTCCGCCAAAGGCAAATAATCAGCCCATGAACCACCAAAATCAATGACACAAGCACGCAACATGTCCTCCAATATCCGAATAGTACGCTCAGACTGCCCATCCGTCTGTGGATGAAATGCTGTGCTCAACTCTACCCGTGAACCCAACTCTCGCTGAAATGTCCTCCAGAATTGAGATGTGAACTGGGTACCTCTGTCTGATATAATGGAAATAGGAACTCCATGCAATCTCACTATCTCACGGATGAATATCTCTGCCAACCGCTCCGAGGTATAGGTAGTACACACTGGGATGAAGTGAGCCGACTTAGTCAACCTATCCACAATCACCCAAACTGAATCAAACTTCCTCGCTGTCCGAGGGAGTCCACTAACAAAGTCCATAGTTATTCTTTCCCACTTCCACTCCGAAATATCAATACGCTGGAATACACCACCAGGTCTCTGATGCTCATACTTGACCTGCTGACAGTTTAGACACCGAGCCACATGGCTCACAATATCTTTCTTCATCTTTCTCCACCGGAAATGCTGCTTCAAGTCCTGGTACATCTTCGCGGCTCCTGGATGAATAGAATACCGCGAGCTGTGGGCCTCCTCCAATATCAACTCACGAAGGCCATCAACATTGGGCACGCATATCCGGCCCTGCATCCGCAATACACCATCACTATCAATAGTGACATCTCTGGCATCATCATGCTGAACTCTGTCCTTAAGGACAAGTAAGTGTGGATCATCATACCGGCGCTCTCGAATACGATCATATAAAGAAGAACGAGCTACTACACAAGCCATCACCCGACTGGGCTCAGAAATATCCAGCCTTACCATCCGATTAGCTAACGCCTGAACATCAACTGCTAGGGGTCTCTCCCCAACTGGAATATACGCCAAACTGCCCATACTAATAGCCTTCCGGCTCAATGCATCAGCCACTACATTGGCTTTCCCGGGATGATACAAGATAGTAATATCATAGTCTTTAAGCAATTCAAGCCATCTCCGCTGCCTTAAATTTAGATCTTTTTGCTTAAACAAATGCTGAAGGCTGCGGTGGTCTGTATATACCTCACAAGATACACCATATAGATAATGCCTCCAAATCTTCAAGGCATGAACAATAGCAGCTAGCTCCAAATCATGAACAGGGTAGTTCTTCTCGTGGGCTTCAACTGACGAGAAGCATAAGCAATGACTCTACCCTCCTGCATCAGCACACAACCAATGCCAACTCCTGAGGCATCACAATATACAGTATAAGGATCTAAAGCTGTCGGCAGAATCAAGACTGGTGTTGTGGTCAGTGCTGTCTTGAGCTTCTGAAAGCTCTCCTCGCACTCTTCGGACCATAAGAAAGGAACACCCTTCTGTGTCAACTTAGTCAACGGTGAAGCAATAGATGAGAAATCCTGAACAAACCGACGATAATAGCCTGCCAAGCCGAGAAAACTCCGAATCTCTGTAGCTGAGGAAGGTCTGGGCCAATTCTGCACTGCCTCGACCTTCTGAGGATCAACCCTAATACTATCACTGGACACTATATGTCCCAGAAAACCCACAGTATCAAGCCATAACTCACACTTAGAGAATTTTGCATAAAGCTTCTCTTCCCTCAACCTCTGCAATGCCACTCTCAAATGCTGTGCATGCTCCTCCTGGCCTGCGTGAATATACCAGGATATCATCAATAAACACAATCACAAAAGAATCAAGGTACGGCCGAAATACACTATTCATCAAGTGCATGAATGCTGCTGGGGCATTAGTCAACCCGAAAGACATCACCAGGAACTCGTAGTGCCCATATCGCGTCCTGAATGCTGTCTTCATAATATCCGAGTCCCTGATCTTCAACTGATGATAGCCCGATCAAAGATCAATCTTAGAAAATACACTAGCTCCTTGGAGCTGATCAAATAGGTCCTCAATACGAGGCAATGGGTACTTATTCTTCACTGTTACCTTGTTCAGCTGCCCGTAATCAATGCACATTCTCATTGTGCCATCTTTCTTCTTCACGAACAACACCGGTGCACCCCAAGGTGACACACTCGGGCGAATGAAACCCTTATCTAAGAGTTCCTGAAGCTGTTCCTTCAATTCTTTTAACTCTGCTGGTGCCATACGATAAGGAGGAATAGAAATGGGCCGAGTGCCCGGCACCAAATCAATACCAAAATCAATATCTCTATCAGGCGGCATGCCTGGCAGGTCTGCTGGAAAAACATCCGGAAACTCCCTCACAATGGGGACCGAATCAAGACTGGGTGTCTCAGCCTCAACATTTATAATGAAGGCCAAATAAGACAAACAACCCTTGCCAATCATTCGTTGAGCTTTTATATACGAAATCACCCTGTCAGACACATAATCAGTCAAGCCACGCCACTCGATCCGCGGATTACCCGGAATAGCTAACGTGACTGTCTTGGCATGACAGTCCAGAATTGCATGATAAGGAGATAGCCAATCCATGCCTAGGATAACATCGAAATCTACCATACCCAGTAGTAATAAATCAACTCGGTTCTCCAGACCCCCAATAGTAATAATACAGGATCGATATACTTGATCCACAACAACAGTATCCCCCACTAGGGTAGACACATGTACGGCAAAGCAAGAATACCACGGGTCATACCCAAATGATGTGCAAAGTAAGTAGAGACATAAGAATAGGTGGATCCGGGATCAAATAAGACGAAAGCATCCCGTGGCAGACCGAGATAATACCCGAAATGACCGCATCCGAGGCACTAGCATCCTTCCTCATTCCGAAGAGCATAGAAACGAGCTCCGGCCTCCACCAGCACGATCCTCGCCTCCGGGGCGACCTCTAGATACCGGCCACCGGTCCTAGCCGACCGTGCCGGCGCCGAAGAAACAGAGTAGAAGACGAAGGTCGATCCCTCCGCCGTGACCTCTACGAAGCCACCGAGGACACTCTCTCCCGATATGGCCCAAATCACCGCACTCAAAACAACGGCCCGAAGATGGAAGAAGGGGCCGCCGAGGACCCCTCGCTACCGATGAATCCTCGTGCCGAGGAAACAGGAGCGAGCTCGAGCCGGAAGAGCACTCGCGTGCAGCCGACTCGCCGGCGGCCCCGCCGACCCCGATAACCCCGCCGGCCTTGACGACCACGATCGGATGAAACCCCACTGGACTCTGTACGTCCAGACTGATGAGATCCGAAGGAGCGACCTCTGCTGTGCCGAAATTGGCCCCTAGACGGAGCACCACTGAAACTGGCAGTACCACGAGGCCTCTTAGCCTCTCTCTCCTCTCGCTCTCTGCGGCGATCTGTCTCAATGTGACGGGCCGCATCAACCACCTTCTCAAAGGTAACTGTAGAAACTCTCTCCCGGGTCATCAATATGCGGATGGGATAAATAAGACCATCAATAAATCTCCGGATCCTCTCCCTGTCGGTAGGAACCATCCACATGGCATGACGGGCCAGCTGTGTGAATCTCATCTCATACTGATTAACTGTCATCTCTCCCTGCTTCAACCACTCGAACCGACGTCGCAGCCCCTCTCTCCGAGACCGAGGCACGTACTTCTCCAAAAATACCGTGGAGAACCGCTGCCAAGTGAGGGGCACTACCCCACCGGGCCTACGCCTCTCAAAATCCTCCCACCACCGGAAAGCTGCACCTGTGAACTGGAAAGTAGTGAATGAAACACCGCTGGACTCTAGAATACCCGCGGTGCGAAGCATACGCCGACATCTGTCAAGAAAACCCTGGGCATCCTCGCCCTCAGCTCCACTAAATGTCGGAGGCCGTAGCCTCTCAAATCTCTCCAAGCGACGCCGCTCATCGTCGGGCATAACCGGAACCACATATGCAAGAGCCGGTGCAACGGGTGCAACCGGCTCTACCGGCTCGGGTGTTCGAGCCACGGGGTCCGATTCCCTCCCCTCGCCCGTGAAGATGACATCGCGCAGCAGCAGCAAGCAACTACCCGTGCCAATCCTGTGCACACTGATAATATCCGAGCCAAGGTCTCTCGAAGACCCGTATCACGATCAGGCACCGCCGGTGCTCGAACCTCGAGCCGCCGAGCGTTCATCGCCGGAATCCGGTCCCGAGTCCGATCCGCCGGCGGGTCGCCAGTTGCCGGTGCCGGTGCCGCCGCCCTACCTCTACCACGACCACGGCCTCTCGGGTGCCACCGGTGGTCGTCCGCCACATCCGTTAGCTCGTGTTCTCGCCATCCGCGAGAGAATAGAATATGGAAAAATTTAATTTCATGATAACACAAATCGCACGATATGAATTCAAGAAAACGAGGTTTTTCCTAAAGTTTCTCTGTAGCCCTTCGAAGATAGATACGGACGTCTACGTACCGATCTACGAAAGCCTACTAAACCGGCTCATGACTCGCGAGTCCTAATAACCTAGAGCTCGGATACGAGTTTGTGTCACGACCCAAATCCAGCCGTGATGGCGCCCAACAATCAAGCTAGGCCAGCCAAACAAACGATTTAATTATAACACAATACCAGTCCCCAAATGGACAGCCCAAAAAGAATATATGAGTTTAAGAACTCCAATAATATTAATACCGAAAAACAACTGACACTCCCAAAGATCCGGAGTCACAAGTCTAGAGCCTCTAACAAAACCAACAGAAATAGAGAATACTGTATAGAAATACTCAAGTCTGAATATAAAGTAACAACTGGAAAGAGGAGAAGAAGCTAGGTTCTGCGAACGTAGGCAGCTACCTCAGCAACTCGATGTGACAATGTAAACGCTGGAGATGTCCGTCTACTGCTCCTGTGTACCTGAGTCCGCACACAAAAGGTGCAGGGAGTAGGGGTGAGTACTAAGTACTCAGTGAGTAACAAATATATATATGTAGCTGACAGTAAGAAATCCACAAAATACCACAAAATGAAGCTACACTACAGTCCGAATCTCCTACGAACTAGCAACAATAATTCCATACAACTACCACAAAGTAATCCAACAAATACAAATGCAATGCAATGCACATAACTGCTACGGCGTGTAGCCCGATCCCATTTAACGTCGACGGCGCTCACTGGGGGTGTGTACAGACTCCGGAGGGGCTCCTACAGCCCAAGCGCAATACTGCTGCGGCGTGCAGCCCGACCCTCATATCAACTACTGCGGCGTGCAGTCCGATCCCACACTCAGTCCACAATAAGCAATTAAGTCACAAAACAATTCATTTTTCCTTATTTCCAGTTCTCAATTCATAATTTATGAAAAATACTTTAACTTTATTAATTTTGCAAAAGCCGTGACTTAGCATTTCAAAAGTGTGATTACAATTTCCAGGACTGAGATCAGTGATTTAAGCAATTATAGCTATCACATAAATATTGTCCTCTAAGGACGCTACAGATCGGCACAAGGCCCCAAACAAGGCTTACAGCCCACAATATAGCAAATACAGTGTATTTCCAACACTAACAACATATTATTCATTTCCGGGATGGACCAAGTCTCAATCCCCAATCACGATCAATCCCGCACCTGCCACGGTGTGCGAGCCACGCCCTATTAGCGTCACAATGTGCTAAGCCGGGGTTTCGAACCCTCAGGCTACAATATACACAATCTACTCACCTTTAGCCGGTCGTCGAATCGTCCGCGATGCCTTTTCCTTTGAATTGCGATGCCTCGTGTGTCGAATCTAGTCAAATGACAATAATTATATCAATTACGGGTCAAAGAATCATAACCCACTTCAATTTATATGAAATTCGCAAAATTACACTAAGTTGGTAAAACCCGACCCCGGGCCCCACTGCTCGGAAAATTCCGAAATTAGTACCAATGCGATCCTTATCTCGCCACGAGTCCGTGCATATAAAATTTATCGAAATCGGAGTTCAAATGACCCTCCAAATCCAAAAATCCCATTTTTAATACTTAGGCCACATTTCTTCAAGATTTCAACCCAATTTCATGAAGATTGATGTTAATACTACCATAAATTGATGTTTTTGAGTCAAGAATCTTACCTCCAACGATACCCGATGACTTCTCGGTGATTTCCTCGAGTTTTCTTCTCTCTAGGGCTCAAATGTGTGTTTTTGGGTTGAAAACCCGTAACTCTCTGCTTCTGGATTTTTATTCACTGCCAGAACCCATTGTTCATCGCGTTCGCGTGACCCTCTACGCGTTCGCGATGAACAGCCTTGCCTTACCCTTCGCGAACGCGACGCTGGCCACGCGTTCGCGATGCTCAAAACCTGCAACCCTTCGCGGACGCGACGCACCCCACGCGTTCGCGATGTTCAAACTTCCCAGCCACTCGGATTTCCTCTACGCGTTCGCGATGGGCCTCCCGCGAACGCGAAGCACAACATCCCGACCCTACGCGAACGCGACGCCTTCTCTCGCGAACGCGAAGCACAACCAGCCTTGGCCTTCGCGAACGCGACACCAGTCCTTCGCGAACGCGAAGGTTTAAATGCGTGCACAGTAACCTGCAATTTTCTACAGGTTTTGCCAAGTTTAAAATGCCCGGTTGATGGTCCGAATTCATCCCGAGGCCCCCGGACCCCAACGAAAACCACCAACATACTCCAAAACATGATACGGACTTGTTCCAATCATAAAAACACCATACTAAACATCAAAATCACCAATTAACCACGGATTCAAGCCTAAGTTTCTTCAAAACTTTCAAAACTAACATTCAATCCAAAACCCGATCAAACGATGTCCGAATGACCTGAAAATTTGCGGACATATCCAAAATCACATAACGAAGCTACAGAAATTGTCGGAATTCCATTCCGACCCCCGGATCAAAATATCACCTACCATCCGGTTTTCGCCAAAATTCAACATTCGCCAATTCAAGCTTAAAACTACACCGACCTCCGAATTCAATTCCGATTGTTCTCCTAAGTCATAAATGATTCCCCCGGAACTAGTCGAATCATTAGAATCCGATTCCGAGCACTCTAACTCAATAGTCAACTCTTGGTTGACTTTTCATATTCAAGCTTTCCTCAAACATGCTATTTGTTTCATTTTCAATCCAAATCACCTCTAACTCACCCGATATACTCTAATATTGTTTTAAAAGCATAACATATGAAAATGTAAGGTAACGGGGTGGTAATTCCCGTAACGACGGGCCGGGTCGTTACAGTTTGCCCTTCTATAACTCTGTTCTTGCAGCTGTCTTTGTGTAACTGCAGATCGACCTTTCGACTTTAGTCCAGGTGGTTTGAACCTAAGTTTAATGTTGACAGAGGCAAAACTTATGAGTGTAGAAGGGTTGTGTACCACTATGTCAGTAGTTCTAGACTGCACAAAAGTAAAGATTGTGAGTGAGGAATTATGTAGTGAACCATATATGTTGATAGTGTAATTGAGTGGAAATATTTACCCTCGGTATAACAGTGCCACTTGAATCAAATAGCATGCCATATCCCGCTGTCTTTGGTCTCTTAGACCCTGCATTTGTACCACCTCTTCTAGGCTCATTGGTCTTCCTTTTTGGACCTCCTGTAACATTAGTTGATTATTATGTGCATGGATTACTGATTTGTGGAGTGAAGGTGTCACTTTTTATAGTTGAGGGTGTTGTTTAAAAAAGTTGGTACTGATGCACTTCCAACTGGTGCTGATGCCCTTCCAGCTATTGCTGCTGATTCACTTCCACCTGCTGCTGTTGATGAAGCATTTTCAGCAGTTTCACCTCCAACTGAACTAGTTCAAGCCCTTCCCCCTTGGTTTCTCTGCATATACACAACAAAACTATCACTAGTAATTGAATTCTTTCAATATTAGTAACAAAATAAATATTAATACTTACTACTGATGGACATTCTTTCATATTATGTCCAAGAGTCTTGTACAAAGAATATCTCATTTATTTCCGTATCCTTGTACCCTTCCCAAACTCCTTTTTTGGTTCATCAGCAGTTTTTTTCCTTTTTTTCTTTGGTCTTCCTGGCATTGCAGTTATAACATGCGGCTCAATAGCTGGTATTGTATTTTTTTGGCCACAAGTTCATACTAGTTAAATGTTGAATGAATTTGTTATATGCCTTAAGGTAAGTATCCTTTCTGTACCAATAGTCAACATATGACTCAACCTCATAGTTCTTATAATGCATTGTTGTAATTGCATGTGCACATGAAATTCCTTTGAGTTGCCATTGTTCTTATTGCATATCTTCAAAACCAGCATCTATACTAACTGGACCAGATGGTATCTCAGCTACATTTACTTGGGCAACCTTCTTTTTGTTGAGTTTAGACTATCTAATTTCAGCTAAGTCATATTTCAAATCACTACACTCTTCAATGTTCCCATCTATATCAAACAGTGAGTCAAACTCTTCAGAATCATCACGGTCCTCATCAAAATCAGATTCTAATGTTTGACGGTGATAGGACGAGAAGTTATTACCTTCACCTTCATCTGATTCTTCTATCTCTTCATTTATATCTACCCCCTTACCCTTATCTTTATCATTTTCAGTCCTATTTATATCATAGTGGGGAGGAGACACGTCAGCTCTAACATTTAACCCATGCACATTTGTTTGTACGGTGGGGTCTAACTCAATTATGTCCTCAACAAGAATAGGCTCACTAATTTGTGTACAATACAAACATCAGCAAAGTCACCACCTTTCAATGTATTAAAAAATTTAACACATCAACATTTATTTTTAAAATGTAATAGCCACCCCTTTTGTTACCTTTGCATCCAAACAAATCAACTTCTAAAAATCCTATGTTACTAGCAAACTTGTGAAACATCATAATATGTAGCTCATCAACGTTAACTGTAGCTAAATGAAGACAAGTTACATTTGCATACCTTAGTTCAGGGTCCAATACAAAATTACCACTATGATGAATTTGTAGGTTAACTAGGCTTGAAGCCATTTTTTTCGTACCTGCAAAGTAACAAAAAACAGTGCTATCAATGACTATTTGTTATCAAAAGTTGCACTTTTGTACAACTCCATAAACAAACCAACAAAAAAGGACAGATTTTTAAGTAAAAAAGCTTTCAAGATTTCTTTTTCGTCCCCACAATACCTTATAATATTCAGAAAGGCAGAGGTGGACCATAACACGAAGGAGACCCAACAAACTTCACAAAAAAATGCATAAACCTAAGATGAAATTATATTTTGAGAACAAAAATTCAAAACACTAAACTGAATAACCAAATATGCCATTACATGCATGATACTATATTAAAAAAGCTTTTCACTCTAACATGTAACAAAACACAACAAAAGCCCCATATATTAAGGGAGATTAAACAACAATTACGATCTAACCCAGCCTTCCCCTAAAAATCCTAAATAGAGCAAAAGTCTCATAAATTAAGGAAAATGAAGAACAATAAAGACAAAATATGAAGACTGTCACACCTCTTTTTTACGCACCCGCAAGGATGCAAAGAGTTTTTCCAATTAAAGGACAATCGAGATGGGATTTATTTTAATTATTTCAGAGTCGCCACTTGGGAGATTTATGGTGTCCCAAGTCACCGGTTAAATCCCGAATCGAGGAAAAGAATGACTCTATTTAACAGTCCGCGAACCAGAAATCCGGATAAGGAATTCTGTTAACCCGGGAGAAGGTATTAGGCATTCCCGAATTCCGTGGTTCTAGCACGGTCGCTTAACTGTCATATTCGGCTTATTTATCTAATTCTTTGCAGTTATGTACTTAGTGCAAATTAGTATCCCTTTACCGCTTTTATTATTATTATGATTTACGAAAGAGAATGTTGCCTAAAAATATGTTTCGAATCACGTCACATGAAATGCACCCGGATCCTCGACACATTCTTATTCAACATTTTGGGATTTGGATTTGGGCCGCATGAAATGCACGCCCGTATTTAAGAAGGTAAAATTATTAAAATACGCGCCTAGAGCGATTACTTATTTACATTTTTGAGAAGGCCGGAAATTCGCTAAGAAACGGCACATCTCGAAATCTAAATATTTTACATATACATTTATGAGGGCCCCGCGATTTGTACAATTTTGTTAGGCGAGGCATAACTCTAGTTCTAATTTAAAAAGCAAACTGCATTCCGCTATATTTATTTAAGAGTTAATTCAAGATTATTTAAAACATGTTGCAAGCCACACTACATGAAATGCACTTGTGGTTCACGACACGCTTTATTTAACCTTGTTCAAAATTGGAGTCGGGTCACATGAAATGCACCCCCGATTCCTTTAATCTAATTACGTCGTTCAGTTAAAGAATAATGAACCAATTTTCATAATGTGACAACATCGTGCTCAACTATAACCAATTCGAGTAAACATACGAGTAGCTAACTAAGTGAGCAAATTCAAGACTATGGTGAACAATTACATAAACAATGGAAGCATAACTAGTTGGCGAGCATATGAAGGATTAGTCATTTTCATTAGCTAACTTCGACATTGCATGTTCAACAAAATCATATATTTACAAAAATAGTCTGAACCATACGAAAGTAAATCCAATACGAAACGATCCAAAATATTAGCGAGAAGAACAATATCGGAAAAGAACAACACCTTTATTTCTGCATATTTTTTCAACGTACACAACGAGAAAACGAACCTTTTATGACGATCTCAAACCTCGACCTCTCCGGACAGAACTCGAACCAAACTGGAACCAAGGACAGCGACTAACCAACGACGTACCGGACCTCGACGAATGACAACGAACTCAACAGAAACAAGAAAACTCGGACCAAGACTGTCCGCGACCTGAGATTGGCTGGTTTCAAGCAGTATGGTCGTGGACTGGGGTTGCGTAGGGGCTGTTTGGACGTGACAACAGCTGGTGGTTGACGAGCCGGGCGCTGGCCTGGTCGTGAGGGTGGTGACGAAGAAGATGACTTCGACGAGGGGGAGGTCCTCACTTCAGCGAAGCTGCGCAACTGTTTCTCCTCTCTCCGTTTTTTCCTCGCCCAGGAGCTCTCTCTATTGTGTTTTTTATTCTTTTGCGTACTGCTCCTTCATGAAAGAATGAAGAAGAAGAGTCCTCTCCCCTTGCTCCTCTTTTTGCCGTTTTTTCTTGTTTTTTCTTTCGTTTTCTTTTTCCAAAAAACAAGCAGACCCTATGCTGCCCTTTTCTCCTTTCAAAAATGAAGAAGAGAATGTCTCTTCTCTTATCTTTTGTTTCCCGTTAGAAAATGGAGAGTACTTGTAGTATTTTTGTTCTTGTTCCTCTCCTTGTGCTGCCGTTTTCCTTCTTTTTAAGAAGAGAATGTGTCTTCTTTCTTTTGTTTTTAAAATGAAAACCCCCCCCCCCCTCTTTACAGATTCCCTATAATGTAACCCCTTATTTTTTAATGAAACCCATCCCCTCACGTGAGCCCCCCTATTGTCTTTATTTGTCTTTTCTTTTTTTTTGTTTTTTTATTCTTTTTTCATTTTTTAATCATTCTCCCATCCCTCCCCCTTAATGTAGTGTCGGGTTATTACGGGCTATGTCCGAAAATTATAAAATCGGGTAGTTTGAACCCGAATATTATTCTTCGCCCGGAACCGAGAATGGCGTTATTTAATTAATCCTAGGTAACCAAAATAACTATAAGACTAATAATTAAAACAAAGTTAATTTTTTTATATTTTTCAAGATTAAAGTTACCACCAAATACTAATTATATATTTTTTTTGTTTTGTAATTTTCGTTTTTAATAAAAAAAAAATATATATATATATAAAGTACTATTTTTTATATTTTTCAAGTTTAAAAATGACTACGAAACATTAATAAAACTATATTTTTGTTATTTTTCATTTTAAGGTAAAAATAAAGTAAAAGAGTCAAAATTAGCTAAGATAACTATATTAAAACTAAACTAAATATTTTACGCTAAAAATGTAGAAAATCTCGGGGAGGGTCAAAAATCACGTGTTTACAGCTGCCCCTCTTTGACTGAAAACACAAAGAGTTTTCATACAAAGAACGACTAGACAAGTGTTTTTGACCCGACCCTTATTCGGAGGGACTAAACTAAAAGAAGAGGAATGTGACCGAGCCCTTGTATCTGAGCTGCCTACATATCCTTGGCTATAAAGGAATCGGGCCACGTGTAGTTCGAAAGTGAGTGAGGAAGTGGAGTAACCGAGGTGGAGAGCCAGTCGAGGTGTCGTTCCGTCGAGGTTCTGTTCCATCGAAGTTCCGGTCCGTGGTCCTGCTATTACATCAAAAATCAAAACATGCAAAAAGATTAACTAAGCCTATCAGCTACTAGTTACTAGATTCCTATCTATAAGTCGTCCGAAGCTTGATCTTGAGCATTGGTTGGTGCTTCATGCGGACTCTAAATTTGAACCTTGATACTTGCTAGTTGTAGGTACTAGTTCAATCTTCTTCGGCTTTCTGGATTAGGACCAGGTTTGCAGCTCTTGTGACCTCGGTCATGCCTTGAGCAAACCACATCTTTCCTCCACAACTGCACTTTGGATTCGCTTCTTCTTTTCTTTTTTCATTTCTTTTTCTTTATTGTGACTAACTTTTCTCGATCATCTCAGACCGTAGCCTTCTTCTGTTGCTATCTTGTATTGCACTCCGAAGTGAATTCCCTTACTTGTGATCTTCGAGCTATTCTCCTTCGAAGTCTGAAGCTATCTTTTCTGATCCTTGTTGCCTTCCTTCTGATTCATGCTGGGGATTTCCGTTACACTCTGCCGCTTTAATTAAACAACTTCAACAATAAATCGCCACTCCATTCTTCAGGCGGGCTCCCTGACTTCAACTACAACTTCAAAAATAAAATCGCCACTCCATTCTTCGGGCGGGCTCCCCGACTTCAACTACTACTTCAAAATAAAATCGCCACTCCATTCTCTTCAGGCGGGCTCCCGACTTCAACAACATCTTTTGAACATAAATCGCCATTCCTCTCTTCAGCGGGCTCCTGACTTCAACCACATCTTTTGAAAAAATAAATCGCCATTCCTCTCTTCAGGCGGGCTCCTGACTTCAACAACATCTTTTGAAAATAAATCGCCATTCCTCTCTTCAGGCGGGCTCCTGACTTCAACCATCAACTCTGAAAATTAAACGCCATTCCTCTCTTCAGGCGGGCTCCTGACTTCAACAACATCTTTTGAAAATAAATTGCCATTCCTCTCTTCAGGCGGGCTCCTGACTTCAACAACATCTTTTGAACATAAATCGCCATTCCTCTCTTCAGGCGGGCTCCTGACTTCAACAACATCTTTTGAAAATAAATCGCCATTCCTCTCTTCAGGCGGGCTCCTCCTTATCAAATCTTGGAAACTGAGACGGCGTTCTGCTTTTCTGGCGGGCTTCTGACTTTAACAACATCTTTTGAAAATAAACGCCATTCCTCTCTTCAGGCGGGCTCCTGACTTCAATCATCAACTTTTGAAAATAAATCGCCATTCCTCTCTTCGGGCGGGCTCCCGACTTCAACAACATCTTTTGAAAATAAACGCCATTCCTCTCTTCAGGCGGGCTCCTGACTTCAACAACATCTTTTGAAAATAAATCGCCATTCCTCTCTTCAGGCGGGCTCCTGACTTCAACAACATCTTACTAACTCCATCCCATCCATGTCGCCTTCCTTTGCTTCCCGCACCACTTTCTTCTTCCTGCATCGCTTCTTGGGCCATCCTTTCTTCCGAATTACCTTGTTTTGGAATTGCTTTCCTCCCGGGTTGTGTTATTTTTCTCTTGACTGCTGGGGATGTCTTTGGAACTAATTACTTACCTGCAGGGGTAATGCTGCTGGGGAAAATCTTCTTTATTTCCTCCTTTTCTACTTCCTCTTTCCAAACCTCCTTCGGGGCTCGCGCTTCGCTCCCTTGAAAGACCTGTAGGATATAATGCTGCCGGTGAAATCTCGAAATCAATGTTTCATTTTCCGAGGACCGCTGAGGGTGATACCGGCTTCTTGCCTTTCTGAACGCAAGCTTCCTCGTCTTGTCCTGTCTGTTGGGGGTATAATTTCATCTATCACAGCTTGTTGTTTTCTTTCTTTCAAATCTGCTGGGATAACCGGGTTCAAAGATCATTTCCTCGCGTTATCTAGCTTCTTTCCCTAACCAAGTATTTGGTTTCGAGAAAATTTTCGCAACAGGAGAAAATTTTCTGCCCCAGTTTGAGAATCTTCTTCGTGGCATGCTTTGCTGTTGACAACCCCTTTTTTCCCTGTTTCAAATCAAAGAAAAATTTCTTAGTTTAAAACGCGGTGGTTGGTTGTGATGCTCCTGCTAGGGATGTTTCTCCTCCTCTTTCCCTGCTCTGCGTTTCATTGTCAAAACTTGTCGGGGATGTTATTATTTGCTGGGGATGATATTCCTGCTGGGGATTAGTTTTTCCCTTTCTTGCTTCCCCGCCCTCCTTGACGACTTTTTGTTCACAAGCCTTTCACCATTGTTTTTCGCTGGTATCTTGACCACCCAAATTCCTATGAAGATAACACTGCCGGTAGATTTTCATTTCCTCAAAATTGGTGTTTCACTCTTCTTGAAGGTTGTTGAGGATGACACTAGTTCGAAGACCATTTCCCTTAAGACTTTCCTTCTTCCCCAAGTGGGTATTGACTTCCGGAAAATTTTCAAACTGAAAAGAAAATTTTCTGCCCCAGTTTAATAATCTTCTTCGCACCCTATTTCTCTGCCGTCAATGGCATTTCCTTGCTTTGCATAATAATTGGAAAGTTGGTGGCAAGTTTTGAAGTCATTTCTCACTTGTTCTGACTAGACAGACCTTGATGGGGAATTTTTGATAAAAATGAGAAAGATAAAAAGAAACGAAATAGAAGACAAAGGAAAAAGAAAATGACTCTCTAGCAAGAAATATCTACAAAACTTATCAAACGCGAATGCCAACTCCACTGGTCATGACATGCACATATGGTCTATCCTCCGTCGTTAATTGCCTTTCACGATTTCTGTCTCGTGATTTCCATCCGATTACCACCTTTATTCGACTTGTAGTGCCCGAAGGGTTTTCACTTTCAAGCCTCTCTCATTTTGATTTTCTCTCAGCTTTCGTCGTCTTATGGTGCCTGTGAAGGTTTTCACCGGTAAGACTCTCTCATTTGTATCACTTTTAGCTGGGGATTGGTGGTGTTACTGCTAAGACTCTCCTATTTTCTGCTGGAGATCGGAGTCTTTCTG
This sequence comes from Nicotiana noctiflora, assembly GCA_032618575.1. Lineage (NCBI taxonomy): Eukaryota > Viridiplantae > Streptophyta > Magnoliopsida > Solanales > Solanaceae > Nicotiana > Nicotiana noctiflora. The sequence goes on from JASVEL010007393.1 coordinate 50,485, forward strand.
CCGGGAATCAGAGTGTTATGTCCCGAGGAAACTTCTCTTATTTGCCTAGCTTAGCCTCTTTTGAAGATTGGTCAAAAGGTCTTTCTTTGGACCGTAATGTGGGTTCGGATAAGGTTAGAAAGAAATGGTATTAAAGGCTCGAAACAAAACAAAATGGGTTCAAAATTACAACCTTCGGAGTCTACATAAACATAACTTTTATTGCCCCAGTTTCTAGCTTGGGGATTTTTATTTACACTATGACCGAGCTGTGAAGCGCCTACGTATCCTCTTTAAGGAATCAGGTCAAACGTAGTTCCCAATTCCTCTTTTCCAAGTTTCTTTTTCCACACATTTTTCTTTTTCTTTTCTTTATCTCTTTTTGTTGTTTTCTTTTTCTTTACTTTTTTTTTATCCCTTTCTTCTTTTGCCTTTCAAACTTGTGTTTCTAGTCTTTGCAACTAATTCCGAAGGAGGGGTATGAAAGAATTTAAAATAAGGCTCAAAGGGTTGACGATGGATAAAGTGTTTAGATAGCAGAACAAAATGCCTTCGTCATTCCAATCTTCAAAACATGCCAAGTGTAAACAACACAATTATCATTCGTCATATCTTTAAAGCACAGTTGGACAACACTCTCATTTTCATTATTGTGAATGACCCCACGTCGATTTGGCCAGCTTGCCTTTAACTGTTTCCTTTTTAGTTGCCCCGCTTTCACATGACTCGGGATCCAAATAATCTCAAATTGTTTTTATTTCCTTTGAATGACCCGATCATCTTCCAATTGCTTCATGATTAACTTTTAGAATTAAGCCACAATTATGTGTGCGCATGTCATGTCACTAGATTCGGCGTTTGAGCACAAGACAAATCTAAAGGGTAAACAGAACTAAGCAGATAAAATGAACTGAAGTAACAAAAGACCGAAAGCTTCATTAAACTAATGACGAAATGGTTCAATGATAAAACAAGCAAAACAAACTAGAGTACAGCCCTGAAACAAAACTGGGCAAGACCAAAGCAAACTGCTAGGACAAAAGGGTTTGACCACAAGAAAACCCTGAAAATAACTCGGACAACAAAAATGACCACAAAAACGAACCACCAAAGCTCCATCTAGCTGACCGAAAGATGGAGTATCTTCCCAATTTCCAAGCACAACATTTTAGCCACTAAGTTCCGCCTCAATATTGCCAAGGCTGCCATCTGCTTCAACATTTTTAGCTCCAGTCAATACACCCCCCCAGAGGATTTGTGTGTCCCATGTCATCATCATTGACCACAATCAACCACCCTTTTTGAATCATTCTTTCTATTTCCTTTTTCAAGGTACGGCAACTCTCAATATCGTGCCCTCTGACATTGGAATGGTACGCACATCGTGCAGTAGGATCGAAGCTTCTTGCACGTGGATCGGGAGTGTATCCGGGGAGCGGCGTAATCAAGCCGACATGTTTTAACTTTTCAAACAGACTTGCATAGGATTCTCCGATAGGGGTGAGCGCCTTTTCTCGCTTCAGCAACCTCTCCTCCCTAAACGCCTTATTTGGCCTGAAACCTGACCCGGGGGGTTTCCGGTATGTTCGTGGGGGTTGGTAGGCTTTTTGTGGAGCTGGGTACCCGGAAGGTGAAGTACGATTTTGGGTGTCCCTTGGAGAGTAGTGGTGTTGGGGACGGGAGTAGCGTTGGGAAAACATAGTTGGAGGACGAGTAGTTGAGCTAATCGAGCGGCTGGAGAAACTGTGATAGGCGGGTATATACGGAGAGCGCGGGAGATCATCTGGCATCGGGTTCATGGTACGGGTAAGGACAGAGTCCAGGAAGCTAGGTGGTGGCGGAGGTGGTGCTTTTCCATCCATCCACGCCCGATACATATCAGCCACGTGTTGTCTCAATATCTTGACCTCCTCTACTAACCCGTGGTTCCGTTCAACCGGCTGTTGTCGGGTACCTGTACCAACCCACTCAGTCTTGAGATTATCTGCCATTGTCCTCTGACTTCGTCTTACGGGGAAGAGTTATTTCAGAACCACAACCAACCACCTTTCCAGAAATGGACACAACAAAACAAAGCCAGCATGTCAGCATTAAGGTATCCCGCTTATTGATTTTTTTTTTTTTTTTTTTTTTTTTTGGTTATGGAAATGGTCGAATCCTATGTGGATTGCCTACGTATCATGACCCCGCATGAATCAGACCGAGCGTAGTTCTTGCAAATTAATGCAAGAAATAAAGAAATGTTTATTTGATTTTTTTTTTTTTTGATTTCTTTTTTTTTCTTTGAAGGAAAATTATAGAAGCCGACTCCAACTACAAACTTGTGTAGGAGATTTCTACAAGAAGAAAATATTTTTTGGTGTCAATTATGACTATTTCTACAAAATTGGCCACATAATGGCTTATTCGACAAAATGACTATTTTTGCAAAATTTATTTAAGAAAGATAAACTTGAAATTTTAATTTTTTTTTATCCTGTGGCTCATGGGGCATCGTCCGGCATCACCATAAACCAACACAAGAATATTTTCATAAATTGGCCATATAATGGCTTATTCAGACAAAGTGGCTCTTTTTGCAAAATTTTATAAAGAAGATATAAATTCAAAATTTAATCCTGGGGCCTATGGGGCATCATTCAGCACCGACACAGGCCAATACAAGACCGAAGAAGTTCAAATGCCAAAAGTGGCTATTTATGCAAGGACCGGCCATGTAATGGCTTATTGGATAAAGTGATTATTTTTTGAAAAGTCGAGTGATGACTCAAACTTAATTTTGCGGATACAACCTTTCAACTATTTTGAGCAAGAATAGCATCACCCGACTCATTTATAACAAAATCAAAAATTTAACATTTTTGGTTATTTTTGCAAAAAGGGTGTGAACCCGGACTTGATTTTGCGGCTATGGCCTTGCAACATTTCCACAAGGAATATTTCAAGGTTGTGCCCGCAAATTATTAAAATGACTCAAAGTGGCTATTTTTTGCAAAAAACAGCCTTCCGGTGTCCTTTCGGAACATTCGGCTATTTTCAAAAACAGCGTCACTTCGATTTATTGACAAAATTAAACACACACATTTTTTTTTGATTTTTTATATTTTATTTTTTATTTTTTTTGCAAAAGGGGTGTGAACCCGAACTTGATTTTGAGGCTATGGCCTTGCAACATTTCCACAAGGAATATTTCAAGGTTGTGCCCGCAAATTATTAAAAATGATTCAAAGTGGCTATTTTTGCAAAAAATAACCTTCCGGCGTCCTTTCGGAACATTCGGCTATTTTCAAAAACAGCGTCACTTTGATTTTATTGACAAAATTAAACACATATACATTTTTTTTTTAATTTTTTGAAGGGGTGGTTGGACCCGATGAGGTTGCCTACGTATCCCACCTAATGGCGAGAATCAAACCTGCGTAGTTCGGTCAAACAAACTACATCTTTTAAAGGAAACAAACTATTTATTATTTTTTCGCACATTTTTTTTTTAGCTTAAAACAAAATTTTTTTTTTTTTTTTAAGTAAAAAAAGCAAACTATTTTGAAATCACATATTTTTTTTATTTTACAACAAATGTTTTTTTTTTCTTTTTAAGTATGTAAAAAAAAACAAACTATTTTGAGACTATTTTTTTCATTTTCCTCAATATAAAAAAAAACGGTTAGCCTGCAAGTCTGAAGCAAATATATGCATAAAACAAACAAGATGCAGCAGGATGGTCTTTTCATTTCAGGTCACCTGTCCTAGACGGACCCAACCCCTGTGTTGAGTCCCCTAAGTCAAATGCGACATGATGCAAATAAACGTTCCTACTAGGGATCCAACATGAAGCTTTGTTATTCTAGGTTTAAAAACCTGGGTTTATTGTTCTAGACCTGGCTTACCCGAGCGGACAACTCGAGCCGAGAAGGAGGCAGCAACCCGGGAATACAGAAGCTTCACCGGTTTTGCAACTTATCCAAACCTCGTTCTAAGGTGGGAATTAGACACTATACAGAAAAGAAGTCACACGAAGTGCACCCTTCTTCATGATTTAGAAGACTCAGAGAGGAGATTGGTTTCGGCACAATTTATATGTACAGTTCAAAAAAAAAATATCAAAGCGATAAAAATATCATTTTGCACATTAATACAAACATATAATAAAATCATATAATAAATAAGCCAAATACAACAATTATTCCAAGCTCGAATTCTTAAACCCTGAACCAGTGGTTCTGGGTTTATCATCCCCAGCAGAGTCGCCAGAGCTGTCACACCTCTTTTTTACGCACCCGCAAGGATGCAAAGAGTTTTTCCAATTAAAGGACAATCGAGACGGGATTTATTTAATTATTTCAGAGTCGCCACTTGGGAGATTTATGGTGTCCCAAGTCACCGGTTAAATCTCGAATCGAGGAAAAGAATGACTCTATTTAACAATCCGCGAACCAGAAATCCGGATAAGGAATTCTATTAACCCGGGAGAAGGTATTAGGCATTCCCGAATTCCGTGGTTCTAGCACGGTCGCTTAACTGTCATATTCGGCTTATTTATCTAATTCTTTGCAGTTATGTACTTAGTGCAAATTAGTATCCCTTTACCGCTTTTATTATTATTATGATTTACGAAAGAGAATGTTGCTTAAAAATATGTTTCGAATCACGTCACATGAAATGCACCCGGATCCTCGACACATTCTTATTCAACATTTTGGGATTTGGATTTGGGCCGCATGAAATGCACGCCCGTATTTAAGAAGGTAAAATTATTAAAATACGCGCCTAGAGCGATTACTTATTTACATTTTTGAGAAGGCCGGAAATTCGCTAAGAAACGGCACATCTCGAAATCTAAATATTTTACATATACATTTATGAGGGCCCCGCGATTTGTACAATTTTGTTAGGCGAGGCATAACTCTAGTTCTAATTTAAAAAGCAAACTACATTCCGCTATATTTATTTAAGAGTTAATTCAAGATTATTTAAAACATGTTGCAAGCCACACTACATGAAATGCACTTGTGGTTCACGACACGCTTTATTTAACCTTGTTCAAAATTGGAGTCGGGTCACATGAAATGCACCCCCGATTCCTTTAATCTAATTACGTCGTTCAGTTAAAGAATAATGAACCAATTTTCATAATGTGACAACATCGTGCTCAACTATAACCAATTCGAGTAAACATACGAGTAGCTAACTAAGTGAGCAAATTCAAGACTATGGTGAACAATTACATAAACAATGGAAGCATAACTAGTTGGCGAGCATATGAAGGATTAGTCATTTTCATTAGCTAACTTCGACATTGCATGTTCAACAAAATCATATATTTACAAAAATAGTCCGAACCATACGAAACTAAATCAAATACGAAACGATCCAAAATATTAGCGAGAAGAACAATATCGGAAAAGAACAACACCTTTATTTCTGCATATTTTTTCAACGTACACAACGAGAAAACGAACCTTTTATGACGATCTCAAACCTCGACCTCTCCGGACAGAACTCGAACCAAACTGGAACCAAGGACAGCGACTAACCAACGACGTACCGGACCTCGACGAATGACAACGAACTCAACAAAAACAAGACAACTCGGACCAAGACTGTCCGCGACCTGAGATTGGCTGGTTTCAAGCAGTATGGTCGTGGACTGGGGTTGCGTAGGGGCTGTTTGGACGTGACAACAGCTGGTGGTTGACGAGCTGGGCGCTGGCCTGGTCGTGAGGGTGGTGACGAAGAAGATGACTTCGACGAGGGGGAGGTCCTCACTTCAGCGAAGCTGCGCAACTGTTTCTCCTCTCTCCGTTTTTTCCTCGCCCAGGAGCTCTCTCTATTGTGTTTTTTATTCTTTTGCGTACTGCTCCTTCATGAAAGAATGAAGAAGAAGAGTCCTCTCCCCTTGCTCCTCTTTTTGCCGTTTTTTCTTGTTTTTTCTTTCGTTTTCTTTTTCCAAAAAACAAGCAGACCCTATGCTGCCCTTTTCTCCTTTCAAAAATGAAGAAGAGAATGTCTCTTCTCTTATCTTTTGTTTCCCGTTAGAAAATGGAGAGTACTTGTAGTATTTTTGTTCTTGTTCCTCTCCTTGTGCTGCCGTTTTCCTTCTTTTTAAGAAGAGAATGTGTCTTCTTTCTTTTGTTTTTAAAATGAACCCCCCCCCCTTTTCTTTACAGATTCCCTATAATGTAACCCCTTATTTTTTAATGAAACCCATCCCCTCACGTGAGCCCCCCTATTGTCTTTATTTGTCTTTTCTTTTTTTTGTTTTTTTATTCTTTTTTCATTTTTTAATCATTCTCCCATCCCTCCCCCTTAATGTAGTGTCGGGTTATTACGGGCTATGTCCGAAAATTATAAAACCGGGTAGTTTGAACCCGAATATTATTCTTCGCCCGGAACCGAGAATGGCGTTATTTAATTAATCCTAGGTAACCAAAATAACTATAAGACTAATAATTAAAACAAAGTTAATTTTTTTATATTTTTCAAGATTAAAGTTACCACCAAATACTAATTATATATTTTTTTTGTTTTGTAATTTTCGTTTTTAATAAAAAAAAAATATATATATAAAGTACTATTTTTTATATTTTTCAAGTTTAAAAATGACTACGAAACATTAATAAAACTATATTTTTGTTATTTTTCATTTTAAGGTAAAAATAAAGTAAAAGAGTCAAAATTAGCTAAGATAACTATATTAAAACTAAACTAAATATTTTACGCTAAAAATGTAGAAAATCTCGGGGAGGGTCAAAAATCACGTGTTTACAAAGACAAATAAAGAAACTTACCCCACAAACTTCGATAACAACTGTACAGATGAAAATTCCGGCAATACCGATGGAGAAGAGAGTAGAGACTCACTGTTGTTTGATACTATCTAAGCCCTAAGTACGCGGGTAATTGTAAAATGAGGGGAAAATGTGGGTTGGGGGGGGGGGGTAAACAATCCGTTCCCGATTTTTTATCCTATGTGGCCATAATATGTGACTTGGAGCCTACGTGGTTTTATTTTATTGACATAGCATCTTACGTGTAGGAGATTGTATTACACGCACTCACAGCCTTCTTGAATAAGCGTTTATTATTCATATTTTGAATGAGTATAAGTATTCAATTGGCAAATATCTAACTTTGGGGACCGGCATGATAAAGTGGTATAAATACATGTGTCATTTAGGCCATTCTGCCATTTTTTAAGATCCCACTAATCGACCATTGTCGTTTTATATCACACAAAACTCCTTAATTAATTGTGTGATCAATCTTGGTGCATGAATGGACGGCAAATATTTATCCGCATTACTTTGTTTATGCTAAATCAAATAATTTAATTTTATCAGCTAAAAATTATAATGATAATACATATTATATTATATAAAGATCACATCAAAAAATTTTCAGCAAATATGTTTGAGCACTTAAGGTAAACGGTTAATTTTTTCCCTCCTAAAAACATTGTGAGTGAATTTTATTCCACCCTAATAGCGGATGTGGCAAAAAGATAAAAAGAGAGAAACAATTAAGAACGTAACATAATGAAAGTGTTCAAGAAACAAGCACTAAACTTGGATTACTGGTGTAAAATTATGAGTAAGAAACAACAACAACAACAACAACAACAACAACAACAACAACAATAATAACTCAGTAAAATTCCACAAGTGGTGTCTGGGGAGGGTAGTGTATACGCAGGCCTTACTCATACCCCGAAAGGGGTAGAAAGGCTATTTCCGAAAGACCCTCGTCTCAAGATAATAAAAAAGCAAAAAAAGAGAGTATTAGATTTACACCGAAAATCATATGATAAAAGGAACATAAAAAGCAGGAAAGATGATAATAATAATAATAATAATAATAATAATAATAATAATAATAATAATAATAATAATAATAATAATAATTCAAAGCAAAAACTATGGTTTGTAACTGAATTCTGCATCGAAAATAGCAAATAGTAAAACACGATACTGCCCCTAACTATCTTAGACAAAAACTCACCGAACTAGGCTCACAAATGTACAAGAAACAAGAAAAAGAGAAAAAATTACCAAAGACAAAATATTTCTGACGTGACGCTGATATGGTTTTAGCATTGTGCGCGTGTGTAGAACCTCATATTGTGAGATTGATATTCGTATTTCAGGGGGGGAAATAATTCACTCCAAATACGTTTAGGGGGGTAAAAAATAACCAGTTTAGCTTAAGTGTTCAAACATGTTTTTCTGAACAAGCTTAACGAGGACTTTATGAATTTCCCTATTATTTAACCATGATTAAGTACTAATAAATATGTGAAAGATGCACGTCTTGCATTTGGAGATTTTGGGTGTGTTTGGTATGAGGAAAATGTTTCCTAGAAAATATTTTCAATGGAAAATGAGTGATTTTATCACTTATTTTTTCTTGTTTGATTGGTAAGTGGAAAATATTTTTTGAAAAATATTTTCTATTATTTGGTTAGAGAGTAGAAAATAATTTTTTTTAGGAAAATATTTTTTATGCAACTCTCCTCACCCCTCCCCCTCTCACCTCTCTCCACCCTCCCCCTCCCCCTCCCCCTCCTCACGTCTTCCCTAAGTCTCTAAAAATGGACACAATCTAAAGGAATTAATGTGATACTTTACTTTTTAACATACAAATCGCGTATTTTCGAACCCGTAAACTTCTAAACACATAAACATCCGAACTTACAATTTTGAAACTTGTAAAATTTTGATCTTCAAATGGATAAATAAAAAAATTAAAAATTGAAAATATTTTAAATTTTGGGGGTAGAGGTGGGGGTGGGGGCTGGGTGGTATAGAAAAATAAAAAAACAGAAATTTGAAATTGCAAAAAAAAAAAAAATTAAGGTAAAAAAATATTTTTTTTGTGGGAGGGGGTAGGGGGTAGGAGGCGGGGGCGGGGCTGAGCAGTTAAAAGGAAAAACAAATGTAAATTACAAAAAAACAAATTGTCCGGGGAAGGGGCTGGGGGGTCTAGGGGTAGGGGCGGGGGGCAGGTGGTGCAGAAAAAATAGAAAACCAAATTTGAAATTGCAAAAAAATAAAAAAAATTAAGGTAAATTTTTTTTTCTTGCGGGGTAGGGTGCGAGGGCGGGGGCAGGGCCGGGGAAGGGTAGTAAAAGGAAAAAATAAAAATTTAAATTACAAAAAAAATGTAAAAAACAAAAATTTAAAATTAGCAAAAAAAATTTAAAGGTAAAAAAATAACTTTTTTGCGGGGGAAGGGGGTGGAGGGGTAGTAGGGTGGATGGTAACGGAAAAACTAAAAATTTTAAATAAAAAAAAAATTATTTTTGGAGAGGGGTGGGTTGGTGAGGGTGAGAAAGGATGTTTGGAAAATGTTTTCCCCTCTTTTGATAAGGAAAATATTTTCCTCCAATTAGAGGAAAATAAATCAATAAGGAAAATGTTTTCCAAAACATTTAAGCCAACCAAACATGGGAAAATTGGAAAATTTTCCTTCCTACCAAACACACCCTTTGTTGTAAAGTGTAAACATTGGCTATAAAAATATTTTACAATGGACTTTCTGTCACTCTTCTTCATGTGCTGGTAATGCATAATGGACTTTCTGTCACTCTTCTTCATGTGCTGGTAATGTATAACCAAGGTCTTTGTGGCTAGAATTTAAAGAGGCTTCTCCCCTCCTAAGATTTCTTTTGTAATGCTCCTCATGTTACCTCCAGAGCATGCTTATTCAAGTTGCATATTTTTTAAAAATTTGCTTTTCTGAGCTGTGTTAAGGTGCTTATAATTAAATAATAAACAGAATCAAGAAGCAACACATGTTCAACCCTTTCAGGGCTAGAAAAAGACAGCTGTTCATTTTCATACCTCAATCCAGTCTCAGTAAAATAATAGTAACACTGCTGCTGTAAAACAAATCTTGTTATGCTATAGTTTCTTCCAACAAACTTACAAGCTTTTTATTGAGTACTGCACTAGTATGTACAAACCTCAATTCATACTCTTATTCTACATCAAAGGGGTGCACACAACATAAGTATTTATTAGAATCAGATGACCTTATATAAATGGACATCCTGAAGGACTGAAGTAAAGCTAAACCTATACAACTAACTACCAGCTCCAGATTTTACTTTTCCAATTCATCATACCACACGATATGAGCAAAAAAAATTGGAGGAATTTTCTTGCATTGTGTTCAAAATGAATACCTGATGCATGTGTATCTCGACCAAACATCATGTTGACCTTCTCGATGACATGGGATCTTAAGGCAAAAAAGGGACATTGGTGTCAACAGATTAGTATGATTACACTTGCAATATATCTCGTCCCCACGATATGTGGAAAGCCATTTTGATCTAGCAACTTGTTAGGAGTAGATTTTAACGATATGTGGAAAGCCGTGATTATGTAGTAAAACTCTTTCAGATAGAACATGCCACAATGTCACAGAGCATAAATTTTCTCATCGGAGTTGTAGTCATCCAAATCAGAAATATGTGCAGAGTATGACCACGAGAAAGATTTGCTCCCACTTGCTCTTTTGATACGCCTTTGAGAATCACTACCACATATTCCAAAATGCTGTCGGAAAACGAAGTAGCACAAGCTAACCAGCGTTCCAATAAGAATTGGTGCACCAAGCACAGTAATAGTGATTGCCATCCATGAACTTTTCTTCCCTACAACAACGAAACCAACAGCTAGGAATGCTCCGCAAGTACTAACGCAGGCTGCCCACATCAACTTGTTCACGACTGAGACAATTTGTTTTTGAGCTCTAGTATCCCAGGCAACCAGAGTAATCTGAACGACGACAACAGCGAGAGATATAAAGAGAGAGGTAGCATTGAGGAGGCAGAACACACGAAACGCAGCAGTATCGGCAATTCTGGCCTTTCCTGCTTCAGGACCAGTCTCCAGATATTGGCCTGGCAAGCTGAATATAGCCAGAAAAGCAATAGAGGCAAATAAAACAGCAACCACAGTCACAGAATTAATGGTATTCTGAACAGCTTCTCTATGAATCTTCCTAAGTTCTTTAGCAATACCAGAAACACGCCTTCGGGTCTTTTCGTTTTGTATAAGCTGGGACTGCACCTCATGCTTAATGTCACTTACAGTCCTCTTAAGTTCTGATGCTTCATCAAATTGACCCACAAATCTGGCATGTTTTGCACCAGCCTCAGCCAGGGCTTCCTTAATTAACAAACTTGGGTCTCCGTATTGTAGTTTATCTGCTAAGTCCATTGCAGTTTCCTTTTGGTTATTAATTGCATTGACATCAAGGGACGTGTAAGTGAGCAGAAGGCTTACGATCTGAAACAAAGGTACATCATAAGGATACAAACAAATAAAAACCAGCAATAGTAGGAAAATGCAACTCCTCAGACAACACAATAAAAGTATTGCAGGATGTACGATATATAGTCGTTATATGCACAGAAGTGACTTATCTGTCATCAGTGGTAAAGTATATGCTGGCGCACAATGTTTTAGAACAAAAGAGAAAACCATCAATTATGAATCTGAAGCATTCAGATTCAGTTCAGTCTGGGTGCAGCTTTACAGTTAAGAAATCTATTAAACCAAATGGTAATGTCAGACTGCATCATTTCAGATTTTTCAGCATTATATGTCCTGATCAATGATGTGTAGTGTAATAATAAATTGCTCGTTGAACTAAAAACTCCACATATTTCTTTGCATAAATTTCCCTTCTGTTCCATCATGAAAATTTGCAAATTTTGCTGTGTAAATCACTAGGATGTTTTGAGTTTCTTCTCAACTTTGTGACTTTTATCCACTTAGATGATGAAACTATGTCCCAAAATTCTTATCATGAATTTCTATTCGTCTCTTCTCCCGTTAGTATTAATTTTCACTACTGTGAAAACTTCCTAGGGTCAAAAAAGAGTACTCAACATACGTATGCGGTACGGGTTCATGACTTCATGTAGGTATCCTCCACGGGTATGTGCAACTTTCTGACAACTTTTATTGCATTTCAAAGAATCTGCACAGAGAAATTACACCTATATCATACCCATTTGATTCAGGTACAATAACTAAAGAAGGGACTGATGTAACACACTTCCTAAATGAAGATGCTCACTACTTTGGGGACTAGAACTTTTTAGAACTGCTCCAAATGAGTAGCATGCTCCAAATTCACTTAAATCAATCATGCCCTCAGATAGTGGGAACACGTACACCAGTGTTCCAATTTATATTCAGACAAAGCAGTCTTTTCATAATTTCATCCACATCACTGCTATTAGCATCTGCTTTTTCCAAGTAGAAAACTGCTGAGAAGTACTCCTTGTGAATCACAAGTTGTGATGTTTTTATGGAAGTTCTTAAAGAGAAATAATGAAGAAGGAAGTACTTAATGGTACTTAGTATAATTAAGCGTCATATGACACGCTCCAAATCTGTTACTGATCAAGCATAAAAGGTTTAGATATTGTTAAGGCGCATTTTCCATGGTGTGTAAAGGTTAAAAACTGTAAGGATTCATAGGTTCTTCTCCACTAGCCTTTTCACGCACCTTTTAAGAATCTTATAGTCAAAGAATGTAACATACAATAGTTTTCTGGTACAGTTGAACACTAGAAAACCTTGTATACCTGATATGGCAGCAAACGCATGACAAGAAAATATAATTACTTGGAAGCCCAAATCACATAGCATGGATACTCAATAAGAATTTTTCTGGTCCTATCACCCATGTGTGTCCATTGTAGAATATAGCAATATTCCACGTGCGTTATGTGTGTAAATGAAGTTCTTAGATTCCTTTCTTTTTTTTTTATAACCATGACCTCTCTTCTCTCCCCCACCCCTCCCACCCCCAACCCCCGCCCAGCCCCCTCTCCCCTCCCCGCCTCACCTCTCATCTCTCTCCCTCTCTTCTCTCCCCCCACCTCTCTTCTCTCTCCCCCACCCCAGCCCAGCCCCCCTCCCCCCAACCTCTGTTTCTCCCCATCCCTCTCCCTAACTCCGGCGAGTCGCCGGCAGCCCCCCCACCCGTTCCCCCGCCTTTTTGTGTGGTTGGCTTTGTGTTTGTGCGGGTTTTCGACGGGACGCAATAAAATTACCCGTCCCGATAAATCTCAGGACAGGCGACAAGGCGACTTTGCGGCATTGAGAGTGAAGAGCTAAGCAACACCGGCCAGGACGTGCAAGGGGAAGCAACGCTTGACCCCGGGCGCACCAAAGCCTACCTTCAGGTTTTTTCACCGGGAGTTGGTACCTCCCGCCTCTCGTTTAACCTGTACACCTTTTTCGTACTCTTGCTATCATTTCTTGTGA